>JAHLJT010000631.1:7658736-8016153 GCA_031308135.1 Acheta domesticus
TTTTTTGCGCTTGCTAAAAAAGCGCAAGGAAATGATCTTGTAAATCACTGATCACTTACATCTAAAATAATAGTTGGCTAATATTTTTAAAAATGTCTGTTTTTCATTATTGATATCAACGTCTGTTTATCATTATTTTTAATATTCATTCAGTATTTACTGAATTACGAACTATTTCACCTACTAATAATTAGAAATATTCGAACGAACTATTGTATGTTACTCATATTTAAAATTGTACTTATCCCTTTCGTAATGATTTGTCCAAAGGTCGTTCTGGGAAAATTCCTGGCAGTTGCTTTCAGAAGCCGTTTCGTATTTCAGACGCTTGTTTTTGAATTACGAAATCTGACGTTTTTGTAACCTTAGGTTGTCATCAATATTTCGCTGCTATAAAAACATTTTGCGAAAAGCTTAAGTAGGAAATTTGCAAAGATAAGAAACTAAAGATCGGTAACTGCTTTGAACCTATCCTCAAGTCATTTAGACGATTCCGGATTCTTCCCATTTACAAACTCTCTTTAAAAGCCTATTAGCATAAGTACATTGTATTAGGAGAATGGCTGTCAGAGAGTACACTTCCCTTTATCTTAAACAGAGCTTGTCTCTGACAGAGTTGGTCTGGCGACCGAGGATAAATGACGATTCACTAATTGTGTCACTAAAGGGGGCGAACTTCATTTTCGAAATTGCTACACGTAATTTGTTAAGTAAGCGACCTTAGCACCAAGAGTTACCAATTTTTTTAAGTGGTTCTATGAAATTATTCTTGTTGGTAAAGCCACGTAATTTGTTTAAATTTATTAATTGAATTATTGGCTGTTCGGAAGATCCACGTCCTAGGCATGGTTGCGAATATTGCCAACCATGTCTAGGAGGCGGCACCTCCGAGAGTCTTCTCAGACTGCAGAAGCATACGTCTTCATTTGCGTAAAATTCTTTGCATTCTTATTGTATATGAATGTCTTAATAATTTAGTTTTTAGGCGTAGTATTTTTAATTTAATATTTTAAGGTGTTTATGTCCTTTGTTTAAAATGGCTGGTAATTGGTTGACGAAGTGCATTGATCTTTTTAAAATGAATAAGTTTCTTTTCCAATCGAAAAATTCGAAATCTAAAATCCGAAGTGGACAAGCCTACTTAATCATTCTTGGAGAGAGCTGGTTGTTATTTATATTCATCCTTTGGCTTGCGTACTGAAACTGAAGTACAGCTGTTTCCATATGAGGCTTAAGATTGCTTGTGATTTTATACATACTCGCAGATTTGGTTTTCTCTTCATTTGTTGAGTTCTTCAACATGCGTTGGAAAGCTTCAAACATTCATTGGTCGTGATCAGCAAGATGACTACAATAGTTATTTAGAAGGCATCGAGAAAGAAATAATATTTAACAATGTATAATAATTCATTCGCTTCAAAAATTAATCTAACATGTTTCAAAGATTATTTTCCCATCAACAATGATTTTACAGATTAAACCAAATAATGTGGAACACTTTACATTCTTTTAAAAAAATCTAACTATTTTGAAAATCACGTATTTATGGACGAACGCCATCTTTTTTACAGTTGCTTAACTCTGCTGAGTTGGCTAAATTTACAAATTAATATAGGAGTGCGTAGATTATCTGTGATACAGTAGATACAAATGCTGTGCTTCCCGGATGGCGAGTAGATAAGGGAAAATAAGGGAAAGGGAAAAGTTATACAGAACGAAATAGAAATGAATTTTACGGAATCATATCTAGGAAACATGATCCCTAGGTACTTTAAAACCGCAGTGGTTTTGCTCACTAATTGCATCCCAATTATTATTTGAAGAACAATGCATTGTTTTGGTGATGAAAGGAGACTTTAGGAGAAATTTGTAACTTTACTGAGCAGGAGCATGTTGGTCGGGGCCAGTTGGCTGGGTCCTGTTTTGGAAATGAACACGGCAACGTTCTCTTCTCGGGAAAGGAATCTACGAATTAGGGGGAGTGGAGGTTCTCAGAGTAAATGAGTCCTCGTTACGTTTAATTCCCAGCCTCCCTCCTTAATTTCTGCAATCCTCAGTCCATCCAATTTCCCTTCGTAAGCAACTCGCTACGATTACCAGTTGTAGCATTCTAGCCTACGTTTCTACGTGATGATAATCCCTTAAAACCTTCCTCATTGGAGAATTGATCTTCCAAACAATTCATTTATTTTCTGCATGTATTGGAAAGTGTTAGTTTGAAGTTTCGAACATATATTCATAATGCAGTTTAAATAATCTCTCGATACTATAGAGTTACTGATAATGAAATTTCTGAGACTCGTTGTTTAATTGTTGTAGTGGTGGCTGTTGATCTTGTCATGATGAAATTAATGATTAATTAATTTGTGATGAACGTATTGATGAACATGTATATGAACATGTATAAGTCTGATATTCTTTACCTTGAAAGAAAGATTACACAAAAAAACAAGGTAAGAAATGTACAACAATTAATAATTTATTATCCCTACCTGATTTCAAGACGATTGACCTTCAACTTCACCTGATTGTATATTTACCACATTTTGTACCTGACAATTCCCACATGTTTCTGCATATACAAGACTTCGGTGCTAGAAGAAATGTTCCTAAGAAACAGTACAGTCATTTGAATTTCGTATGTAAACGCACGAGAAGTATGCTTATCATTATCTTGGCTTTTATTATGTGTAAAACTGCAATTTATGAGGGCAAAAAACTTCTAGCAGATTATATTTTTATGTATCTTGACTTATACAGTGTGGGAAATGTAAATGGAAGAAGTTTTGAGACGGTAAATTAAGAATTATGACCCCGCGCAGAAACTTATTTCACGTCCCAAAATTAAAGTTCAAGCAGTGATTTATGTAGTGTTTAAGATTTTTTTTACTGTTTTACCTATTGTTAGACCAAAATGAAGTTAACTCAACAGACTCTATAAAAGAAATATATCGCTGTTGTAAGACACTATTTCAAGTTGTCTTATTTATCTACTTTGGGCATGAACAAACATTTTGGAAGGTCCGTTGACACTTTTAGATATTATAGTTTTCACCTCAAAAACTGTTGTGAAGTAATGCCAATTAAATGAATAATTTATATTAAAGTTTATAGTTTCTACAACAGTATAATCTATACTAATATATAAAGACAGAACTGCACTGACTTACAACGCGATAATCTCTGAATCTACTGAACCAATACTAATGAAACTTTTGTATTAGCTTCCTTTAAAGGTCTGGAGTAACATAGGCTATGATTTACAATCGCAAACCTTACTGTATTCACAAAATAATTACTTTTCCGGACATTTTTCGTCTGGCTTTACATCACAGATTCAATAGTGGGTCAATGTCAATAGTTTAGCTGCGCGCCACCAGAGGAAGAGGTCTGAGATCTTCTACTGTTTTCATCAATGTAAAGGATTGTGTATTTAGAGGACTGTTTGTTTATATTTCTCAGTCAGTTGTCTAACCATAAATATTTCTTTTAGTGTAATAGTAATAGTTTTTTTCGCTTTATTTAGAAAAGTAACTTGAATATTGATTTTAATTGAGTGTAGACGTGAGTGCATTAAGTGTACAAGAGACTGAATGTTTGGATGATATCATTTTACGATGAATGTGGTTAACATTGCCGTAAAAAAGTATATATGCACATATGTTTAATTGTAGTAAATGAAGCATAGCTATTACGTATTTGCAGGTTAAGCGAGCGACAGTGCGATTTACGTGTTATTCTGAAACTGATGGAGGAATGCATGCTTCAGAGAAGTGTTTTAATATATAGAGACTACCTTTGGGTGCTGTTAAATTGATGACAGTTCGGCATTAATACAGTTTTTAGTAAAACGGCAGTACAATTAAAGTAAAATAGTATTGGTAAATGGGTATTTGGTGGAATTTAATGTGTGACAACGCTGGTTTTGAAGGTTGTTATTTTAAATAAGAGAAAAAGTGTTGTCAAGCCGAGATTCACTGTGATCTCGGATTTTGGAGATATTATAATCGCATAAGTGGTTAATGGCTCCTTTTGGTCAGCCACAATTTATCAAGGATCCTAAAACAGGTACTAGACTCCAATTACAATTACTTTAATTATTTCTAACCGTCGATTGAGGCGCAAGATCAATTTCAAACTTTTCTATATAAATACGCGGGAAGAAAAAAATATGAAAAAGAGTAAGATTTATAATGTGTCAAGTGATTGTAAGTTTTGGTATATAATACATAAAATTCCACAAACAGAATAACGTAAGTACATGCATTTAATTTTTTACTTTAGATTTGTTTATTATTTTAGTTATAAAGAGAAAGGAGTTTGGGGGCCGGAACCCCAATAGGACTAAAATTTAAATATTTTTTAGTGAGAAGTGCTGTAGTGTGTAGAAGTTTTTTTCCAAATTGGAGCAAGGCAGAGAGGCGTGATAGCGTGGAGGGAATATACGGTAGAATAGATAGGAGTAGGCTCTGCCACAGGGCGGGAATAGATGGAATTTCATTTTATGTTTAATACAAAATTATGTTAAATACCCCGGCAATGCGGGGTTCTTCATAAGCTAGAAAAAGTATTATACAGAAAATTAATCTAATATATAAAAATCAATGTTTATTGGTTCGTGCTTCCAGCGTTGCCGCCGCCGCATCCAATTGCGATAAAAATGTGACAACATATTGCTTGCACTTGCGGAAAGAACACAGGCATAGTACAATTATTGTAACTCCACTAGATGGTGCTAGAGCACATGAAAGCGTTTCAGTTAAATGCAATTCCCAATCCACGTGAGCTTCATTGTTGCTGGGCGTTGCTGTGTGCTGTGGGGCGAGGTCGAGGAGAACACAAGTAGCAGGCGGCGCAAATTGATGACAGGAAAGTGAAAAAGAGACAGGGAAGAGAGAAATGAAAAATAAGAGATGAGGAAATAGAGAAAGAAATGGAAAATAATTAAAGGAAAAAGAGAGAAGGAAATAGAGAAAGAAAGGGGAAATAGTGAAAAAGAAGGAAAATAGAGAGAGGAAAAATAATGAAAGAGGGAAAATAGGGAGAGGGGAATAAAGAGGGAAAGAGAGAGGTGGAATAGAGAGAGGGAGGAATGAGAGAGCGGGAAAAGAGTCAGAGAGTGGGGAAAAGACACACAGAGAGGGAAAAAGAGACACAGAGAGGTAAAAGAGACAGAGGGAGAAATGAGACACAGGGGGGAAAAGAAACAGATGGAAAAGAGAGAGAGTGGGGAAAATGAGAGAGGAGGAAAAAGAGAGAAAGAAAGAGAGGAGGGAGAGGAATATTTCATCAATTATTTGTTCTGCGGCAGCAACGCGCCGGGTACCAGCTAGTGTTAAGTATAAATACCCAAGTTTTCCAACCATTCTGTACACTTTCATGATTATTTTTTCCTACATTTACAGAAGATTCAAATAAAAGCGTTCTTTGATGATTTAATAACTTCATAAGTACCTGGGTGTCCGAGACTGCTAAGGCGGGCGCAGCATAGCAGTCTCGATTTAGGTGGGTCGAATCTCGATTCGGACTTGGAATGTTGCTTGTGTGTTGTGGTAGTAGGACTCTCCCCAACCGCCGTGTATCACCCATCAACTCCCTCCCATCGTTCCCTTCCCGCTCGTTCCTGGTGGCGGAAGGATTGCCGCATTTCCCAAAGCGCGTTACAACCCGTCTACACCACGCATCACCCTTGAATTTCAAATCCTCGCCTTAATGGCTTCCCCTTTCTCGGCAAGTTGTGTGAGCGGCGTCAGTGGGGTATCAGCGTATCGGACTGTTATATCCACGTTCGCGGGTTCAAACCCGATCGAAGCGTAGATTTTTAAGGGCGGAAAAAATCCTTCGTACGCCTTCCTTCGGAGGGGAAGTAAAGCCGGCTGTCCCATGTTAGTAGATTTACTGCGTATAAAAGATCCTCAAGTCTAAATGAAGCCTCTGAGCTAAATTCAAATCACCTGTTTCGTCGCCCAAGTAATAACTTCTTTCTCCGCTAGTTGATGAAAGGAGTGTAGCAAAATTTGCGTGGTCAGACGGAAGAGTAGGCCTCATGGCCTGAGTTTTACCAAGTAAAATAAGGCAATAATTGATTGATTGAGCGGAGATAACATCAGTTGAGCTGTGTAAAAGCACACGTCTAGCGCCATCTAGGAGACAAAATTTTGATTTGAGTAAAGTTGACCCAATGGAAAATATGTAGGGAGTGAGCCCCCAAAAAATCAGCAAATTTGTTTTTGTTATGTTCAGGAAATAAAAGTTGCGCATGGCTCTCTTCTTCTAATACAAGGTTGAATGCAATGTGATCAAGCAGCGCTGGTCGAACTATACGTTCAATGACCGATATGGGATCACGATCCACTTAGCGCAATGGATGGCAAACTGTTAGGTACAGAAACGTGCTTAGGGAGACGGTGGCTACATCTGGAGTCTCAGCCAGAAGTCGTGACACCTGTATATTCTTTCTATTACACCAGAAAGAAGACCACATACATTTGGTGTGATGTGTACGGAAGCTCTTCTCTACATTATTTTATGTTGATGATCACACTAAATGATTATTAATGTCTTTCGTCATGTCAACAAAACTGGTAACTTTCCACATGTAGTCTCAACGCAATCCTTTTTAATTCATCTTGTTCTGAGCTCACTGGCTCATTATTTCAATGTCAAATGTCCCTTGTCTTTAATTATTAGTTATCTTTGATTATTTATGCTTAGATTCGCTTTCTTGATTAATTATAGATATGGAAGTTATGTTGGTTCTTGACCGTTTCCACGGTCTGACAGTTATTGTCAACTTTTGATAATACACTTGTTTGATAATATACACATCTTCTAGAGACCGAACAAGTACTAGCATTATCGGTCGAAAACCACAATGTCAAGATCCCTCCTAACGTGCAGAAAACGACAGGCACATACTGACAAAACTTCTTGAAATTATGCTAAAACTTCACCAATTGATTTGCATGTGACCAGGAACTTGTATCAAGAAACTTCCTTTTAAAAATCTGTTTCCGCGCGTGGATGACGCGAACAGCGAAAGTACATTGTTACGCCTCTGCGGCTTCCCTCCTCCGTCCCCCCCCCCTCTCCCCTGGTGCGACGCGGCGCGGCTCCGCTCTTTATTTCCATAACAATTCCCTCCGCCTGCAGGGAAGAGCGAAATTCCCTCTTCGAGCGCAAAGCGCCATCTAGCGACGACGCACAGCGTTCCCGAACGCCAGCAGAGCTAGGTTGAATTCAGTCACTGTCCTGGAGGAGAATTCTAGCGGCCGGCTGCTCTTCAATGGTAGTTTTCCGTGGTTTCTCCGATCAACAACAGGCGAATACCGGAGCAGTACCCTAACAAACGGACCACTGGACCGCGCGCCATCTTTCCTTCCTCTTCCTTATCCTATCCTTTCCTTACACACACTTACACTAACATGCACTACACTACCACACTTGCCGGGAGACCAGTCGGAAGCTTACAGCTTGTCCCGGCAGGGACGGTGCCCCGCTGGTGGGAGATACCTGGTTGAGGGCAAAACCCCGCTAGTCGACGGTAGGTCAGCGCCAGATCTCGCCATTCAGCGGGGAAAATATCATCGTCTCCTCCCGAGAAAAAACACGCACTACACTTACGGGACTAATAACCTAAGTAGTTGACGCGCCCGGAAACACGAATTAGCGAACACAGCAATCAGCAAGCATAGTATCGAACAACGCGTTCGTTACACAAAATTCGCATCTATAAAAGTACATCAAAATATTTTTGTGAAGGCAAAGTTTGAGTTCTGAGTATATTTTTACTCTTTCGTATACTACTTACGAAGAAATGAAGAATAGAAAAACTGGGAGAGATGGCTCAGGGTCTTAACTGATGTCGCTGGAGTCCTCTGACCGGGAGGTCCTAGGTTTGAGTCCCGACGGCGGCAGGATTTTCGACATTGGCTCGCACCTAGGTCGAATTCAGTCGCTGTCTCGAGGAGAATTCCAGCGGTCGGCTGCTATAATCGGTAGTTTTCCGCGGTTTCCCCGATCGACACCAGGCGAATGCCAGAACAGTACCCTTACAAACGGGCCACGGACCGCGCGCGATCTTTCCTGCCGCTTCTTTGTCCTATCCTCACCTCTTACACATACACACACACACACAACACACACACACACAACACACACACACACACTAACACACACGGCGCGAGACCGGGCCGGGAGCTTATAGCGTGTCCCGACTGGGGCGATAACCCGCTGGTGGAAGATACCTGGTTGGGGTAAATCCCGCTAGAGGACGGTAAGTCGGCGCTGGATCTCGCCATACAACTGGAGAAGACCACCGCCACCATCCGAGCAAAATGTGCACTTCACTTACGTTACTAATGACCATAGAAGTTGACGCGCCCGGATTCACCAACAATCAATCAATCAAGAATAGGAAAAGTGTTGCAGTGTGTAGCAAAAAGTGCCGACATTTCCACAGTAAAACTCGTTTTGTGGGTCTCTGGATACCTAAAAGGTGAATTTCCACGCTTCTCGCTTATATAGCAATTACTACCGACAGTATGAAACGAAGCCAGCCTTGAACGTTTGGGAGAAATGAAGTTTTCGACCCAGTGTGATCGCGCTCAGCCGCGCTTCCACACAACGCCACCACGCGTTGGTGGCCTCTTATCACCTCGTCAGACCCTTCGGGATGCAGTCCTTCCCTTGTTAAACATTTACACATTTAACGTACTAAACTGCAAGCGCCATAAATAAATTTAACAATAAAATGCAAAGGATTGAATAACTCAAGACATCAAACCGGGAGAGATGTCTCAGGGCATTAACTGATGTGCCTCTGACCGGGAGGTCCTAGATTCGAGTCACGACGGTGGCAGAATTTTCGACACTAGCTTGTCAGCTAGGTCGAATTCAGTCGCTGTCTGGAGGAGAATTCTAGCGGCCGGCTGCTCCGAGCGGTAGTTTTCCGTGGTTCCTCTGATCAACACCAGGCGAATGCCGTAGCAGTACCCGGGGCCTTGTCCGCGCGCGATCTTTCCTTCCTCCTCCTTGTCAATTCTCGCCCCTCACACACACACACATACACACTTACACTAACAATCACTATGTCGCCAGGCGACATTGCTGCAAAACGAATTGCTAGAGAGCGGGCCTTATCGGGTCCGGGCGCCGGGGCGGCACAAAAAGCGGCCGGTGAGGTCAGCGCGGTGTGTCAGCCCCTATAGAAGGGCGCCGTGACACACAGGGCGCCGTGACGCACAGGGCATACGGGCGCACTTTGACCGCCTCCCCGGCGTGAACTCTATACTGTAAGGGATGGCCAAACTCACGCCGGGGATGGCAGCAACCCCAAGAGTAACCCGCGAAGTCTACGTCACACTAAGGTTGAGTCAGGACACCCCTTGCTCCGAGGGCGGGTATATAATCTGCGCCCTCGGAGCTAGCTAGTCAGACAGAGAGACTCAGAGAGTGTGGTATACAGCAGTGTGTGGAAGCAGACGTCGAGAGAGCTCTTCGCCGGCAGCGCCTAGTGTCGGGGAGACCAGTTGGAAGGGTGGGCCGCCAGCGGCGAAGGCACTGCACAGGACTCCTGACCGCGGCTTACGGGCCGTTTGGCCAGGCGGACCGCTAGTGCCGGATTCCTCTGTGTGGCACTCCTGACCGTGGCCTTCTCGGTCATTGGAGCCGCTGTCTGCGCTTCGACAACGGAACGACCCTGCCTTAGTGTGACGAAGACGCCGGAGCCGACGGACGCAGGGGCACGTGTGACACGAGGAGCAGGGACCAACATGTAAGCTAAAAAATAAACAGGCATGTTAATCAGAACTACGCGTTTACTTGATCCCTTTATGTCCCGTCGCGACAACTACACTACCACACATGCCGGGAGACCGGTTGGGGACTTCGGGCTGTTCCGGCTGGGGCGGTGCCCGGTTGGTGGGAGATACCTGGTTGAGGGGAAACCCCGCTAGTCGTCGGTAGGGTCGGCGCCGCATCTCGCCATACAGCGTGGAAAAGATCATCGCCACCTCCCGATGAACAAACACGCACTTCACTTACGGGACTAATGACCTCGGTAGTTGATGCGCTCGGAATCACGAACAATCAATCAACGAAGACATCAACAGATTTAGGATTGTGGTGATGTTCGGAGTCATTTGCGTTTGTTCCACATGTAGATAATTTTCCTGCCAACGCATTTCTATATTTTTTTTAGTTGATTCAAGGCGTGGCATTTCATGTCCCAAAATGAATAATAAAGTTCATGAGAATGATATATTATAAACAAAGTACGAATTATAAAAACACAATTTAACAAAACACTCTTTGAATGGGTCTCTTCTTAATTTTATGTTAATGCGAACCGCAATATCCCCTCTGTCGTTACATTTGTTTTATTTCTGTGAAACTCTATTTGATGGCATGCTGTCCTGAAAATGCAACTGCGTCCCATATTTCTATGCTTGTAGCTTGAAAATGCAAAGGAAAAAACAAGTTCTTCAATATTACATTTAATATGTATCTTCAAGTGTCTCAGACAAAAATGTTACATCCCTTTTGCGTTCGTAGAGGGGTCCAAATGATCACGTCTTCCTAATGAACAAGCAGTGGGAAATTTTATACAACAGAGTTACTCATCAACAGAGTTGTCCCTGATGGTCCAGCAACTTCTTATGCAGAGGTGTTCTGTAGATTGCGTTCTGACGAAGTCAAATAAATTTCATGTGCACGCAGAACTCCTGCGTGTACGTGGTTGCCTACCTTTCAGGGACAAAATCTAATTTTTTTAAACTCGTTTAAGGTCGCTTTTTAAGTATTATGGTCATATAGTTACACTGTAAGTAGCATTGAGGGTAAAGGTAACGGTATAAACATACACACAATCATCCATGCCCTGGGCGGGATTTGAACTCCCGATCCTTCAGACACGAGGCCGCTACGGTTCTTCAACCTTAGCGACCTCTGCTATCCAGGTCGGCAAGTTTTACTCTGTTAGATGAAACTTTTCACAGTAAGTAAATTACAAAAATGTGATCAGTAGAGACGGGATTTTTATGTAATTACATATTTTTTGTCATTCTACTTACTGTTCACAAAATTGTAATCTTGGCAAATGATCGCCCTCCTAACACTATCGAATTTTTTCGTTACATATTTTTACATTTTTAGTACTGTATTACATATTTCACATATTTTGCTGTTTTCACAATATATTTTCTTGTTTTATCAATTTTCTTAAATTTTATTATATACTTTTTTAAGAAAGGAAGTGATTTTTTTAATTCAGCATTTTTCTTATATTATTGGGGAAATATAGGTGTCTAAAGTATCGTTGACACAGCGTTTTGTGAACTGTAACCTTAATTTGCGAGAAAAATTTGCGATCGCCGATATGTAGGACTGCGATGAAAATGTTGCATGCTGCAGTGTATGTTTGCTGGTCGTAGATCTCGCCAGTTTGTACGATGGCTTCTATTGCGACTAGTCCGGCTGCTAAATTACGGTCGTGGATTGCAATGTTACTACTGACGAGGAAGTTGTATGACGCAAAGTGTACATCAACTTGTGCTCTCCAAAATGTTTTTAAAACTGTTGTACTAATTTTAAAATTTATTTGGGACATTTCTTCTAAATCTAATTTTGTGCTATGTAAATGGTTGTTTAAGTAGAAAACTTTAATATTACATATTATATCCGATTTTACATATTTATTACATATTCCTACTATTTTCATTACATACTGATGTACATATTTTGACGTTTAATACTACACTAGTGAGAACCCGTGCGATTAAATCGCACGGTTAGTCAAATAACCAAACTGTTTTCTGCTTAAATACATTCTTTTTTGTATTCCAGCATTATAAACGACCTAACCTCACTAAGATCACTAACCTCTCATATTTCAAGATTTCTATTCAATGTAGAAAATCACGTTCACGTGCTTACACAACCTACACTAAATTGAAACAAACAAAAATGCTTGAGATTGCATTTCCCGCCACCGTCCGAGTGTAATTTTCTTCCGATAGATCGCGCGGCAATCAGATATTACAGATCCCGAATTACTACTTTTTTTAATATTTAGGTATTTTTAACGCCATTTTTCAATACGAATGTCCCATGTGCAGGTGAAAAGAAACACGATTTTTCAATCCATTGCTTCTTTATACAGATCGGTTTCGTATGTCGCCCAATTTATTGAAAAGACCAAACAGCCCTTTGAGAAATAATATATAAGATATTTTTTCCGGTCTCTAGTGATCAGTTTCGGCTCTTCTACATCCTTTAGAAATCTGTAACATTTCTGCGACATTCTGTATATTCTCTGTCTACCTTTGCTATCTTCCGTCATTCGAAAAAAATATTTTTGGCAGGTTGATGATGCTCACCCATACGAGATAATAAAGCAATTATAATTGGACGTTAGAAATTATAAATGTTTTAAATTAAAGGAGGCAAACACATAACTGCATCTTTTCGCAACGTTCTTACGTGACGTATGACATAAATAAATAAATAAATAAATAAGTAAATAATGCTACACGATTCTGACTTTTTACCTTTATATATTCACTTTTTTCATGGATTTTACTTAATTATAGTTTATATAAAACTGTATTTAATATAAAATAATTGTTAAAAAATAAAATAATAATAATATAAATTTGTAGTTAAAATATTATTATATAATTAGAGTTAAAATATTAATACCAAATTATAGTTAATATAAAACTGAAGCATAAATTTTAAGCATAATTAAACATCTCACTTGTATCTAACACAAACATGTGTCTCATCGCAATCTTAAATGTTTTATGATTAAAGTATTATTTGCAGTGTAAATTAGGTTACGGAGAAAAAAATTACGAGAGCGGATCTGGAGAGAAGGGCTGAACTATGTATTATATACTACATAATCTGTGATCTCTTTCTCATTGTATTCGTAATTATCACAGCGTACTTAATACAGCTTCTTACACTGAAAATATGAAGGATTTTTGATCGCTTTTTTTATATTGATTCATTGAGTTATCTCTGTGTTTTTCATCTATGGTTTTTCTACGTGTTGACATGATACCGAGAATCTTTCGTAACCTATGTACTAAGATATTAAACAAACGTAATGAGTTGTCATTACTATTTGTGAGATGATACCTTTTTAAAACATTCTGTAAGTTCTTGTCACATTTTCAAGGTTATTTCATGTCAGTTTCTTATTTTTATATTTATAATTTTTATTAGATTCATTAATAGCTTCATGTTTAAATTTTTCTTACATTTTTTACTCCTCAATTGCTTAACAAACTGATAATAAGAATGGCATTTCATTCTGTCCGGCCCCAGTTCTGTAAAAAAGTACTTGGCGCTAAGAATTTAAGAAATTGCTGTCAAATGTATTAATGATCTTTCTAGTGTACGTTACTTTCAGTTTAAAATACTACAACTGTATCATTTACTACAAAGAAATTTTGTTTGAAAGAAAGTTTTAAATTGCTATTTACAATTTTGTAAAATAGGGTTTTTGTAACAAATCGATGGAATTTGGTAAAATGTACTTCAATACTAGTTACTTCTCACCATTACAAAAGAGATGTAAATCCTTTCATTAGTTTCAAGTTAAAATACCACTTATTCACTGCGCATGCAGATATTTTTATCAGTTTTAAAATGTTTTTTTAAATTTTAAAGTATTTTTTTTTAGTTTTGTCATTGTTCCAGAGGTGACTTCACAACAATTTTAGGTGATCAAAATCTAATGGAATAGGGTTTTGACGCTCTGTTGAGCAATTTCTTTCCTGGGATTCAGGTTCACCTTCAGTTGTGCCTTTTGCCATTTCTCCCTAGGGACTGGCGCCCCTAGTCTGGCACAAATAGGGTTACTTAGGGCGCACCCTCGCCCTCCCACGCAGCACGTGCCCTTCGCCGCGCGAGAACTTCGCCAAACGACCGCGCCCTTGCGTACTTCCTCGTCCTTTTAAACGCCACCGAGGTCGAAAGTTACTGACGGAGTGAAGTCGGCCGGAAGAAAGTTTCGACAAGTGTTGGATCATTGATGAGATACTTAAGTGCGGTACGTGGCAAGATACACATTCGCGGGGCAAGTCGTGTAGAACACGGAATTAGCTTATAAAAAGTGATGATGGTATCCAATCGGTACCTATTACTCGCGAAACTTTTCTTGAACGATGAATTGAAGAAATGCGGATGGAGTGGGGGTATTAGTAACGAAATCGGTCACTTGATTTTATGAAGCAGTGTCAATCTCTGGAGAATCAGTCATGTCTACGCAACTTTCTCAATAATTTCCGTTCTAACTTTCTCAGGAATTCGAGATCTCTCCTATGATGGATCTTCACTTGCTTCGGTCATTTCTTCAGATAGTTTTGGAGGAAATCACGGACAGAAGATCTCGTCTTCAACAAAAAATAGTTTCTATTTCGCGCCAGTGAAGATGTGTTTGGATTGTTGTCATCAGTGCTCGCTGCGAGCTTTTGCGTGAACTGTTTATTGTGCAAGGAGAGGGGGAAGCAAGGTCATCGTTCAAGAAAATTTGCGCGATTAATATGTAATATAATAATTCAAGGTATAAGGAGAAAGACGGGAAAGAGTAAGAGGAATTTAATATCATGCCTAATAAATATTACCAGTAACGACTACCCCTGGCAATGTTTCGATCAAGGCCATAGACATACGTTGCTGTTTAATGAATGATACATTGCTGTTTTTTAAATTTATTTTCCTTGATCGACACTTAATTCCTTAGAAGAGTTTTAACATTTACACATTACTGTTTGACTCTTTTCTTTTGATTGATTAGTATTTACGGACGCGTCATCTGCTAAGGTCATTAGTCCCATAAGTGTAGTTCGTGTTCTTCCCACCTGCCGCGGTAAAATCTTCCGCCGAATGGGAAGATCCGGCGACCTAGATGTCGGTTTGTGGGGTTTTCCTCATGTGCCTACCACCAACGGGGCACCACCCCACCGCGCCCGGACATAACTCTAAGATCTTGATGGTCTCCCAATATGTGTGAGAACAGGCATGTGGCACCTTTGTTAGGGTAGTGCTCTAGCATACATAGGGTCTTTATCGAAGAAACCTTAGAAAACTATCAATCAGAGTAGTCGACCGCCAAAATTACCCAATCTGCGGCTGAATTCGACCTAGCTATCTAGCTAGTGTGGAAAATCCTGCCACCGTCGGGGTTTGAACTCGGACCTCCCGGTCAGAGCCATCGTAGTGGCATCAATTGATACCATGAGCCACCTTAGACGGTCTCTTTATCTTTTGTGTGTTCCAGTTTTCTTTTCCATTACATTATTTTTTCTCATTGTAGAATGCATAATGTCAATTTGTTCAACGACTTCTCTTGTGCGTAATTCCCTAACATTTCTTTTCTACTACCTAATAATGGAAACCGCTGGTGGAAATTCATTTGTTTTCATTGACAAAACTATGCACCAACCTAGAGTCGAATATCAAGCCGTAGAAAACTATAAACAAATCAGTAAAATATAAATTCACAGAATTCCTATTCTGAAGTCACAATTTCCTCTTTTAAATATCATAAAAAATTTTTGTGCAGGAAAATATTTCGAGTCCTACCAGTTTTTTACGTCACGAAAACAATCAATATTGAAACCTCAGCAGCACAACTCAAAACTTCAAGGAGTCGCCTTAAATTACGTAACGCTAAAGGTGAGGGAGGGCGTCTGAGGCAGTGTAACGCTGCGTTACATAGGGATAGTAGGATATTAGTTAAGTGTTATTACATAATTACATTATTGCATTGATATATAGTTTTTACATTTTCCAACAGTTGCTGAAATAATTCTTTTTTCGAGGCCTGTACTAAGATATTAAAATATTATGTAATTAATTTGTTTTAAAAACAAACTAAAATTATTAGTTCTAAATTGTTATAATAAATGAAAATATTTTTCCAATTTTTTTAATCTGTGAGATTACGAAGAAAATATTCAAAATTGATATGAAGAATACTCTAGTATCCATTTAAATTGGCGCTGTAGACTCTCGCTCTTGCATCACCCACGACGGCGCATACACAGCTGATCAATTTCTCGCCTAAGCATTATTCTTTCACTCACAACTTGCCCCAATCTTATTGTTACGTGCGTCGCTATTTCTACTTTAATTGTCATTAATTTTCATATTCAACACAAGTAAAATAAATAAAAATTGTTTTTACTGTGCTATAAATTGTTTTTACTTCTTGCATTTAAAAGGGGGAGGAGTCTTGTCGCAAGCGTTACGTAATTATTTAGGGGGGATCAAAGGGGTGCGTTAAAAGGGGGAGAGAGAATATTGAAAATACTCGAAATTTGCGTTATGTAATTTATGGACGGCCTCTCAAGTAAGAAAGAAAGTTGCGGCCTTCGCAGGTGGATAGAATTGTTGCCTTGTTTTACGTGGCGAGACTCAGGCCATGAGGCCTGCTCTTCCGTCTGACCGCGCAATTTTGCTACGCTCCTTCCACCATCAAGCGGAGAAGGAAAGTATTACTCGGGTGTCGAGACAGACGATTTTGAATTTAGCTCAGAAGCTTCATTTAGGCTTCAGGATCTTTTACTTGTGATAAATCTACTACATGGGACAGCCGGCGTTACTTCCCCTCCGAAGGAAGGCCTACGAAGGATTTTTTCGCCCTTAAAAATCCATGGCTTCCATCCCCCGAACTTAGGTATAACAGTCCGATACGCCAACCGTTACACCATCGCCGCCGCAAAAAATACAATGCGATGGCCGGGAATCGAACCCGGATCAAATGCTTGGAAGGCAACAATGCTGACCATTACACGCACACGAGGATAGCGCATCATCATGTACCACGCGGCGCCGCCCCCTCGCATACACGCGAGACCTCGCGTGCGGCAGAATCTGCTGCAAATCCGCGCGGCATTAGAGCAACAGCGGGCCAGAGCCTGTGCTAACAGAGCCGGCCGCACGCCCCCGCGGTCAGGATTCAGTGGACGCAGGCCGTCGCGCCGCATTGCGACTGCGAAGAGCGCTATGCGTTGCATTGCGAAATTGAAATTATATTAGACGAAACATTCAGTGGACGCAGCGCCGCATTGCGACTGCGAAGCGACGCAAAGTGGTCGCGAAGCGCGCTATGCGTTGCATTGCGAAATTGAAATTATATTAGACGAAACATTCAGTGGACGCAGCGCCGCATTGCGACTGCGAAGCGACGCAAAGTGGTCGCGAAGCGCGCTATGCGTCGCATTGCGAAATTGAAATTATATTAGATGAAATTGGGTCTGAAATTTAGCTACAAAAAGAGGTGTATTGCATTACGGATGATCCACATCATTTGGTCGGATTACACTGCAAAGGGAGCGCGCCACCATGTGGGAGACATGAACAGAGTAAACAGCTTTTGCACTTCTGTGCAATTAATATGATCGGTTTAGAATTGTGTAAGTCGTGATGGTAATGAGATAACGGTTGTACCTCTTCGTTTTCTGTAATAATTAGACATCGGATGTTTGGGCACCAAAAAATCGCCTTTTTGAGGCGCCTAAAAAGGCACTGAAAATGTCAAGAATAAGGAGAAAAAAGGTACTGTCATAAATTACATTCACAATAAAATTAAAAATTATTTGTAAAACTCCATACATATTTACAACTCTTTTGCATTTTATTTTTAATAGTTTCCATTGCAATATATTACCAGTAATTGTTCAAGGATCGCAATTTCAAATCTGCAACGATTGGGAGACAAAATCAGTTGGAATACAGAGAAGGATTTCTGAACATCTACTGATGTGTCTGGCATATATTTTAGATGTCCAACATTAGCAACACTGAAACCTTCTGGGAATTTACATTTATTTCCACTCAAAAGGTACCCTCGGTGTATTGTCAATCGACCATGCTCTCAGAACATGGCTAGTATTTATGAAATAGGGAAGTGAAGAAAAATATGTTGGTATACTTTCAGGAATTCCTGTCGTATTTCAAAATACAAATATGTGAATTGAAGGTTTCGTAATGAATGGTCAGGTTGGATCTTGGCCGATTTTCTGATATCTTAACATTGTATATAAAAATTATACATAAAAGGCAAAAACGTGTAATAATTCTAAAGAAAAGGCATTTATGCAAAAAAGGCATTTATGCTAAAATAAGCAAAAATAAGCATTATAAAACTTTGTCATATGTCATCATTTGTCATGATTCCTGCTCATATATTATCAGTCTATCAATAACTTCGCTTGAAAAAAATAGGCATTTCCCTAAACATCCGATGTCTAGTGATCTTCTCTTTCAAGCATTAGACCGGTTTGTCTGTTGCGACTCACTTGATCGAGCCATCTTCTCCTGGATCTACTAATACTCCTTTTTCCTCTAGGCGTGTAGTATAGGACTTGCTTTGGAATGCGTTCATCATTCATTCTTAACATATGGTCTTTCCATTTCTTCCTATTATATTATTAAGGATTGTAGATTTCAAATATTCTCCTGATATATTCATTTTATATTCTGTCTCTTCTTGTTACTCCTAAAATTGATCTTAAAATTCTCATCTCCGATGCTTGTATTCTGCTATAAGTCCAAGAATTCAGTGTCCAAGCTAGTTTGTGATAAGTGGTAATTATATTGAAATGAATAGGACTGTGGATATTCCTCCGTTGGAACTGTGGCTTGCGCTTGGTATTTGGACATTGGTATATTTGGAAACTCGTTACGTAGACGGTTTTCTCTTTTGGGTGTACTGAACATTGGTATAACGTATGATACTATGATTTGGAAACTTATCATTGTAAACCTTCGTCAGAGTAAGCTTTTGTTATTCTTATAATGTGTGCCTCTTTATTTGTAACATTTCGTGAACCAAAAATGTTAGTCCCCAGGTTCATTATAACCGGTGTCGACTGTTCACGTTGTAATGTTGGTCTGAGTTGGGTAATAGTATGCACCCTAAGAATACAAAGACGATTGTTATTAAATTCGATCTGTTCGTGGTAAAAATTGGAGTCGAGTGCTTGTAAGTGTGGATTGGGGACAGTTGCATATTACCATGTTTACCATCCGGCTTTATCTGAATTATACGAAATTATTTATGTTCTCTTCAGTTGTATTTGAATTGTTGGTGAATTTATGGGTGCCGCAGTTTATCAACCCCTATGATCGTCTGCAAAATTCACAAAGTAACAAACATGATTTTTCACTTCTTCAGTGTGTATGGGATCAGTCTTCTTTGGGTATATAAAACTCGCAATATTTAAAGAATTTATTCCTTCCAAGCTTGAATATATTTTAATGAAATGTCATGTGTTTATCACCGCTCATCCAATAAATTAATGCTTAGAATATCGATACGCGCAAATGAACTTTACAATATTTTATTTTGCACACGTTTATAGATTTCACCACCTCTATGAAAATAAAATATTGTCAGCGTAAATATTCATCAGCATTCACACATATTTTTCACGGTTCATTAATATTCCAATATCAAACTAGATTTAAAAACAAGCTCCAAACGCAGAAAGGCCAGGGATATGTGATATAAAATTTATGTTAAATTTTGAAATTTATAACATTTTTATAAAACTCATTTGCTGCTCATAAATGATGCATTGTCTTCAATTTATATGTACTAGCGTTCACCACATGTGTTGCATTCACATTGTTATACCCAGGAAGATACCCTAAGTAAATTTTATCTCCAAAACTCGGAAAAGGTGAGTTTTCGTTTATATAATGAACTGTCATATTATGCTCTCGCGTGTACTTTCTCAACTTCTTTGCTCTATTGATATTACAAATATAATCTTATGTTCACGAATGAGTTGAGTAAGAACTAGGTTTGAAAGATAGTTTAAATAAAATACATTATGCACCGAAAAGTACAAAGTAAAAGTGTCAAAGATGTCACAATGAAAATATTTATTTAATCAACGTAGAAGTAGATAATATTATGGTATAGCATTGTCTTACTGAAATTTTACGTTTCAACTTTACTTCTTAAAAGAAAGCTTTGACGTAAATTTTACGTGGTCAAAAACAAATTATAAGGCTATTCTGTTTTTGATACTGAGATTTATGAGTAAAACCTATGTTTTTAATACTAAGTATTTACATGTTGAATGGTTATTGTTACTTTACTTATTTCTTTGCAACGAACAAATTTCATTCCAATTTACGATTCTATTTTCGCGGGTCGAGTTCTGAAGCATTTTAGACTGGAAAACCAACTGTCCCAGAACCGACATTGACGAAGTTCGGCTCCAGTAAAGAAGCTCCAAAGCCGCCCGCGGCCTGGATGAGGATTCTAAAGGCTGTCTGCTCTGATTAGTCGATTCCATGATTCCCTGCGATCAATTCCAGACGGATTCCGGAGAGTTATCGTCAGCAACGAGCTGCAGAACGCACCGCCGACGGTCACGCCTCTCACTACTGCCCTCGCTCTCACCCTTGTTTTTTTAAATTTATTTATTTTTTTTAAGGTCGCTTCAACATTAAGGACTATCATTAGCGACCATTATTGGGTGTAAACATTATGTAACTGAAGATGACATGATATGGTGATGATAGGGGTGAAAGGACGAACACATATAGAATGTCCGAGGCGGGAGTCGAACCCGTGATCCTTGGGTCCGAGTTCGCTCCAACACTACTGCTTCAGCGATCTCGGCCAGCAGAGATCGGCTCTCTCACCCTTTTGGTCGCGTAGGGTCCTTTCCTATCGTATTGAGACTCCTGCACAACACGCATGTCAAACTAATGTCCGAACTGGGACGTAGCGTCGTTGCAAATGGTCTATCTACAGGATGTCTGGGGAGGAAACGTCGAAACGTCGAAAATAAGCTCTTAAGACAATTCTAAGCATATTTTGTCTAATAAACTACGTGGATATTCCGAATGGTTGAGCCGCAATGAGCACTCAAAAGTTGGTTTGAAAAAATTATTTCTATGCAAAAATTTTTATTATGGAAGCATAGAAACACTCCAGAAACATGTAAATTGTTTATTATTTATAAAAGAAATTAGGACATTTGCTCAGACAGGAAACTTAAGCGAGAAATAAAAAAGGAGTCCAATTGTGTAAATTAGGAGCTTTTTTATTCCTCGCTTAATTTTTCTTTGTGAACAAAAATATATTAATTTCTTTTGTAAATAATAAACAATTTATATGTTTCTGAAGTGTTTTTATGCTTCTATAATGCAAATTTTTGCCTATAAATCAATTTTTCAATCCAACTTTTGAATGCTTATTGCGGCTCAACCATTCGGAATATCCACGTAGTTTATTAGACAAAATATGCTTAGAATTGTCTTAAGAGCTGATTTTCGAAGTTTTGACGTTTCCTCCCCGGACACTCTGTTTAACGTAGATTGAACCAACGGTTATCATTCTAGAGTTAATACGAGGGCATTAGTTCTGCGTCCGTCATCTGCCGTAGCTGCTGCAACGAAGTGAATTTTTATTTACGAGTCCCGCGCAGCTGCAGATGCGGATTCTCCTGTTGGAGGGCTGCACCGCAAAGGACATGTGCGACTCGTGAGAACACCCAAGTCGGTGGAGCTTAGGCCTCAGGTGGTATGCAAACCCCACACCTCGCATGGAGGGTTTTGCAGAAAGGGAGGGGGAGGGAGGAGGAACAAAATAACAGACAGGGGCTGAAAAAGCGGGTTAGGGGTAGGGATGTGGGAAATCTGCTCTTTTGAGAGGAAGGAGACTAATTTTAAGAGTGAGGTACAGTAAAAGCATTTAATAAAAATTAAACTTCGAATAGAAACTACTTTTTATTTTTTGAATGAATATTTAATACAGTGTGTTTATGTTATTACAAACGAACTCTCTTAGTGAGAATTAATTATTTTCATTTTGTTTAATTAATGAGACTGCGTGTGAATATGGTGAGCCGAGATCGCCATGATGGATTCGCTTTTGCGGTCGCGGTTCGATGGTTGCGTGTTTGATTCCTGCCTCCCTGTCTTTGGCTTGGTGGGCTCTTCCAACCATCTTGGGTAGCGTGGTTAGCGTTGGGCCTTGAAACATTTGCGCCCTATACTACGATTTTTGTAACTTTGCCCCTGATAGGAATCAGCTGTTCCGCTGCCATCCAATCGGGAGCTTATATTTCGCTACAGTGACGTCACTATGGTGACGTTCAAGCTCCCGATTGGATGAAACCGTCAACAGCTGATTCCTGTCAGGGGCAAAGTTACGAAAATCGCAGTATACAGTGACGTCACTATGGTGACGTTCAAGCTCCCGATTGGATGAAACCGTCAATAGCTTATTCCTGTCAGGGGCAGAGTTGAATAAATCGCAGTACAGTTGTCGAGTGAAAACTCTTGGCTGTTCGGCGTCGGCCTTCGACCATCCTTCCGTCATTTGTACCGACCATCCTTCGGTGATTCCGTCACTCGTACAGCTTAGCATGACCGGCCGCGGAAGTCAATGATTGCATCACGGATGTCGGTTCAACTGTCGGATAAGATTTGGATGTTGCACATTGTGACGGGATGTATATTCCTGACACATCACGCGCCACCCTTGAACCTAAAATGCTCTCCTTAATTCCTTTCCCTATGTACCGGGAGAGATAGCTCAGTGCATCAACTGATGCCACTGCAGTCCCTCTGACCGGGAGGTCCTAGGTTCGAGTCTCGAGCTTCTCAGCTAGGTCGAATTCAGTCGCTGTGTCGAGGGGAATTCTAGCGGCCGGCACCTCTGATCGGTAGTTTTCCGTGGTTTCTCCGATCAACACCGGCGAATGCCGGAGCAGTACCTTAACAAACGGGCCACGGATATTTCCTTCCTCTTCCTCGTCCAATCCTCTCCTCTTACACACACACACACACACACACACTAACATGCACTACACTACCACACATGCTGGGACACCGGTCGGGAGCTCAGAGCTTGTTCCGGCTGAGGCGGTGCCCCGCTGGTGGGAGATACCTGGTCTCGAACTCGATCGAAGAGTAACGTGCCTAAATAACGCCTTGGGGATGGATGTTTTGGGACATTAGTAACTTTAACTACAGGTTCCTTATATCAAAATAGTTTCCACAATGTAGCTCATGTGTCACCTGAATTGCCTTGGCGAACCACTTGTCGCACATATTACACCGCCTAGAATCCTGAATAACTAGATTCTGCTGGAAAACAGCCCTAACACCAAGTTTTGGTGATGATAGGTAAGTGTTCTTGTGGCCATTGTAGGCTTCGGCACTGTAGTCCAATAGACAAATGAGAATTGTAACATGAGAAACATTAATACTTCTTACAACGTATTTTTCTCAGTATAATCTCACATTACGTTTCAATGGAAGAAAAATTATGTTCAAAACTTGTGATGGAATTACATTTCAATGGAAGGAAAATGATGATCAAAAAAGAGTGTTTTCGTCATATGTTGAGAATCTTTTCAATTTAGAAAAAAGTTGAGACCGTTCAAAATTGTTCCTTAATTGTGTACTGAGTTTGCTCCATTACCTGATCGAAAATAACTGTTTCTACCGAAATATAACCTAGCTGCAGGGGGGTAAATTGTCTTTCTGCTGAAATGGGTCAGAAACTAGTTCCAGACTGAGAACGTAGAGTGTGCGATTGTGTCGGGGAGTCCCAAATTAGTTTGTGATTGCTTACGGGAACAAAACCTCGTAACTAGGTTATAATTCTGTAACAAGCGAGTATGTGCTACGTGTCTGAACATTCGTCCTTTATTCTCAGATTGACACATACTTTATCACGGACAAAGGGTATCCTTGAATAAGATAAATTAAATAAATAAATGTCTTTATTGGTGGCGAGGCTCAGACCATGTAGCCTTCTCTTCCGCCTGACCACTTTCAAAGATTTTTATTACAGTTTATTTTATGATAAAAAGGATATAATTCAATGAGAAATATGTACGCAGTTTAGATGAAGGGTTTCTCACGTGGAAGACAGGAGTGAAAGCGAGGGAGGAAGAAGTTGATTGAACAGTAAATGTGCTCACAGAATTTGTATGATTAAGTTTATTAATTTCACGTTAGGGATGTATTAAAAATTAATCACAAATATGTCAGATTGAATAGTATGAGATTTTACTCAAATTTAGAGAAATTATTTTCTTTTACTCAGTAAGTTAGGTACAGAAGAGTATTAGAAGTAACTTGTTTATATCAGTGAAATGTTAATAAGTACCACTAATTGTTTAAGAGAGGTTTTGAAGGAGCTAATATTGCATACAATTTTTTTCAATTACCCCTTAAAAACAGAAAGGGAGGAAAGCTCGTCAGCATATGTAATGTTTCCTGGATCCCTGCTATCTTATTTTCACTATTCAGACCCACGTTGTGCCAGTATAATGTTTCCTACCTCTCTTTATCTAATACTTTAAATTCACCCCGAATTATGGACGCAATAATTTGGGTGGCTAGCTCAGTAATACGTCCACAAGCGTTGTCATGACATTACCATACTTACTCTCACGGTTCTCTTTCTGGTATCGTGGGCTGAAAAATACCGCTTGTACAAGATTTCGGTTGGTAATTTTTATATTTACGAGCAAATAAATATACTGAAAAGGATGGTTTTATGAACTGTTTCTATTCCAATTAATGACAACAATGGTATTTCTCTGTAACATCGGCCACATGAAGTGTCGACCGCGTTCTTAATTTAATAATCTTTTTTTCCAAAATTGTTTAATCTACTTTTTCCTAAATTCAGATGTTAATAATTACCTTTACATGTTAATAATACCTTTCAGATGGCCATCAACTAACTTGAAAAACAATTTCTTGAACCCTAACTTTAACTTAAATTGAAATACATTCTTGGGCCTTGAATAACGATATTTTTGACAAATTTAGTTCTTATTTCCTCACGATTATGCTTCCCTGTTGACAGGCTGTACTGCGCTCCTGACCGTCGTCTGCTGCGACCATTCACCAAAAGTTACCATTCTCGTTTTACGCTGCGAAGTGCATCTCTGCTCAATCCACACACAAAAATAATCGCCGCGATCAAACCACTTTTGATCTAATGTTTTTAAATCTACATCTCTTTTGTTTTCATTCTTGGTTCGCTCTCTCTGTATCCAACCTTCCCTCGTTACTTGTCAAAAACAAGTCACGACTGTCATTTCTTTTTGTAACAATCTCTCTGTACACGTGTATTGTTCCGATACAATATTAATTTAATATTATAATTTGTCCTGTTCTTACACAAACACGTTACGTATTGCCGCATCTTTATTAATTCCTTGGTCAGTGTTTATTTATGAAGTACACGAACATGTCGAATGCTTCTGATGTACTTCACATACAAGCGAACAAACATCAAGTAAAGAGTTCAAGTCTTGAGAGAAACGGAAAACAGATCAATTTGGTTATTAAATTAAGTAAAAAAAGGAATTATAAACGTGGATAGGATTATTTCAATTCTAGGAAAAGTTTACAATTTAAAATTTTCCCCAAACTAGAAAAGTACAAAATTTAAAAAGTTAGGAAGTGTTTACCACTTAAAATATTCCCAAGACTTGAAAATCCGACCCAACATCCCTCAACCGCAAACCAACGATGTATAGTACATTTATGTGATATTTTATTTTTATTTGAAGATCGTAAAAAGTTCCCCCAAACCAAATATAATTTTATCCGTGGGTACCCTTTAACCTTGAAGTAAAAGTAAGAACGAATATTTTCGTTCATTGTAAAGTATGATACAATCTTATTTGACTAAAAATACTTTTTTACCGTTTTAATTATTACACTATCAAGTTTCTCTGACAATAGTTATTTACGGCACGAGTGATAAAAATGATATTTTATTTCGGACATTTTAGGAAACGTTGCGATACGATAGGCCGAGTGCCAGAATCCTACGAGCAAAATAGAATAATTTTCACCACATCTTATACACTATTTTTAGACGGCCTTACTGACTTTCGTTTGTTTTTGTTCAAGTACTATACAAATCACTTCATTTTATTTATTTACGTCAAAAAAACAGTTAAAAACTGCGTATGACGAGCAATGGGGAGAAGTGATTATTGTGCACGTTTTCATAATTCTGTGGTATCTATCCTAAACCATATTTTAGTCGAATTTTGAATACAGAAAAGAGAGTTTTTTTCGAGTTTTGTTGACAAAATATTCGCTCCTATATAATAAAATATATTTTCAAAGGTAAATTAGCTATAAATTCCTGCCCTGAATCCTCATGTTCTTCATGAAAGAATAATACTTTTTGCCGCGATAATATGAAAAACGATAATTTGAATAAATATATTTCCCACTGAAACTCAGAAGACGTGCACAAATAATGAAGTTACATTTATGTCCAGAAGCAAAACAAGGGACCATCTCAGCATTTGCTCAAGGATCAGGGAAACTGGACGAAAAACCTGATCGAGATGGGGGCCATCAACCCAGAAACTGTGGTACAATACTTGTTACAGGTTCTTTAGAATTATACAGTCCAAGTGATAAATAATTACATTAACTATCATTGTTAAAATTAATTCTACTTTCTTTTTTGATGCTCGGTATAGTCTCGAATTGTATAGAAACAGTTATGCAGCAGAAAAGATTTTACTTAGGACTTAAACTTTTCTATCGAATTTAATCGTTTAATGTCTTCTGGCAAAGTGTTGTATAGTAATGTACATGAATTGTATGTGAATTTTTTGTAGTGAGCTGTTGATACTGCTACCTGGTGAATATGATTACTACGTCGTGTGTTATACTTATAGACATCGGCGTTTGCTGAAAATATATTCCCGCCCTTAAGTAAGTCATTTTTGACAAAAACTACTGATTCGTAAATCAGGAGACAAGGTAATGGTAAAATTCCTAGATTAATAAAGAGTGACTTACAAGAATCACGTGGGTTGGATTTGCTTATTATTCGTACAATTCTTTTTTGTAATCTGAAAGTCTGTGAGCTATAAGATGTGTTTCCCCAGAATATTATGCCATATCTCAGGCGGGAGTGAACATTGGCAAAATACACACAACGAGCTGCATGAAGACTGACGGAATTTGAAAGAATTCTGAACGCGTAGCATAATGAACTTAATTTTGTGTTCAATTCATTTAAGTGGGCATTCCATTTGAGGTTTGACTGAATTGATAGACCTAAAAATTTTGTTACATTAACATCAGTCAATGGCACACCGTTCATTTTCAATGGAGAACAGAATTTTTTATTTGATATGGAAAACTGCATTGAAACAGTTTTCTTTTCATTTACTTTTAATTTGTTATTACGGAACCAATTTGAAACGTCTGATATTGTACCATTTACGGTTTCTTTGTTGCAAAGAATATTTGTATCATCCGCAAAGAGAACTGTTCTTCCGTTTCGAATCGCTAAGGGCATGTCATTTACGTATAATAGGAAGAGAATAGGGCCTAAAATCGATCCTTGCGGGACTCCACGTGCAATTGGCAAAGAACCGGAAAGGTGTGTACATAAAGTTCCATCATTCCAGTAAGGTATTTCTACTCTCTGGGATCGTTGTTTAAGGTACGAACATAGCCAATCTAGAGCAATACCACGGATTCCATACGAAGGTAATTTTGAAAGTAAAATGTTATGATCAATGACGTCAAAAATTTTTGAAAGATCTAAAAATATTCCAATAGTTGCTTCGTTTTGATCCAATGATGAGGCAACATCCTTAAGAAAAGAAAAAATGGCTGTTTCCGTAGATTTTGATTTCCGGAATCCATGTTGGCAATTTGAAAACGCGTCGTGTTTATTGAGAAAGGTTTCCATTCGCACATAAAAAAGTCTCTCTAATATTTTTGGAAAAACTGACAAAAGAAAAATTGGCCGATAATTTTGAACTTCATTTTTGTTGCCTTTTTTGAAGAGCGGCTTAATCTTAGCTGTTTTAAAAATATCTGGAAAAATTCCGGTGCATAAGGATGCATTAAATATGTGAGTTGACGGGTGTATAATGGCTGGCGCGCACGTCTTTAACAAACAATCCGGAAATTCATCTAAACCGGCCGAATATTTATTTTTTAATTTACCGATTATTTTGAGAATTTCATAGGAAGAGGTTTCGGAAACGAACATAGTGTCTAAGATTTTTAGGGAAACGTCAGATGTTGAATTTTGTGACTGAAAACCCTTAGTGAGATCGACAGCAATTCTCGAAAAGTATTGGTTAAAGAGACTAGCCACTATTGCCGGATCGTTCACATCTCTATCCTTATCTTTTAAAACAACATTCTCTACAAGGTTTCTAGTTGGTTTGATCGCATTTTTTACTATATCCCACATTGATTTTGTTTTGTTATTTGAGTTCAAAATATCCTGATCGTGTTTCATGATTTATACCTGCCTTATGACTTTTCTTAACAATGATTTGTATTTTTTAAAGTACAGGAGGAAATCTTGAGATACGTCATGATGCTTAGAAATGAAAGAAAGAACTCGTTTGTTTTTACATGATGTTCTAATCCCTTGTGTTATCCAAGAATTGTTTTTGCGTGAAATATTTAATTTTCTTTTCTAAAGAGGAAAGCAAGTGTTAAAATGAAATGAAAGCGTTGAAAAAAAAGAATAATATTTATCGTTTGTATCAATAGTATTATAAACCGCGTCCCATGACTCCTGCAGCAAGTAATCAATGAATAATTTTATTTTACTTTTAGAAAACACTCTACTCATACGTGTATTATTTATTGTGTCATTGTTCGCATTTCGTATAATGGTAAGAATTTGTGCATCGTGGTCACTGTATCCTAAATCTTTTGTTTCAATTTCATGTCGAGTAGTGGTTTTGTTAATTATAATTTGATCGATTGCCTTCTTTGAATTTATTGTGATCCGTGTAGGTACTTTTATTGTAATATCTAAATTGAAGGAATTAATTAAGTTAAGAAACTGCTCTTTCTCACAAGATTCGACCAGAAAATCAATGTTAAAATCTCCACATACAACAATGGATTCACAAGAGCGATTGATGACTTTGATTAGTGTTATCTCTAGTTTTTCTAAGAACAAAATGTAATCTGCAGCTCTCTTTGTTGGAGGCCTGTAGATGCAAAGCAATATCATTTTTAGCACAGGAAGGTGTACAACAGAAATTTCAAAAACATTTTCAACGGAATACTCATTGAATTCCGTCAAAAAATAAAACAATACCATATACAAAATCATACAAAAAAAAATTCCGTCAAGGAGATAGAATCAATATTATTTTTAACGTAAATACAAGAACCTCCATATGCAGGACTTTTATGAGATTCTCTTTTTCTACAATAATAGCCTGCGAGGTAAAAGTTTGGAATTTGGAAAATGCTAAGTTCATTAGGAGATAACCAATGTTCTGTAAAGCAAAGAACATCCATTTGATTTAAATCGCTCTGTAGAGCTGCCTCGATAAACTCAGTTTTATTTGAAAGGGATTGAACATTATGGTGCCATATCTTTATTTTTTGCAAGTACCTACACGAATGTTTTTCTGCTGCATCTGACTGTAGTTGCTATATATTTACTCCATTTTTACCTCGAGTGCGTGGTCGAAGGTTGCAATGTGTCCCAGCAGTCACAGGTTGTGAGGAAATAGAGGCGTCATTGGTAGTGGGAATGGAAGAAATGGGAGTAGGTTCACAGGAGGGGGTAAGAGGGTTCAGAATAAGGGTGGGGGGTGGGGAACGTAAGGAAGGTGAAAGGGATGGATTTTTGGCAGGAGGCTGCGTAGGACTGGAGTCGATGATGTATTGTGCAAGCTTTTCACCGACTGCATGTTTTCCAGCAAGGTTCATGTGGAGACCGTGCCGGGTGAAGTGTTTTACTGAGAGGAAATTCATTTCGAAAAGTGTTACATCTGTTTCTCTCAGTTGCAGTTTTAGTTGTTGGTTTGCGTGCTTAATCTCGCTGCAGAGTGTTGGCCTGTTGTACCAGAAGGGCAGAGTCGAGACTACAATGTTAGTATTTTGGGCGGCACATTGTAATTTGTTTACATGTTGTTCAGGTGTAAAGTTACCGCCCAAATTAATGTCATTCTGCCCTCCGATGATAAAGACTGTGCCCTGATTGGTCATTATCTTCGTGTGAGTGTCCAACTCTGCAGTCACGTCTGCAAACCTCCCGTTAGGTTTAAAAATAGACGAGACTGAGTAGTTGGGGGGTAACTTCCTACTGAGAATGGAGGAAAGATGGCGACCATGGCTGTCAGCTAAAATAAGTACCTGTTTTTTAGGCTCAGTAGGAATGGCTTTGTTTTCAAGTGGGCTAGGATGCGAAGCTTTACGTGTTTTGGTTTTGACACGCTTCCTAGCCTGTTTGCGTTGGTTTGTGCATGTATTTGTCGATGGAAGGGAAGGGTTGTGAGGATCAGGAAGGCGAGGAAAATCTGTTTCATAATCTAAAACACTAAATCTGTTTTGAATTGCGACTGCACATAAGACACACACACCACATCCAGTCGCAATTCAAAACAGATTTAGTGTTTTAGATTATGAAACAGATTTTCCTCGCCTTCCTGATCCTCACAACCCTTCCCTTCCATCGACAAATACATGCACAAACCAACGCAAACAGGCTAGGAAGCGTGGCAAAACCAAAACACGTAATGATACTTTAAAGTCAGTAGTAGTACATACAGTAAAGTCAGTAGTCAGTACGTCATGATACTTTAAAGTCAGTAGTAGCTGATCCGGACAGCTGAAATTATTTTGTTTTCTTTGGTGCGTTCACAAATGTATCTGAACACTTAAGCATCGTCTCACTTTCAACAATAGAGCTAACAATTGAACGTTTGGTACACTACGCATGCTCGAAAGAAACTACTGACTGTCTGAAAACTACTTTATGTTTGATATGTACGTATGTAATTAAAATCACTACCATAGTAAATTTCTTTGGCTAAACTGATCAAGGCCCAATGACTATTTTGTGAAATGTTGTGAACTTAATTGTACGTTTAAAATAGCGTATAGATTGGAAGATAAAAGTCTGGAGAGTTTGGATGCTTTACATTAGGCTAGAGTTATACAACGTCAAGAAATAGTAAAAAAAACAGTATTGATGTATGGGAAGCAAGTACAATTACGATGATGAAAACTGGTGTTGTGGAAGGGTCTAGGCACTTTCGTAGAGGGGTTCCCTCTTTCGCTCGTGTGTGCCTTCATTGGTATGCATGCGCATGCCTGCGCCGCAAGAGCAAATGTGTGTGCAAGAACCTGCATTTGAATGCAAGTGAAATAGTACGTGATGCATTATTCATTTTCCAGATAAGATGGCATTGCTTAGGTGTCATTTAACAGAATCGCTGTTTTCAAGTCAGCTCTCTGTTTATATTTAAATAATAGCATAATACACGGTGTTTCCCGGACTATTTATTATCCAATTGTTTAGAAATAAGAAAAGGATCAATTTTATGTAAATAATATAGTTTTAATTAATACTATTTTATTAAAGAATTGGTGTATATTTTAATGAAATATGTACTATCATATTCTTTTACTTAATTGATCAGTACACTGTTATCGAAGCCTGCCTAGCATCATGAACTATCTTCTTAAACCCATATTTGAATGTTTCAATACTTTTGGGTCTTTTGAAAATTAAAATCAAATTTCTTCGAATTCTATTAAGCAACATTATAAACGAATTACATACGCTATTTTTGTATAACTACATTATAAATTCATAAGAGAATCAAGCTTAATTTTGAGCAACAGTTTTATTGTAACGACTTGGGTTTTTGACATCTGTGCAAGGAAACGGTCTGCTGTTCCCTTTACCTCTCTCCCCCCCATTCTCTCGCTGCGATTGGCTGAATATGTGATGACGCAATCATTCGTGCCCTAAAATGCTAATACGTCATCATTTGTGCCGTAAAAGGCCCTTTTACGGACAACAGAAAATATTCTTTATCAGGCTGGTATACGAAAACTGTTTTGTAGAAGTCACAGTTTTGTTAAGTAACACTTTACTAGAGACGAAGTCATCAAATAATCTCCAAATGTGAATTCCACTAGAAGGTTCAGATGAGACTGATCCCATAGAGAGAGATGAGACTGTTCCCATAGAGAGAGATGAGACTGTTCTGATAGAGAGAGATGAGACTGTCCTGATAGAGAAAGAAGAAGAAGACGACTTTATGCTGAGGCATCTGTTCTCTGCAACGATGGAAGGTCACGTCCGAGCGTGTGCACTGGAATGAAAGAGTTGGCAGAATTGGAATTAAGGAACGAGAACTTGAGATAATACAGATGTAGAGAGCAGAAAATAGGTAACTGTGGAATGGCAGATTTAGTCGAAGATAACGAGAATGAACAAACACTTCATCCATTTTCGACATTGGTAATTATATTTTCAACGAAAATATTCGCATAAGTGATTCATAGGAACTAACCAATGTATTCGGTTCGAATACACAGACTTCAGAAAAACGTGTTTTATATTATTTTTGTAATAAACGATACTAACTGATGGTGATTACTTTACGTAACTACTTCATCAAAGTGTACTTACACTATTGGTAATTGATGAATTCTTTAAGTACAGGATTATTCCTGTTTTTTGTTTTTGTTTTTTTGTTATTTAAGGTCGCATCAACTACTAGGTCATTAGCGACCACTATTGGTTTTAACGCTATGGTATGAGTCCGTCCGTCCGTCCCTCAGAAATAATAGAACATTGCTCGCAAGATGTGATTCTTTTTTCGTACGAAAGATTGTGGGCGGCTTGTCTTCAGGGGATAACGACTGATGTCTAAGACACTATGACACCATATCCTTACGCCACACCTAGAATGGAACTTAATCCAAATTAAGAATTCTCATATGTATCTCTCGGCTCGTATCGCACGCCAGGAGCAGGTGTTGCGGCTGAAACCCTACTCTCTTGATGATGTCAGCTCTCGGTCGCTCGCTGGGGCCTTTCTTCGTCCGTCAGCGCTTGCAGATAAGACGTTCATTCGAAGACAGACCACTCGCAGGAAGTGATTTCTTTTTAATGTTAATGTGTCAAGGGACATTGCCCGAAAATTTCTGGTTTTTGCGCAACACTGCAACAATGCGACGAACCGCCATTGTTTAATTCTCCATTTATACGCTAAGATCGCAGCGCTAAAACACGCAAAAGCACTTTGTTGGAAATTTCTTAGAATCGTATGGCCGAATCTGAGAACAAATTATCAGTTCCCCTTCAGGACACCGAGACGCATCGAATGACACCTTGTATGTCTCGACAGGTGCACGGGAAGTGGCCTAACCGTGAGGCATGGAATCGTATTTCTCCGCGCACGCACACGAAGGGTTTACTCAAATACTGTATACTGCGATTTTTCTAATTGCGTCCCTCAAGGCCACTCAAATCCCATCTTTGCGATCGAATATGTCACGGCATTTCGCGCCTTTCTCAGTCGTTCCGCTAGAATTCGCACGATCGCGACCGTATGGAGCAGTGCTTGCGATCATGCGACTTCTACCGGCAAGACCGAGAAAAGACGCGAAATGCCGTGACATATTCCATCGCGAAGATGGGATTTGAGTGGCCTTGAGGGACGCAGTTAGAGAAATCGCAGTATAGAGGGATGACTCCACACGAAGTTCCAAGGGCTCTCTGCAGCTCATCGCAGCGCTCTGCTCGGCGGCGGAAGCTGCGAGGCGCCGAGCTGCGACGGCGGGGGCGCCGCGCCGGGGGGGGGTACGGGGGGCGGGGGAGTACAGGGGACGGCGCGCGGGGGGGGACTTTTGGGGAGTGGGGGGGGGAGGAGTGCGAACGGCAAGAACCAACGCAATTTTAGCTTCTTCAAACGCGCTCTCAGACAATTAGTAGTACTTATTAACATGTCACTGTTTTAAACAAGTTCTTCTAATTTTCTTCTGTACCTAACTTACGAATCAAAAAAATAATTTCTCTAAATTTAAGTAAAATCTGGAAGTGTTTCAATATCATATACTTGTGAGTAATTTTTAATACCTCCCTAACGTAAAATTAATAAACTTAAACACACAAATGTTGTGAGTGCGTTTCCTGTTCTATCAACTTCTTCCTCCCTCGCTTTCACTCCTGCTTCCCATGTGAGAAACCCTTCTTCTAAATTGCGTACGTATTTCTCATTGAATGATCTCCTTTTTATCGTAAAATAAATTGTAATAAAAATTTTTGAAAGTGGTCAATCGGAAGACCAGGCTAAATGGTCTGAGCCTCACCACCAATAAAAATATTTATTTATTTATTTATTTATTTATTTTAAGAACCGCCAACGCCGCAGGCTGGCTGAGAGGTGTTTGCAGGACAGACACGCGGCGACGGGCCGGGGACACAGCGAAGACGTGGGGCGGGCAGTCAGGAGACAGAGCAAGGAGCGGCAAAAATAATACAAGGATGATTGATTCATTGTTTGTTAGTGATTCCGGGCGCGTCAACTACTGAGGTCTTTAGTCTCGTAAGTGTGGTGCATGTTTTCATCTGTAGGTGATTTTCCCTCGCTGGATGGCGAGATCCGGCGCCTACCTACCGTCGACTAGCTTTCCTCAACCAGGTATCTCCCACCAGCGAGGCACCGCCCTAACCGGGATAAGCTCTAAGCTCCCGACCGATCTCCCGGCATATGTGGTTGTGTGTCTTTAAGTAAGGGATGAGGATAGGAGAAGGAAGAGGAAGGAAAAGTCGCGCGTGTCCGTGACCTGTTTGTTACGGTTCTGCTCCAGCATTCGCCTGGTGTTGATCGGGAAACCACGGAAAACTACCCATCGTTGCAGCTAGCCGCTAGAATTCTCGTCCTCGCAGTTGATGCACTGAGCCACCTCTTCCCGGTAAGAATGGAAGGAAAGATGGGAAGAAGAAAGGGAAGGGCAGAAACGCGAACCCTGTAGGCTGTCTGGGCGGAGTGAATAGGAAGATGGTGGTCGGAGTGGGGCGGAGAATGGGACGAGGATCGTGGCTTGGTGGAGAGTTGAACGGGACGGAGCTCTCGGAACGATGAAGTGAGCGTGGGGGGCAAGAACCTTGCACGCTGTTGATTGACCGATCGGAAGGTGGCGGGTAGCAGAACGGGACGCGGACGGCGCTGGAGGGAGAGAGAGTGGGAACGGAAAAGGGGACGCAGGGGGCAACAATCGGCAGCTCCGCCGGGTGTGTGGGCGGAGAGATGGGCGCAGTGGGGCAAGGCCCGCGACCGCGCCGGCCGGCTGGCTGGCTCAGCTGTGGGGTGTGCGGAGGAATGCGGCTGAGTAATGGTGAGGGCGGTTCGGGGGGGGCGCTGAGGTGACGTGAGCGATGTGGTCGGCGGGTGAGAGGGCAATGGAGCAGAAACGTGTTCGCGTCTCCGAAGCCTCGTGGCCGCCAGGTCCCCTCGAGTTGAGGCAGCACGCGGAATGCTGAACCCTCGTCCGTTGAAGAGGCGTTAAAGAAAAGATTTTTGAGAGTTCGGAAGTAAAGGGTGCCAACTCACCAAAGTTACCATATATGCTCATTTTTGACACGAAATAGATGCTGATAATTAGGGAGCGGATTTTTATGCCCTAAAAAATGTTGAAATATGTTTTTTAAAATATGCATTTATGATCTAAAAATTCTTAGTATGACCTTTAATATGCAATTAAAATTAACAATATTTAATTTGCTGTATAAACCTTTATTGATAAAATTCAGGAGAAGCATGCTTGGAATGAAAAAAAATATTTTATGCAAACATAATGTAGCGAGGGGGCGCTAGAAGAATGCGACCGCGGCGGCGATGAGGTGGGTGCGGGAGGCGCGGTTGGGCGCACGTGCGCGTGCCAGCGAGTATGAAAAACAAGCATTTGTTAAGAATTTATTCGGGCGTCGTTACATGCCGCCATAACATGCACTAACAGATTAATCTACAAAGCCTCCAATTATACCCAAATGTCAAGAAATTACAATTAGCTGTGCCTTGAAGCAATGGTGAAGAATATGCAAAATCATAGAAATCCGCTCCCTACTGATAATATTTGAGAGGAGAAAGTTTCTAGTCGTCTTCACGATTGATAAATTATGGGATCCGAAAGGCGAATGGACACGCACATAATGACTTTTTCTGCCGAAGAGAACCTTGTCAACAAGGAACTTAAACATACGATCCTTCGATCAAAAACTAGTCAAGCATCTGAAAACATGAAATTAGAATTTTATCTCGGGCATGAAATGATATTATGGAAAGCTATTCGTGTCGTATGATGATGTCAAGCAAAGAAACCATTAAGTGATTTGTGCCCTTCCTACAAAATTAATTCTTCCAATATATTTTACCGAAATGTGTGGAGAACGTACCCAAGTTGAAAAATCAGTGAATCTGCTTGTGTTGTAGATATAAATATGAAATTGTAGAAGATATTACGAATAGAGTATCAACAAATGAATGATGAAGAATCGAAATGAAAAATTAATGAATATATATTATTCGAGTTGCGGTAACTTTTAAAGATTTATTTAAATGGTAAAATAGATTTCATAATATAATGCCATGCTGTAAGTTAAAAACAATGACATTCTGTTTTCGTTTCCGATATTCACAAATTATTTAAAATTGAGAATGTATGATGTTTTTATGCGAACGATACTTATTATTACAAAACTAATTTAAAGTAGCTCTTGTATCGTTCGTAATTGAGATGTCATCCTGACTACCGAGGCAGGAGATTTGCAAAGTAATTCAATATATAATTATGAATATCTTGACAGTGGTGATCTTCAACTTGCTTCAAGGAGGATGTAAAGCCACTCGACGCTTTGTAATAGGACAACTTCGAAAAAATTCGATTCGACGAAAGTATAAATCAATCTCCAAATGAGTGCAGAGATAATGCCCTATTTCCTGAAACACTTCTTTAAACAATGCAACTTTTTTTTGTAATAATAACTTTAGCTTTGGTTGAACGTAGTAGTAGATAATTCACAGTTCTAGGTGAAAATAAAAAAATAAAAAGTTTTTTTGTTGACCGACGTTTCGTTATTTCATAATCACTTGAATTCTATTTTGTAAAACACGTGGCATCCTGCTCTGCCATGAAGGTCGGCACTACTTCCTGAATTCACATCAATTTATGATTTCACTACTACGCAGCGTATTGAGTTAAAAACTCATGTATCATTAGTGTGTGAATTACCCACTGACATGTTTTTTCCATTTTTATGGTTTACTGACTATTTTTCATTTATTCGACCATTAGAAATATTGTACAGTGTTGTTGGAACTGCACATGGAAATCTGGAACGTTCCCGAAACATTTTTTTTTAAATTCTGACCAATATCCGTGAAGGTAAGCTATTTGCTTTGCTGTTACCCCTGTTATTGCTGTTGCCGTTACACTTAAAGCGTCGCCTATTTGTGACACATTGAACGTGAGATATAATTTTCGAAATTAGGGATGCTAAAACTATTAACTTATTCGTCAATCAACAGGTACGTTTGTACCTGTAACATCGTACTATTTTAATATAATTTATTTAAATACTTGTATATATAAATTGTAATTAAATTGCAGATTTTAGCTAACAAATTTCCATCGAAACTACAAAAATTCTTAGACACGTTTGAAAGCTCACAATTTATCAATTGTTCTCTTTAACAGAACTCACAATTTTTTAAGTGTTAAAAAATCTCTTCAATGTTTTCCTAATCACAATAGATATGTATCTATTGAAAACAAATTAATTTCAAGACCATTAACAACAAACGGTTGCACCAAAGTTTCCGGATGTCTAACTTTTGATTCGTCGAATGGAGCGAGAGCAGCACGCCGTGTGTGCGGGTGAAGACAATTACCCGAGAGGCCGAGTGATCGACCGCACGGATGAGCGAGCGCGGCTTCAATGGAGATTCCTGCGTTCGGCGTTCGGCGGCCGCCGGGAGCATGCGAGGGGCGCAGGCCGGAGGAGGCGCAGTGCGGCAAGGGAGGGCGCCGCAGAGGGAGGGCGTGGAGGGAGGGCGGCGAGAGAAGAGAGAGAGATAGAGAGGGGAATGCCTTCCTCCGCGACTCCTGAACCGGGAGAGGTGGCTCAGGGCATCAACTGGTGTCACTGCAGTGCCTCTCACCGGGAGGTCCTAGGGCTACACTCTCCACTGTGGCAAGGATTTTCCACACTAGCTTGTCAGCTAGGTCGAATTCAGTCGCTGCCTGGAGGAGAATTCTAGCGGCCGGTTGCTCTGATCGGTAGTTTTCCGTGGTTTCTTCGATCAACCTCAGGAGAATGCCGGAGCAGTTCCCTAACCAACGGGCCATTGACCGCGCGCGATCTTTCCTTCCTCTTCCTCTTCCTATCCTCTCTACACACACACACACTAACATGCACTACACTACCATACATGCCGGGAGACCGGTCGGGAGATTAGAACTTGCCCCGGCTGGGGTGCTGTTCCTCTGGTGGGAGATACCTATTTAGGGAAACCCTCACTAGTCGACGGTAGGTCGGCGCCGGATATCGCCATCCAGCAGGGGAAAATCTCCGCCACCTCCCGATGAACACATGCACTGCGCTTACGAGACTAATAATATCAGCAATTGATCACTAACAATCAATCAATCAAGCGATTCCCGAGATCTGTCGCGCGTACAATCAACTCAGAATTCCGCAAGCCCGTAAGTGTTAGAACTATTTAAAAATCCTTGACTGCCTGTTGACCACATAACTGTTTAGTTGAAACTTATAAGCAATCCAAATCCCTTTAAATAAAAATCCAAAGAACTGTTTTCGGTTATTGGATATAAAAAGCAGAAAAACTGTTTTCTGTTATTGAGTGCAAGCACAAAACGGCTGCTTATATGTTTTAGAAGAATTGCCCAATAGTGATGGCTGTCGTAGTTGATGGTACCGAGCCGGTGTCGCGGAAAAGCCCTGAGTGCGCATGCGTCAAGCAAGCCGCAAGCAGCGCGCAACGATCTGCACCGGCTGCCGCGAGGGGCCACGGCCGAGCGGGAGGTGCGACGCAATGCGGGCGAGGTGTAGGGGACAGTTACCTTAACTGATCCACTTTTTTTTACTAGTTCTATAATGTTTTTTACTTGACCAATACACGCGAAATTTTGCATGATATTTGAGAGACGTTTCCGCTTTATATTGTGGAAACAAACAACATCGTTGTGCTTACAGTTATTGTCAAATACGGAATGTTTTATACATTTGCAAATATGACCATTTAACCTAACCGGTAAGGTTATGTGGATCGGAAACTGAAATAAGTTGTGAAAATAAAATAGACGTTTAATAGATTATTTTAATGAAAAAAATCGTTCTTCTACACATTCTCATAATCTTTTTCACACATAAATGAGAAAACGGGCCACGGACTGCGCGCAGTTTCCTAAAACGTGGGATATAAAATTAAAACTTGGAAATAACAGTGGTAATGAATTCAATTAATAAAACAGTGAAAGGCGAATAAATTATATAATATTACAGATTTAATAATTGCATATCTACAAATTCGTCTTCGAACAAAAGTAAAGAGGGTAATTGGACCGGTCCACTTAACCTATCTTCCCGGCGGTCCAGTTAACCCCATAGTACATATTTTCTTTACATGCCCGAAAACACATATTACAGAGCAGAAATTCTAACAATTAATTTGGTGTGAATATTCTTCTTGTACTTGTTTTTCAATCGCAATAAAAATGCAAAAAGATGAGAGGTAGAAAAACTTATGACCTTTCAGAATAAAAATTCCTTACTGTACTGAACAAATCAAGGCCTGCTACTTAAGATTGTGACTTAGATTACCAGCCCTGTCATCCTACGAATACCATACAGTGGAAAAGGTAGGAAACACTTCCCACCAACATTTAAAAGCATGGACTACTTAACCCAGGGGTCCCCAACCCTATGCCCGCGGGCACCATGGCGCCCGCAAACCGTTTTAGATGTGCCCGCTGCTCATAAAAGCCGCCGCTGCGCTGTGCGATTGTACAGCTTTTACGTTTCGGTCTCGACGTGAGTAATGGGGGTACCGAAATGGTGAGTAGGGGTTGCCAGTGTGTTGTGTAAATTAAAGGTGCATTCTACGTATCTAGTTCATCATTTATTCCTAGTTACATGCTCATATTTTGGTGTCTTCTACTACGTTGTTTTTAAATACTTTGTAAATTTATCTCCAAAATGAGTGGTTCAAGTTAAAGAAACCGAACCTATAATTTTAACACCGATTGGGAGAAATCGTGTTTCGTCAATGTGAAGGATAAATATGTTAGTTTGTTGTGCAGCTGTAATGTTGCAGTGGCAAAAACCACAATGTGGAACGTCACTTCAAGACAAATCATGCCACTTTTAATACAAATTATCCACTTCAATCTGAATGAAGAAAGAAGAAAATAGCTCAACTAAAATTGAATCTGTCTGCCCAAGAATCTGTTTCTACTAGGACTACTGTAAAAACTAAAAATGCCAGTTGCTGTTTTTGAAAATTTGTCACATGCTCGCAAAGAAGAAAAAAACCTTTCCAGGATGATGAATTGTTAAAAAAAGCATTCTGACTGGCGCCGATTGTTTATTTGAGGGATTCTCCAACAAACATGAGATTTTGTCAGTAGTACAAGACTTAGTTGTCAGTTAATACCGTCACAAGAAGAATACAAGACATTTCAGAAGACATACAAAGTCAACAAAAGAGTGATTTGGAAATACTCACTACAGTTTAATGAGTCTACAGATATAAGAGACACAACACAGTTAGCAATTATGGTGAGAATGGTATTTAGTAACTTTACTGTAAACGATCTACTGAAATTATTTCCCATGAAAGCACGTACAACAGGTGAGGATATCTACAGAGAGGTGAGGATATCTTTATTTTTGGACTTTGGTATATTATTTTATTGATCATTTTTACATATATGATTTTTTCACCTTTTGGAGAAGTATTTGAGTAAAAATTTTCATTTTGATTTTTGGTTAAACGTTTATTTTGGCCTCAAAGACCCATGTGCCATTATGTAAACATGTGTGAAGTAAGATACTCGCTACCGATCGTCGCGTCATCAATGTTGAAAAAGTATTGCCAATTTATTTTAAATAAAAATATAAGCAACAATTTTTTTCTTGTTTAAATTGCATTTTTTAATTAAATATTATTTTCGCACATTTTGTGTATTATTGTCAATGTCCAACTTTAAATATATCTTGAAAAAAATTAATGGTGTCCGGTGCCTCACCGGCCTTAACCCTGCCCTTAACCCTGGAGAGGTGGCGATTGCTGGAGTTACGTTAGAGATTGCGCGGGGTCATTTCTGACCCCTTTAAGTTATTTCATTATAAAATTATATTTAGCAAGAAATAAGTGCGAAATTAGTTATTTTAATAATATTCAATCATTTATAAGGTAGTATTAACTTAATGCATTATTATAAACAAACATGCAAATGAGGAATTGAAACAAATAAAAGGGTAAAATTATAATTTATCTTTCATTTTATGTAGTGACTCTATTTACATTTTCCTGAATATTTCAACGACAAAGGTATCAGAAAATTCAGTAAGTTTCAATTTGTAACATTGTCTCACATGAAAACAAACAATTTATTGAAAATGCTTCAAAGCCAATCAACACAACTTAGAAAAAGTACGAAATTTAAGATGTTTGTATTGGTTTCACAAATATTTATAAATGAATTATTACATCTAAAATTTTGAAAATCTTTCAGACAAAAGCTAAAGAATGTGGTGTAATGTATGTGAAATGTAAAGCTACTAACTCGCAATATTAGGCAACTGCAGCTAAGCAAATTTACATGGGATCACAAGAGACCCCGCGCCACCTCTCTCGGGTTAAGTGCAAAAAGGTTGGGGACCACTGACTTAACCTAACCGGTCCACTTAGCCTAACTCTCCCCTACAAGGCGCGACGGCGCCGCGGAGGCAGAAGACCGTTCAGGAAGGCACATTGGAGTCTACACCCCAGCAGGGAAGGAGCTATCAGATGCTCTTCTCTGCCAAAATAAATCTCTAATGGAGACTCCTGCCCTGAAAAAGAAAGTCAGAAAGGAAACTATGAATAAATTCTATAAAGTATTAAGTAGAGGTCTGCATTCTCCGCGATTTTTACCGACCAGCGCTCGCTCCTCTCTCTTCTCTCGAGACCACACGCTCGACTGTCCTTCGCAGCCGGTTGCGGACTCCCGGGAGCCGGCGACCGACCGAGACTCGGCCGGTCGCGACAACTGGCCGAGACTCGACAACCGGCGGACCCCGTTCAGGCGAACTGCGCCACGTAACAATCGGCCGACACGTCGGAGTAAATATCTAATGCCAAGTTTCAGGAAAAGGAACGGGTATTGAATGGTTTTTAAAATAAATGACCAATAATTTCGTTTTTTCAAAATTTAAAATATAGACGAATTGTAATATTAATTTTCAAATAATAAATTTTAATATAAAAAAATAAAAAGCTTTAAAAATCGACTCCCCGGACGCACTGGAGAACCTCAAGTGGATCTATTGCAGTTCTGCCTGTGACTTCAAAGAAAAAGCATTCAAAAGTTTTAGAGATAAATTCCGTTCTTTGTAATGTCTAGGCATCGGATGTTTCGGAAATTGCCTATTTTATTCTAATGAACATAAAATCATTAATTTTCCTTCGTTCTATATGGTGTAAATACAAATGCTCTGCTAAATTTAGATGCAAGTGCAATGTAATTTATTAGTACCTTTCCCTTCCACTTTTGTATTTTTGTTTTCTTTTTCCAAATATTTTTGTTGTTGGTGTTGTAATTTTCAGGCATCTGAGACGCAGGTCTTAGTTTCTTAACCCGGCAGTAGGCGCGCGGGATGCCTCAGTCACCCCAGGATTGTTTTGAGCTCATTATACTTTTAGTTTTATTTATAATCTTGCGAGCTTCTCAATATCTTTCGAGGAAAGCTTTGTGCAAATATCTCGACCCTTCTCTTTCAACGGCTTTTTGTACTTTCCTGGAAATTTCGTGGCAAAGGCGATGGCGCGCTGCGTGGGAACCACCGAGTCACCTCGCACAACCTTTGTTTTCGCTTCCTGCCACGCTGAGCAATAGTTCACCCAAAGGAAGGGGGTCTCGTGGAGCTTCAATACTTCTCCACAGAAGCCAATGATTCACAATTTCAGCTTTTACGATTTTTTAATTACAATTAATCGCTTATCTTGCATTGAAACGTAAAATAATGGAGTAATTGAAAAATATTGTACTCGTACATATAAAACTTTATATGCATCATTTCGTGAATACTTTTGCCGAATTTAAAATAATGTTAAACGTGTGTATATAATAGTAGATAATGTATTTTGAATTATTAAGTTGAATAAGTGCCGTGACCGCTGTTGTTTGGCCGCCGACTGAGTCGACAAATACAGAGGCCATGGCGGCTTACATCAACTATTTCACAATAAATTACTACGCCCAATGACGACAAGACGTTTTGACGCAAGGAAAATAGTACCCACCTCATTTTTGTTTAGCATATGCTTTTTTCTTATAAACTCGTGAAATTATCACCAAATATTCATTGTATTGAATAAATATGCCTTACATTCGGGTTTGTAAGAAACTTCAATGACATTACAATTGGTACGTAACGAATTATAAATATAAATAAATAAATGTCTTTATTTGTGGCGAGGTTCAGGCCATTTGGCCTGCTCTTCCGCCTAACCAATGAATTATCTTCCCTCAAGCACTATAAATATGGAAAAAAATAAAAATTTATTTTCAGAGTCTTTGTTTGCATTAATTCTTTCAAAAAATGTATTGTTTGTATCTATAAAATTATTTCCAGTAAATCGATAAATTGTTACTTTTCAACAAATTAATCGTTTAATTGAAATTGTATTTTCTTTTGATTACAATGAATTAAAAGTGTTGCGATCACTACATGCGGCGACTTTATATCCCGTACATGCATTGAGAGGCGAAGCTACTGTGCAGTCCGGCGCTTGGCCGAGCGGCCGAGCGCTCGAGCGTTCGAGCGCCCGGGCGCTCGGCGACTCCCGAGTCTCGGCGGGAGCTGCAAGGCGGCCGGTCGAAATGTCCGTTAAACAGCTATCTCTTCCCCCCCAAGCAAGGTCCCCCTCCCTTCGCCGAGCGTCGGCGCGGAGCCCGAGAGTCTCGAGCGGTTGTTTTCGCCTGTTTGCAGAGCTCTAGTATTAAGTGTCCCAATGTTTATGTGGAAGTGAAAACTGGACAATGACCAAAAAATATACCACAAGACTACTAAGTGCTGAAATGAGATTTCTGAGATCAGTTGCTGGTTTTAAGCTGATGGACAAGTAAAGCTATTTGTAAATTCGTAAAGAACTTGGAGTATGTATTCAAAAGGAAATTAACTATAATCGAAATTCATGGACACAGCACATTGAAAGGATGCAAGACAACTACCTGCCGAAAATAATTCTACATTACCGCCCACAAGGAAGACGAAATCCTGGCCGCCCGAAGAAGAGACGGGGTGACCAGATGCACATTGTACATTGCAGATGTACAGCACATTGAAAGGATGCAAGGCAACCGCCTGCCGAAAAGAATTCTACATTACCGCCCACAAGGACGAAGAAATCCTGGCCGCCCGAAGAAGAGATGGGGTGACCAGATGGGAATGGAGGTGTAACAGGCAGTGCCTATATACTTGAAGGAGAAGAAAAAGAAATCTCTCTCTGGACAATAATCTTGATACGAAAACGTTCATCAAAGCCTACGGCGTGTGCGGGTATTATTGCACATGGAATAAAAAGAATTGGAAGCATAGGAAAAACGTTCGGATAAAATGTGCCGGCAACGAGTTGTTGGTAATTGGAAGTACTAGTGGGCACAAAGTGGAAAAGAAAATTGAAATATTTTTCGTCTATTTTTTTACTTTCCCGTATAGGTACATATACACGGAGTGATATACGTAGTATAGGGAAAGTTATGTATCGCTGCGCGAAAAAATGGCCAATTTTGGCGGAAAAAAATTAATTGCGGGGCCGTGAAAACGAAAAAGTGGATAAAACCATTTGCTAAATTAAGAAAAAAAATCCCCTAACACGTGGTGTAGCCAGAAACCCTGTTTTCTAGGTCCTTGATACCGAAAACCCAATTGAAAGGAAAACGTCAGTCTGTCCGTCTGTGAACACTGCTACCGCCTAAACCATACGTACGATTTCTTCCAAAATGGATATTCCCCGGTCGATCTGATTCTAGTCGAAGCTTTGAGATTTTCAAAAGGATTCTTCAAAATTTTGGGGTACTTTATATGAAGCCCCCCGGACATTTTCAAAATTTTCTCAAAAACGGATCCAAATTTTTTCTTTAAATTTCTAGTATGAATAGAGTAAAATACACTTATTAACATGGCATAAGTCCGATTTTCACGGATAACTCTGAATTTTCGAAAATTGTGAAAGTTTGAATTTTTTTCGGCGTCTTTCTCCAACTACAAAATTGAAGATAGTGATTTTTTCTTCATACAAAATTTGTTCTGCATATTGAGTTATTTCAGAAAGGTCATGTAAATGTTTTTCAAAATTTTAGTAGTTTTCGTGCAATATGTGCAATTTTAAAAAAATACAAAAAACAGATTTTCTCAAAAACGGCTCCAAATTTTTTCTTTAAACTTATGGTAGGGATAGTGCTAAGTGTATTCTGTCAGATGGCATAAAAGCCATATTGCTTTATAGGTTGGTTTGTTCAAAAATTACAAAAATGTAAATTTTTTCACATGTTTCTCACGTCGATAATATTTACATTACCGGCGATTTTTTCACATTATTATATTTACGAGTACATGTGCTTTAAATAATGTCAAGTAACATTTCTCGAAAACACAACGTTTTCTGTGAAAAGTAGCTCAAACTTTCGCATTTTCAGAAACGCTCAAACGCCATTTTCTCATATATGGCTGCAAATTTTTTCTTGAAACTTTTGTAACGGATAGTGCTAATTACACTCTTTAGTATAGCGTAAAGTTTATTTTGAGTTATTTTTTGTTTTTTCAAAAATTACATAATTGTAATTTTTTTGAAGGAGCTCTCACATCTTTAATATGCACATTAACAGCAATTTGTAAACATTATTATATTTGTGAGTATAAGTGCTTCAAAAACCTTCAAATAAAGTATTTTGAAAACTCAAACATTTTCTGTGAAAATGAGCTTCAAATTTCGCATTTTTAGTAGCACTAAAACGCCATTTTCTCTTAAACGGCACATAATTTTTAAAAGAAAATTGCCATTTATGACTATATTTTTGTGCTCTTTAATATTCTAAAATTAATGTTTCCGTACTGTTAATAGGGAACCGAAAAATTAAGAAAATGACAAAAAAATGTACTTTTGACGGTAATAGATGACAGCTGGCAAAAAAGAGTTTGTGGCAATTCCGAATAGCTAGCGAAGACCCAAGGAAATAGAAAACTAATACGGGAAAGTCTGTGACATTCTGTAGCACTACTAGTTTTTTTCGTGAAATGCAGAAAATTGATCTTGGTTAAAAAATAATGTAATGAAAAAACAAGGCCCGACTTACCCGCACCAAATTGAAATCACGAGATGTCATGACCATAAAGAACATAAAGAATTTTAAAATTTGACATGCTACATAAGGAGGAATAAAATTTGTGCAATTGTTTGCGTGTAAGGCTTCCACACAAGCTTTAGTAAATATATTAGGAAAATGAAAACACTACGCCTAACAGCGCTTGAAAATTTGAAAGGGTTCTGAAATTAGAATCTTAATGAAAACAGTCTTCCTTAATACTTGAATTACGCGGTATAGTATATACACAAACCACCAGTTCTTTACATACAAAGAATTTCAAAGTTGCTGTTCTACAATACGTCAATAGCAAATATTTAATGGCTGGCGGACTCCTTGCACCCTTGCTATCACATGACGTCAGGCTGTCTCGTAATCAGAGACACACTAGGTATGATAGTTCAGTCTGCACACGCGAAGAGGCGATATAAAACAATCAATTTTTTTGTATTTTTCAGTCAAAATTGAAACTTTTCATTGTTTTTTCGATTTTTCACAAATTCCTAGGTATCTAACACAAGCATATACACCTATCACAGGGCTGAAAGATGCTTTCTTTCCTTTCAATTTATGCTTTTTTCTGGGTCTTTTTCCAGCCGACAGTCGGGTTCCTCTTTTGCGGTCCGAAGGGACGCATTGTCGACCATACACTAGACATCAACACATTTTGCGGACTCGTCCAATCTGTGGTCAGCAAAACGCGAGGCCCTCCGCGACAGCACAAGGAATAAACAACCATGCCCAAGGCGGGACTCGAACCCGCGACCCTTCGGACCGAAGTCAATTTATGCGTGCGTTGGTAATTAGTAAGAAAGATGGTAAATATTTAAATCAAGGTAAACCATCCTCAGCAAGGCGGACGAGTCACGTATACTGCGATTTTCGTAACTTTGCCCCTGACAGGAATCAGCTGTAGACGGTTTCATGCAATCGGGAGCTTGAACGTCACCACAGTGACGTCACTGTCGCGAAATATAAGCTCCCGATTGGATGGCAGTGAAACATCTGATTCCTGTGGGGGGCAAAGTTACGATAATAGCAGTGTAGATGAGGTTTGAGGAATTATTGGCAAAGTGTAACAGGACGGTTGACGGATGATCGCTATTTGCAAAACGGTGGGGCCAAAGTCGTCGCCACCCGTCTTTTCCCCCTTCTCCGCAGCTCCGTCGGGCGGGGGGGGCGTCCTTCTCTCGCGAGGCCTCTAATTAGTCGCTGAGCGCTTCTCGCAACCCCCCTCCCTCCTCCTTCCCCCACCCCTTCGCCCTCCAGGCGGCACTCGCCGCGCGGAGCGAGGGGTTTCGCCTGCTCTCCAGCTGACTTGACGAAAAAGTTTCTCTCCACCCCCGTCCTCTGCCTCTTGCCGCTTCGCTTTACACCCACTCTCGCCCCCCCCCGCCCCTTCCCCCGCCTCACCCCGCGCCTACCCCCGCCCCACCCTGTCCCGCCCTCGCCCGCCCTCGCCCGCCCTCGCCCGCTCTCGCCCGCCCTCGCCCGCCCTCGCCCGCCCTCGCCCGCCCTCGCCCGCCCTCGCCCGCCCTCGCCCGCCCTCGCCCGCCCTCGTCCCACTCACCCCGCCTCGCCCGTCCTCGCCCCGCCCCCACGCCCCGTTCCTTCCCCCTTACGTGTTTTTTTGTCAAGTTAATAAAAGGACTGCTTCACTTGTGACGCAAGGACTTTCGACTGTTGCCTTTGTCAGGGGACGTGTTTGGCCACGTGCCCTGTCTAAGGCCTGTTTGAAACGCGAGACGAGCCAAAGGTAATGGAAGATAAAAAAGACGACATTCATTCAACTAAATCATTGTTTTATACTTTTTTCTCGTATGTAATTAGTGATTATGGTAAACAGTTTCTGTCATCTGTGGAACTTTATGTAGTAAGCGGTTCATTTACTACATTGTAGTTGGCGGACAAATACATCGGAAAATTGCTTGTATTCGCAGACGTGTTAAATGGGTTATCGAACTGATTTTCATCGATGTGCGATTCAATGAGCACAGATTGTTTGCTCGCGTGGACAATAAAGCGGGCAAATTATAGCCGACAGAGTCGTTCAGTGGTGAAAAATGCCTCTGTATTTTTTGTAGTTACAGAAGATTAGTGCTTACACGCAACACTCCCGGTGCTGGATACTCGGATTGACAATTGACATGAAATTTCAGCAGCTGATAGAACACCATGCAAAACGTAATTATATATATATATATATATATATATATATATATATATATATATATACCGGGTCTTTAGTCTAACTCGCAACCCATATCTGACAACACACCCACTTGTTTTGGCAATTTGGCAACGCGTGAAATATCTTTGGCAATCCTTTCACTTTTAACGACCCACCCCTCGTCGCAGATTTCGGGGTAGGAGAATGGGGCTATTTTAGTTAGAAGAAAGAGCAAGCACTTGTTCTGTCCTTGGCAGTCATTCGTTCACGTTTCATTCATTATCGTAGGAACTCACGTTTAGGAAAGAAGAATCGCTTCGAAAATGTTGACGAAGGTTCAACGTGTATTTTTGGTGGAAGTTTACTTTCGCACTAAATCTTTCTTAAAGAGTCGGGAAATGTTTCAAGAAAATTTTTTGGAAACGCCAGTTCCCAACAAATTAACAATTTGTAGATTAATCCAGCGCTTCAGAGACACGGGGAACGTTATGGATAGGAAGCGGAGTCGCAGTGCTTGTTTTAATGGAGGAGAAATTATTAGAAAATTCAAGGGATTTATTTTATTAATGTTTTTATTAATTTATTTATTTGTCAAAAACAGTAAAAACTGTATATGACGTGTGGGGAAAGAGATTTATCTGCGCACATTTTCTTGAGGGCCAGTAAAAAAACGAAAAAATGAATTTAGAAAATAATTAGTTTAGAAAAATAAAAATATTTGAAAAATGTTTGTTCCCGAGTTATAGAAAATCAATTTCAACGGTAAATGAACTACAAGCAAAAGGAGTGCTCAACAAAACGTGCGCACAGTGAAGCTACATTTACGTCCAGAAGCAAAACAAGGGGCCATCTCAGCATTTGCTCAATGGATCAGGGAAACTGGACAAAAACCTGATCGAGACGGGGTCATTGACCCGGAAGCTGAAATACATTACTTGTTACAGGCGTATTAAATATTTTTTAAACATGTTTACAATGCAAACGTAAACTAATTCATTATATATCTTTGTTTTGTTACAATAAACATTATTTTTCTTTTTCACGATCAGTATAGTCTCTAATTGTATAGAAACAGATTTGCAGCAGAAAAGATTTTACTTTTAACTTAAATTTGTGTACCGACTTTAATTGTTTTATGTCATCTGGCAATGCGTTGTAAAGTAACGTACATGTATTGTATGTTGATTTCTTGCACTGAGCTGTTGATACTGATTGTATTACGATTTTCCAATTTGTTTAATTTCCAGGTACCATAATCATTAATTATTGTTATAAATAATGAAGAGCTAATCGGTGATGTTTCACAAGGCATCTTTCTGATTTTGACGAGCCGGCTTTCATTAATAATATTGTTACTTTACTGTGAATAAATAGAAAAATCAGTCATAACTTCCCTCCACATCTTAAGAATTACATTTTTGTTTCTTAAGCTTACTGGACAGAATCGCCTAGAAACATTGTTTTGTTTGCTGGCTCATGTCTCTACCCACCCTACCCCACCCGCCCTGCGCAGCGCGAAACCCTTTATATGTAAATTTTGATGTGCTATGGAGTATTATAAATAGTGTTTTATAAGCATTTTGTATCAGGACCTTTCGTGACCTCCACGCTTCCCGCAGCGGGCGAGCCGCTGCTTCGGCAGCGCTAGGAACGTTACGTGGCGTCTATCAACCAGTGTCAGATTTCCAAGCGCGTTCGTTCAAGAACGATGACAAAGGACACTGCTAGTGACTTGTTAGTTTGATGGACACTCTGTCACATTTTCCGACACTCTGTCACATGGAGAGTGTTAGTAATTACATTATTAAATATCATTATTATGAAAATTTTGTGCGTAATCCATGAGTGAAACTTATTTATTGTATCTATTATTTATTTTTATTTATTTTCTGATTTGTTGTGCATTTATTTATTTACGTATTTATTATTTAATAAGTCTTGTCTTTTTAATTAAACCACATTTTAATCTTTAAATCCTGTAAATAATGTCAGTGTGCGTTCAATTATTGCACTCGAATTACCCATGCATGTGTTCTCGTCCTACTCGTCCTTCTGAACCTGTAATGTAAACGCCCGTTTTTGTCACTCCGCCTGCCCTCCGAGGCAACTGAGACCCTGCCGACAGGCCGATAGTGCAGGCGCGGTGTATGAGTAACATCCGCAGAACCAGCGGCGAGCAGCGATTTCCGCCCCTCCGCAGGCGGTAAGGTCATAAAAGGTTTCAAAACTAATTGTCGCAAGAACACTACTTGCAATGCTTCGTAGCACGTAAAAATTTGTATGTATGGGTTTTGAAAGGTGCTGAACAAGCTGGTAAAATTTCATGTCAATCTGAGTATCCAGCATGGTGAGTGTTGCGTGTTAGTGCTCGCAAAATACAAAAGTCGTGTCTCTCAAATCCCTACTAGTTTAGGACCATGCTATAGTCTTAATATGATAATACAGTCAATTCTAACTATCTATGAAGCGAAATTTTCCCGTGACTTTGATAATGATTCCAGAAAGAATTACGACCTCGCCATATCTTTCAGAACTCTCAATGGGAAATATAAAGCCTCTTGTTACATTTGGACATAAAGACGTCTACGTACAGGGGTTCACGTTTATACAATCCCATTAAGAACTGATAATCGTACATTTTCTTTCAAAAAATTGAACAATGATAAAATGATAAACTTTTCCTACAAAAAATAATTTAACCTTCTCCTTCATCAGCAATTTATAAAGCAATTTATAAAGCAGCAATTTATAAAGCAAATAGTTATTTAGTGTAATTCGTTATACGTTCATGGATATAAATAAATAGCCGAAAATATATCCTTAATTTAAGTAAACAAGGGAGAATTTTTGGAAATTCGAGATACAAATACACTGCTCACAAAGGATCGGACTGTCGGCTCCGTGGCTAAGAGAGAAGTGCCGTAGTGATCTCGGACCGAGTGGTTCGTGAGTTCGAGTCCCGCCTCCGACATGGTTGTTTGTGTTCGTCCTTTCACCCCCTAGCATCACCATATCGTTTCATCTTCATACCACAATGTTAAACCCAATAGTGGTCGCTAATGACATAGTAGTCGATATGACCTTAAATAACAACAAAAAAGATCGGACTAAAGGGTACGAGTTTGATAAATGTCACTAGCAAAAATGCTGCTGAACACAAAATGGTTCTCCAAAAAGTAGCACGCACACTGTTCACGGATCACAAAAAGAACTGTTACAATGCAGCAATAAATTGATATTTTAACAAAAACAGTCATCACGAATAACGTAATAACAGAATGTAGTATCTGCACATTACAACATTTCTTTACATACCAAGAACATCAAAAAAAAGTTGCTGTTTCATAATGCAATACGAGAATAGCAAATCGTCATGCTAATTAGCAAAACTCGTAACTCCATATTCCCTCCTGTATTTTCTGTTTTGCTTCACGATGAAATATAATTATTATGAAAGAAGAGTAATAAATAAAGTAAATTAAAAATCGAGCATCTTGAATAATTGGATTTCCCAGTATTTATAAGTTCAACGAAAGAGGAAACAAATTCTGCTTCCCGGCTACGTTTATTCTTTCCAATGCAAAACTGCCCAATCTGAAGTTACGAGGTATGCCAATTTGCTTGAAAAAATATTTAATGACGGGCGACCTCTTCCTTGGCGCCCTGCTGTCGCATGATGTCCGCTGAGTCATCAGCAGTGAGGCACTGAGAGCGAGAATTCAGTCGGTACCTTAAGTATGTTGTATTGTTTTTTTAAAATTTTATTTCTTCTTGTTCGGCACTTATGCCTTTGAAGTGTGTTTACATACGATTTCAATAACGTTTTAGGATGAACCATCCTCAGGTCTGTCAATACACTTCCGGTATAAGTTTGTTAGATAAGAAAAAATGAGTATGTTAATCAATCGTTGGTATTGTTGTCTGTGAGAAAGTGTAATAAAGAGAGAGAGTGAGAGAGAGTGAAAGAGAGAGCGTGAGAAAGGGCATGAGAGAGAGAGAGAGCGCAATATATTTTCAGACTGTTAGGGATGCTTGAAAATATCTTTAGGGTAGTGTGATTGAATTGTCTGTGATTGGCTGTAATTGTTACCTAGTTGGTAAGTTGCTGTAGCAGGGGATTCTGGTAGTAACTCATAGAAGTATTTTTGAAATTTTGATGATATAGTCTTGAATAGAATCTATTTTTAATTATCTATGTAGTTCTTCGTTACTTATAAACCACGGAGCTTTGGTAATTTTTCTGAGACACTTGTTTCATATAACTTGGGAGTTTATTAATGTGGATGTGTGTTGCTTTCTTCCAAACGGAGCTGGTATAGTGAGGGTCTAATTACTGATTTGTACATTATTTTACCGCATTCTATGTTAAGTGTAGATTTATGATTTAATAGGGGGCAGAGTTTTATAATTTTTGAGAGGTGGATTCGCTAAGTATGTTATTTTGTTTGTGTAATTGTTGTGTAACACTTTTATTGTTCTTAAATTTTTCCTGAGTTTCTGGGTCTTTCACGACAACACAGACATATCTCACGTGGCCGGAGGCTGCATAAGAGTTTCCAATTCTGCGCGCTTTGAAAATTAGTAAAATAGATTTTGAATAGGTATTCAAAACTAGACCATCACGTATCCAATATTTCATTCGTCTATAGATAATCAATTCAAACAATTTATCTCGATTTCCGATATCCTTCCCCTCACGTCAGTGGTATGTAAATTAAACAGTGCGCATTGTACAAAGCTGAATAATCAGTTTGGACGAAGAGAACTCACGAGGAACTGTATATTATTAATTTCGAAGTTTATTCAACGAGTATCTACTTTTTACTTCATGTTTACTAAAATATTATTGGAGAAACAATTGAAAGAACTGTGTTTCATCAGCTCATTCGAACATAAATCATTCATCAGCTGATACGAAATTCCTTTTTTGCTGCGTAACATTTTGAAAGTTTTATTGTCAATTTGCTCCCTCCCTTGAATATCTGATCGTAAAACGCATTTCATCATAATTCTTTGGCTCGTAACATATTCTCTCATTTACAGAACAAACCTTCTCTTCAAATGTGCTGTCGTTGTTTTTTACTGTTAATATCGCAGGCAGCGCAGTGCTTTGTTTGCGACAACAGAGAGAATCCTGCCAGCGCTGTCTGCCGGCGACACGCTAACCTTCCGAAAAGGAGGAGGGGGGTGTCTGCGATTGGAGGGCGATCGTCCTTTGATGGCCGGCCCCGTCCGTATGTCCCCGCTTCTGTCGCCCCTCCTCCAAAGTTTTCCCCGAAGTAACAAAAACGTGAATTAGCGCTAGCTAGCGTACGCGACGCGACGTGACGTGACGTGATGCGAGGTGACGTGACACGGAGTCGACGGACGTGGGATGTGAGAGGGAACGAAGGAAAGATGAAAGGGACGAAGAGAAACAGTCCATTCACGCATCACTGTTCGATTGTACAAAAAATGATGTGATTGAGTACGAAATATCTCAGTTCTTGGAGGATTGTCGCAAAATGAGTTTTTCAGTGTAAAAAGTAGGGCGTGATAACTAGGGAGCGGATTTCAATGATTTTGCATATTTTTGTCCGTTGGTTCGGGGCATAGCTAAGTGAAATTTCTCGACGTTTGGTTAGAATATGATGCTACATAGATTAATATGTTACTGCATATTTGTGCATATTTGGCTCATTTTCCAGTTGGTGCATACTCGTGTAATTATAGGCGCATATTTTGTTAAAAAAGAGACTAATGTATAAAACGTTTCATCTTTTCAAAGAATCTTATGTAATTGTGAGCGTTCATTGATTCGAAAGAGCCAGTCACAGTTTGCGTTTTTGTGTTTTCTGTAGATGATAAAATACGTGTTGCAAATGAGGGATATTTCTTGAGAACATATTTTTTAAACGAGTCAGAAGAAATTTAACAAGATATAGAACGTACTTCATTAAGGTGAATATTTACTTCGATTATTTCTCTCTCGAAGGAGGGTAGATTATATTACTTTTACACAAAAAATATATCTTTTCATTCCAAACAAATTTTCATTTGATTCCAAGAATTTTTTCAAGACAGGTTTGCAGAAAAAATGAAATATTGTTAATTTTTAAGTGCATATTTCTGAATTTTTAGGTCATAAATGCATATTTTTAGAAGCATATTTCAAGATTTTTTAGGGCATAAAAATCCGCTCCCTAGAGATAACAGAATAGAATAGTATCTATTCTGTGGTAATGGTATACTTTCTTGTCGCTTTCCACAGTGTTGAGTCGTGGCAAGTCGTTTTTATCGACCGCCAATTACTTACGTGAGAATACACTTAATTTTCTCGGGCAATATCTTTCTAACTGGTTGTAGTATGTACAGCAATGTGCATTTAATCATCGCCTGGTGAGAACATTTTTAATCATTTCCTTTAAATAGTTTGTCAAAGGCTGGAATGTGTTTTTTTAATTAAAAAATAGTGCCTCAAAATAGTTTAGTCAGATCTTAAATATAACTAGACAAAGATAGTTAGCTGTCGGTTTGTTGAATTTGCAATGGAAGTGATGGCACCACCAACAGAGATTAAAAAATTGCATTTTTCATCAATTTTCATTATTCATAATTAAATTTCAATTTTTCAAAGAACACTTTTTGAGGAAAACGAAATAAATTTTGGAAGAATTGTATAGAACTTTTTAAAGAAAATAAATGCCTTCATTCATGTAACAAACTTTTTTTTTAAATGGTGAGTCATAACTTCGCAAGGCTAGAAGATTTCTCGCTTAGACCTTTAATGAACATGCAGGGAAGTATATACTTGACGTCTATAGACGTAATCCATTCCGTAGAAAACGTGTTTTCCAGGAAGTTCTTGCCGAGTTATGAATTATTGCTCACCGAATGAAGAATGCGCTTATCGATCCTTGTGGTCTCCGGCTTGTTGCGTTCGTCGGACTTGCCTCAACTCACCCTTGCAATGTACACCAACCCTTTGCAGTCGTAGGGCATGTGTGCCATGCCACCCATGAATGCACTCTGCAGTCGGACGTTTCAACGTTTCAGAGCACCGCGCGGTCGTACAACTCGTAACGCATGTCTAAGATGACAATGGAGAATGGCTTCACAGCTCGAAGCCGACACTCGGTTTTCCCCTTTTCCAGCTCGTTCTCACATTATTGCGTCAATATTATTTAAAAATAGAATAGTAGTCGGGATCGATTCAACAATGAAAACTTTGTTACATACCAGGAAAATACATGGGCATCTCTGACATATCCTTCGAATTAATTAGGGATTTTTATGTGGCATTTGACACATGCCCTACGAGTTGTAGGACGTGTTACTTTACATCTATTACTCGTTCACTTTACATTTGCAGACGGAGCGCTGTGATCTGTTTACATGAGGTTACCGCCGACTGAATGAGAAACGCGCGTCTGCAGTAGATACTAACCGTTTAATATGATGTAGATGGTGGCGAGCAGCACACACAACCCCGGCGGGGCAAGAACGTAACCATTAAGCAGTAGATAAGTGCAAAGAAGAAATAAACAAATTGTACGTGAATAAATGATTTTAAAATTTCTGAAAAAGACTAAGATTTCAGAATTGAAGGCAAACGTGAATGTTTCCTTCGGCAGTTCCTCTTTAAAGAGATAACAAAAAGTGTACAAACGATAAGGTTTTTCAACCCAGGAAACAAATCGATCCCGCTCTAAATAGAAACAATAAATGTTCATACATATGAAGACTATCAAGTGCCGTTGTTTTGAATTTTATTCATGATAAACAGTACAGTTGGGTGTACCTCGAGATTGACCACTGACACCCTTATCGGATAAGTGACTTTCAAAAACGCCCATTCTGTGACAACATATTTTTAAAGAACTAAATATTAACACTTCATTACATTCTTTGTTTACTTTTGTAAAACTGTGCTTCATGCTCCTTTTAACTTCTACGAGTCCCCAGCCAGAATCCCCAGCTACGACAACTTACCATCTAGGTATAAATTACAGCCCACCACAGAGAATTCACTCATGCTACCCTAAAGACATTTTCAAGTCTCCCTGACTATCTGAAAATACAATCTCTTGGTATTTGTCTCTTTCTTTATTATACTTTCACACACATACAAACCAACGATTGATTAACAAACTCATGTTTTCTTATCTAATAAACGTATATAGAAAGTGTATTGACAGATCTGAGAATGGTTCATCCTAAAACGTTATTTAAATCGTATGTAAACACCCTTGAAAGGCAGAAATGCCGAACAAGAAATAATTTTTTGTTTAAATTCTCCTTTTGTTTTGATTGATCATAAGTACAGATGTTCAGTTGTCTTTATATGACCAGATTTTTAAACAGGTTTCTGAATCCTATTTTTAAAATGCTTTCTAATATTAATTATAGGCGAAACTGGCTTTTTTCGTAGCCTTAATTGTTGTAAAAGTTAATAATTATTATTATAAGTTGATAAGATTACTTAAAATAGGAAAAGTCTCGTTGAGTACGGTCCAATGAGACAGACAAATCTATGTTAAAATAAACAAAACCAGTTTAAGAGCTAATGTAACTTTGAAATTTGATGTCTTTGATTGAATTTTAGTGTTTACGCAATCTGTTTGCAGGGATTTTGCACCCAAAGATAATGCTTTTAATTTACATCTCTATAATTTCATAATGTTTTTGTAAGAGAGTGTCGAAAAAATGTAACGTTTTGCAATTTTCGAAATTCCAGAGGCTTTAATGAAAATCGTATTCATGCCATGAAGTTTGCATTGCCCTATTCAAACAAAAAGATAAAATAAAATTTTCGGAGCCTTTTTTGATAAAATTTTGTTTAAGTAAATTTTTAAAACAGCATATTTTGAAACTATATGAACAGCATTATTTAACTATTTAATTTTTGATATTTTTATTACGTTAAGAAATATCTATCTTCAATAATGTAGTTGTTGAAGTGGTCTAAAATATTAAACTTCTGCAATTTTCAAACTTTCAGAGGGTTTACTGAAAATCCGACCTCCAATGGGAGGTTAAGGTCATCTTTTATATGGATACAAGCAGTAACTCGAAATCGAGAGTCTGCGGAATGTTTGTTCAGGCGCAATGCTGCTTAAAGCTGCCACATGTAGTTCAGTGGCTGGCCGTTTCGAGTAAGGACCGGCTATGAAGCTATTTTCACATGTGAAAAACTGCAATGTTCTAACGTGTCCATCTCACTCAGTGTTGTCAAGGTCGATGCCACGAGCGGGAGTCCGTGGCACGAGTGCCACGACGAAATCTCCCCTCCACGCAGTTCATTAGCCCGTCATCAGAGACAACGTCATCCCTATTGTAAAAAGGCGGGGTTACTACTAATAGTTTCCTTTCCCAACGCTAGTTTCGCAGAGACGTTCGTGGCATGCTACGTGCCACTGCCACCAGTAGAAGACCTTGACACCACTGATCTAGTTGCATTTATTTCACTACTGTCCGTGAGCGTTCCGAAGAGATTTATGTCAGTAGCACACAGTTTCTATACAATTAGAGACTATACTGCCCGTGAAAAAGAAAAATAATGTTTATTGTAACAAAACAAAGATATATAATGAATTAGTATACGTGTGCATTGTGTACATTTAAAAAAATATTTAATACGCCTGTAACAAGGAATGTACTTCAGCTTGCGGGTCAATGACCCCCATCTCCATCAGGTTTTTGTCCAGTTTCCCTAATCCATTGAGCAAATGCTGAGATGGCCCCTTGTTTTGCTTCAGGACTTCTGTTTTGCTTCTGGCTTCACTGTGCGCACATTTTGTTGAGCACTCCTTTTGCTTGTAGTTCATTTACCGTTGAAATTGATTTTCTATAACTCGTGAAAAAAACATTTTTCAAATATTTTTATTTTTCTAAAATAATTATTTTCTAAATTCATTTTTTCGTTTTTTTTTAAATTCTGGCCCTCAAGAAAATGTGCGCAGATAAATTTCTTTCCCCACACGTCATATACAGTTTTTACTGTTTTTGACAAATAAATAAAATAAAATAAAATAAAAATAAAGTTACCAGATATGGCAAGGAATTTTAATGAGAGAGGTCAAATAAGAACTTTGGTCTGGGGTGAAACGCAGACCTTGGTAAATAATAATTTTAATATGGTTTGGTTTAATTGGTTTAATAATAATTAAACTTAACTAAGTAATAAAACAAGATTAAAAAAAATATTTTTATCTATTATCTTTCAGAGACCACTTTTTATATCCGAGAATGGAAGAACCAAGCAACTATTATTTTTAGAATTTAGTTTTATTATGAATTTGCGTAACTCAAATAAAAATTTTTACTGGAAAATATGCGCCGTAGGTGCCGTGTTAAGCTAGTTTCAATTATTGAATGAATTCTGAAGTGAGATCCTTCCTTGCAAAACGCAAAGAAAGTTCGATCATCCGTTCTACCAGAAGGGTTTTCAAAAATGTACGTCCGAAAATTGGAATATTTGCGATTGCTTTCACAAAACGCATTTTACTCTTTTATCCGATTCGTGTTTCCCCAAGTTTCTCAATGAAATTTGTTTTCGTTTCCTTTGCAAGTTTGTGTTCTTTCAGGACAAAGTTTAACTCTCCTCGAATACTTATCGATTCAAGCAAATTTAGGCCTTCGACAAAGGTAAGCTTCTGCCAGTGACTTCCCTCGACAAAGTGGCGACCGAAGCGTTGGAGCCGCCAACTTGCTTCCCCTTCCATGGACGTTCTTTGACCCTTCCCTCCTGGCGCTTCCATAACACGTCATGGCAAGACAAATGAAAGAGCTAAGGTTCCCTTTGTTCAGTGGAGTGTGGAGAAATGCGTGTCAAACATTTCATTGAAGTCCTTGATTTTTGCAGGTTTCCAGATAATCCTTTCGGGGTTATTTCAGACGGACATTGCTCGTGGAAAGGGTAAGCCGGCTATGAAAGCATTTCACATTATCGGTTCAGGTCTCTCTCCTGGAAGGGGTTTCTGTCAGACATGGGAGTGTAACAGCTTTTCTTACTCACAAGATTATTGTTGTGTTTTTGTTGTTATTATTATGATTATTATTATTATGTAATAAAAGCTAAACTATTTTATTCGGTACGGAATATATACAGTATATAATTGCATCTTAAATATTTGTATTGAAACATTGTTGTTTCAAATCTATAACAGATTCCCAAATTAAAAATTTAAATGAGACAACAATACAATTTTTTGTGTTCAATATTCGTTTTTCATTCACTTCATGTACAGATGTTGAAACTTTTTATTCGTTATCAACATGTAATCTCAAAATCGAATACTAAAAGTTTAAAGCTGTTTAAATCTTCCTGACTTCTTGACAACATTTCCTTTTCCAAATTGCTTATGTTCTTCCTCTTTAAATTATTTTGTGTTACATAATTTTCATTGTGTGGAACATTGCTTTGCTTTCTTGTTTTCTTTGCTCTCTTTTATAGATTCAAGTGTTGTACGGTGTGTGGATGCGTGTATGTATGTTTCAATTTCGTGAGTATCTTGGATGAAGGACTGAAATGTTATAATAAGCTGCAAGATGCATTCGTAAATTTATGTGTGTTGTAAATTGCTAATCACTGCGAGGATGATCAAAAACTGTGTATTAAAACGATGACTTTCGGATGCATATAGTTCAATTTTGCAAGGAAAAAATAAAACTTGACAGTGAATGATGACAAGTAAATGATAATTAGTATCTACGTTTTAGTTGCAATAATGCTTTAAGACCTAAGCCGGAAAAATCGCTTAACCCGACTAGTTCGGTAAAAAATTCAAATATGATCCCCTGCTCACAAATCTATTAGCACAGAGACTACAGGGATTATCACAGGGGGCCAATGAACACAAAGAGTGACCATAGAGTAGTGACTGCATAAAGGCGTACGCCATTTTCGTAATGTAACGATTCATCTTCAATGAAGATATATTGATGTTTCATCGACTGTAAAAAGATATCTAATTGACAGACTTATAATCATAACCGCTGAACCGCACACGTTGAAATAAAACTCCAATAGTTTTAAAAATGTATAGAAAACAACAAATAGAGTTCTCCAGATAGTAAACGCTTTCAAGTTTGCAATTATTTTTGGAAAATAGTATGTGTCCAACATAACATGAGTGTTTTGATCAATCAGGAGGGTAGCTATTTTTTCATTGGGGTGACGATCCCTTCAAATGCTCAACACATTGAACAGTAAAGGTAGCCAGCTCAGGGCATCAACTGATGACACTGCAGTGCCTCCGACCGGAAGGTCTTAGTGGACGAGTCTCGATGGTGGCAGGATGTTCGACTCTAGCTACATACTAGCTGAATCGAATTCAGTCGCTGTGTGAAGAAAACCTGCCGAGAGATTGTTTGTCCATTAAAAATTTCGATGATTAAAAATGACGATTAAAAATGATCGATTCATTGTTCGTGATTCCGGGTGCCACTACAGAGATCATTAGTCCCGTATGTGTAGTGCCTGTTTTTCAGGAGGTGGCAGTGATCGTTCCCCGCTGGATGGCGAGATCTGGCGCCGACCTACCGTCGACTACTGGGGTTTTCCCCCACCAGGTATCTCCCAATAGCGGGCCACCGCCCCAGCCGGGACAAGGTGTAAGCTCCCGACAGGGCTCCCGGCATGTGTGGTAGTGTAGTGCATGTTAGTGTAAGTGTATGTGTGTGTGTGTGTGTGTAAGAGGAGAAGATACGACAAGAAAGAGGAAGGAAAGATCGCGGGTGGTCCGCGGCGCCTTTGTTAGGATACTGGTCCTGCATTAGCCTTGTGTGATCGGAAAAACCACGGAAAACTACTCATCAGAACAGCCGGCCGCTAGAACTGTCCTCCAGACAGCGACTGAATTCGACCTAGCTGAGACGCTAGTGTCCAAAATCCTGCCGCCGTCGGGAGTGGAAGCAAGGACCTCCCGGTCAGAGGGACAGCAGTGACATCAGTTGATACATTGAGCCACCTCTCTCGGTGTTGCAAATGCTCTCTCCATACTTCACAATCTCTGGTATTAACACGGCGATTTGTTCTCCCTGTTATTGCTCGCCCTCACGCGCGCGCGGGCGCCTCGACGCGCCCGTCTATCGCCCGTAGGGTCTCGCGGGCGCGGGCGTGGGCGGCGGCGCATTGTGCCGCAAATTGACGCGGGATGGAGCTCGTTATTGGCCCTTGTGTCATCTCGCGGGATTCATTTGCCACGTTGCCGCGTTTCCTGTAATTACTGCGGCGGAGGCGACGGCGCGAGCGCGACTGCGGCGGCAGACCGGGCGCCTCAGGGCGCTGCGGCTGCCGGCAGCCCCGCCCCGCCCTCCTCCGCTGCGCGCCAGGCCGCACGCCCTCCGCAACCCCCGCCGTCCTCAACCCCTTTGCCTTCCCTCCTCTCCCCCACCCTCCTCCTCTCCTCTGCCATCCTCCTCCCCTTAGCCGTTCTCCTCTCCTCCACCTTTCCTCCTCTCCTCTGCCATCCTCTTCTCCACCATCCTCCTCTACTCTACTTGCCATCTCTCATCCGCCGTCCTCCTCTCCTCTGCCATCTTCATATCCTCTGCCATCGTCGCCGCCTTCGCCGCTCTCCTCTCCCCCACCCTCCTCCTCTCCTCTGCCATCCCCCTCCTCTTCGACGGTCTCGTCTCCTCTGCCATCCTCCTCTTACCCATCGTCCTCCTCTCTTCTGCCATCTTCCTTTCCTCTGCCATCCTCGTTACTTTCGCCACCCTCCTCTCCTCTGCCGTCCTCCTCTCCTCCGCCGTTCTCCTCTCCTCTGCCATCCTTGTTTCCTCTGCTATCCTCCTCCTCTCCTCTGCTCTCCTCCTCCCCTTCACCGTCCTCCTCTTCTCCACCGTCCTCCTCTCTTCTAATTGCCTTCTCTCTTCCGTCGTCTTCCTTCCCTCCGCTGTTCTTCGTCCCTCCTTACAACCTTGGCCATTTTTACCTCTCTATGGAGGTTGGCGAATATCATTTTGAATTGGAGATTTGGGCCAACAAAAGCTTTTGGAAGATAGTAATGGGTACTTAAGAATGTTAAAGACGTAAACTAAGAATTAATGATTTAGAAACAGACACTGAAGAAAGAAATTGGTTCAGAAAAGTCAGCAGACAAACAAAATGAGTTTCCGTCAAAGAGGGAGTTCATTGAAGTCAAATTTTGCTGATGATAATTGAAAAATAAAAATACTGCGTGCTTCCTTCTGTTAGCATTTTTGGTTTTTTGTTCAGTATACTTCCTGACCGAATCTACCGAATCTAGTTGCCTTAATCTACATTCGCTTTCTATCTGTGATTTCATCTTCCTAGGTAGAAACTGAAAAAAATACTATAAAGGTTTCATTCGTTTCTACTTCATTTTTGGTATTCTTTGTACGTAAAAAATGGTGAAGACAAACATTTTTTTATGAATTCGAATTGTACTAGAAAGTTTGCGCAACGTTTCCGCACCACAAAATTTTACAAGAACCTGACGTTGTCCAGAAACTTTGCCAAAAAATTCCTTCTCCTACCTCTCCATGTAATTCTTTATCACAGAGAGGCGCAGAAACAAAGAATCACTTTATACACTCATAATATTTTAGAATTATGCGTGAAAGATTTCGCAATATTGGCTCACTATTACGTGGTCCCAAGTTTCTTCTCGGTTGCTCTGAAGAGAGCCCATCACCTCACGATTTTATAGGTCCAGTGTATACGACATTCAGAGAAATTTAGGAGGGACGTTTCCTACATATTTTGTTCACACTATATAACAATATAGAGAATGTTACCGCAACATTATTGTAGTTCTAGCTCTTGCATAGTCATGGCAGATACTTAATGGAAGCTCTTAGGCTTACTTTTCTGCCTACTCACACATTTCTTGCCGAGAGATGTGCAAAGGATGGTATGCCCTGAACTATTAAGTACCAAATTAATTTTGTGAGCATGGAGATCGCTGAATGTCGTCCGGATATTCATTGTTGGAGCCATCTAGCAGCATTTTTTTGCAACTTTTAGTGCTAATCAATAGTTATGTTGCTACATTATACTACTAGAGCTCTCCCGAAGCGCCAAACGGTGGTTATTGAGCATCTTTTTCTATACCAAGACGCGAAACCGTTGAAACTAAGCAGCTATATGCCCCGTCAACTTCAATGCTGACCAACCACCGGTTGCTTTACATAGACCACACCTTTCGACTTAACCACAGGCATATAGCAGCTAAGCACGGCTTTTAGATGATCCGAACCGACCCAAGTCATAATGTACACCCTGGCCAGGAGTATACAATGGCTTAGCGATCACGGCTAAATCGACATCTGCCATTCTGGAATGAAAAAACTTGCTTATAGGTTTCGTTTAGGATGTTTACATGTATTGATGAAATACAATTCGCAATTATGTTACACCTTGTCAAGCAACAATGAAGAAGGTGGTGAGATCCCCACTTAGAGATCATGGGACTTAATGGAAGCTCTGTAATGAACCATCCTTTTCTGCGTACTCACACGTTTCTTACCGAGAGATGTACAAAGAATGGTTACACAAAGAATGTTACATGAGAGTCTCCACAAACGGCCTGCACAGAGTCTGAGGTTGCCACTATTTCCCATTCATTCCTAGGGTGGGTGTGGAGATGGCTCTGATGTTGTGTCTGAAAAGGGAATCCGAGACAGGGATACCTCAAGTTGAACTTGGCAAACGCTTACAGCGTACATCTCGAAAGAACATTCATGGCCAGTTGTTAATGTAAAATATTTTAATAGAAAATATTTCCTCTTATTTAGTTAAGTGTCGTGCTTGCAAGATAATATGTCATACGTTTTACTTGCTTTCAAAATACTTCTCACGCTAGTTGCATTTGTGCCAAGTTGTTCGTTATTTTTGACGCTAAACTTTGTTTTAAGAGCACATTTACACTGTTCTATGTTGGAAAATTCTTACAGCAATTTTATCTTATCAAACAAGCTGAAGCATCAGTGCGTGATCTTATTTCTAGTAAAACAATTCGTGAAACAATTAAAGCACAAATTTAAATGTTTATGTTTAATAGAAAATAGACGGTACGACAATTTTCTTAGTAAATGTGTGTACTGTCATCTTAATTACGTAATTTAATTTATCTTTCACATTGTGCTGCACATTTCGCTTTTTAAAATATAATCCTTGAAGTCAGCATTAGGTGAATGCCGGTGCAGTACCCTAACAAACGGGTCAAAAGCCGCGCGCGATCTTTCCTTCCTCTTCCTTGTCCTATCCTCTCCTCTTACACACACTAACATGCACTACACTACCACACATGCCGGGAGACCGGTCGGAAGCTGAGAGCTTGTCCCGGTTGCATGTTTTGAATTTGCACAAGACGTGTTCATGGGACTTCTTTGAGAGTTCCCTGATTGGACATTGAGTAGGCGCACGAAACGCAAGCTACACATCTCTCTGAAATACATACACAATGAAGACACAGACAGCTTGTACATTCTAAGAGTGCAGTAGCAGGGCGCTTGTGAGAATATTAGTGAGGTTTATGGAAGAACAATTAGAGACACCAAACAGTTATAAAACGTATAATTTACGTAATCCGAATTTAACGGTAATCCTTAATTGAAACATTTTGGGGCAGTATAGAGCAGAAGAAAATACATATTTATTAAAGAGATTCTCATACGTTTTTAAGAAATTTGGGACTCGTAATTGGTATTTGAAGGAAGAAAAACAATTTTAGGCAATTTTGTGGGGAACAAATTTACACATATTGGTAAGAGCAATTACTTTTATTCTTCTCTTTTGACTTCCATGTTTACAAAACGAGTTGCAAGTTATCTCTGATTTATTTCACACCTCGCAGTTGAAAAATTAGACCCAAAATCTTTTTTACATTAACCAACTTTCATATACCTCATTAATATTTTCACAAGCGCCCTGCCACTACTCTTTTCGAATGCACCAGCTATCCACAGCTGTTTGTCTCTCTGTCTCTTCAAAGAGGATATGTCTCAGAGAAATGTGTCGCTTGCGTTTCGTGCTCCGCCTCAATGTCCAATCAGGGAGCTCTAAAATAAGTCCCATGCACAAGTCTAGTGCAAATTGAAAACATGCGTCCCGACTGGGGCAGTGCCCCGTTGGTGGGAGGTACCTGGTTGTGGGAAACCCCGCTAGTCGACGGTAGGTCGGCGCCAGATCTCGCCATCCAGCGGGGAAGAGATCATCGCCACCTCCCGATGAAAAAACGCCCTACACTTACGTGACTAATGACCTCAGTAGTTGATGCTCCCGGAATCACGAACAATCAATCAATCTATCAACATTAAGGGAATGTAAGTAGCTTATCTGGGGCTACAAAATGACTTGCCAGCATTCCTCATTAGAATTGTAGGAAAGACGCGCAACGTTATCCTCCTCTAGATATTACAAGAGCGTGTGAGATTGGTTGCGGAAGATTCCTCCTCCCTCGTCCCGCTGCCTCCATGGAAAGAGTCTCCCATCCCTCCTCCACTGGCACTACAACATTCCGTTACCACAAAACACATATGCCACCATTTACAACAATTTAGTTGCTAATTAATTACGCAAAAAAATTTTTTTTTGCTCTTCACGCTTAATTACTCGGAAGTTTGAAGAGCAAACAAATTTAATTTTTGCGTAATTCATTACCAATTAAATCGTTCTACGGCATGGCCTATTTGTTTTTGTAGTAACCGAATGTGGTGTGCCAGCTCACACTTAGCTACTCGGAAGTGTGAAGAGCAAAAAATTTAATTTTTGAGGAATTAATTAGTAATTAAATATATGTAAATGGCGCCACATGTGTTTTCGTGGTAACCGAATGTTGTGGCGCCAGGGGATGAGAGGCGAGTCTCCCGCCGTGCGGAGACCACCCTCTCCCTTCCTCTACCCCACCCCACCCCACCCCACCACAAACGCCCCTCCTGCCCTGTTCCAAAGGGACTCGCCTTAACTGCCCCTGCCCCGCTCCATTGATTGTTAGTGATTCCGGGCGCGTCAACTACTAGGGTCATTAGTCCCGTAAGTGTAGTTCGTGATTTTGCTCGGGAAGTAGCAGTGGCAGTAGTCTTCTCCAGCTGAATGGCGATATCCGGCACTGAAATAGCGTCGGCTAGCAGGGGTTTCCTCAGCCAGGTGTCTCCCACCAGTGGGGCACCGCCCCACCGGGGACAGTCTCTAAGCTCCCAACCTGTCTCCCGACATGTATGGTAGTGTAGTGCATGTTAGTGTAAGGGTGTGTAAGGGGAGGGGATAGGACAAGGAAGAGGAAGGAAAGATCTCGTGCGGTCCTTGGCCCGTTTGTTAGGGTACTGCTCCGGCATTCGCCTGGGGTTGATCGGAAGAACCACGGAAAAGTACCGTTCAGAGAAGCCGGCCTCTAGAATTCTCCTCCAGACAGCGACTGAATTCGACCTAGATGAAAAGCTAGTGTCGAAAATCCTGCCGCCGTCGGAACTGCGGACTCTCTACGACCTAGGACTTCCCGGTCAGAGGGACTGCAGTGACATCGGTGGATGCCCTGAGCCACCTCTCCTGGTGCCCCACTCAGGTACCTCCCTCCCCGTCCACCTTACTCGTGCTTCGCTTTTCCCTGCCCGACCTGCCATCCCATCACCTGGCCCGTCCCAGCTCACACGGCCCTACTCCACCCGCCTCCGTCACCGTCACCTTCACCGTCACCTTCGCCGTCACCTTCACCGTCACCTTCACTCTCACCTTCACCGTTACCGTCGCCGTTACTGTCATCGTTACCTTAAGCGTCACCGTCACCATCACCGTCGGCGTCACCTTCCCCGTCACTTTCACCGTCACCTTCACCGCCTCCGTCTCTGTCTCCGCCGTCGTCGCCAGCGCCGCCGCCGCCGCCGCCGCCGCCGCTGCCTTTGAAGTCCCCGAGCGATTCGCTCTGAAAGTAAACAAGTGGCGGCGGCGGTGCGTGAAACGCGCGGCTCCTTCACAGGCGCCTGATCACGAGCGAGCGCCAATGGAATGCCCCGGGCGGCGCGGCTGCCCCCCTCCCCTCAGCCACCAACGGACGGAGACTTTAATTCCACTACGAAACTTTTACACGCTAGTTTTGATAAGTTACTAAGGTAAAATGGAAGACCTTGCGGCAATAACACGCTATGCAACTATACGTAAGTTTTGAGAAAAAGAGAAATAAAGGTTCAGACATTGTATTCTTCACATTGGGATGAAGAACATTAACTTATGAATTGTATTGCCATCTTGCGGCGAATCCTTAAAATAAAAACCCAACATCTAGATACATCTATGGGGCATCGAAATACATTAATATCTCAATTTCATCAGAAATATCGCATATCATGTTATTGTCCCAAGGTCTTCAATTAGAATTGACATTGCGTAAATAATTTGATCCATTTTTCTGACGTGTGTTTAGTGTTGTCGAGACTGGCCACAGCCAAATGAGGTTTTAGTTTGATTACCTTTCCCGCTCTTCCTTTTTGCGTGTTCTAAATTCTTTTGATTGTAAAGCAATTACTACCTTCATTACGTTTTGTTTGCACATTGGGATTCATTACTGAATTACTGATGAAAACTGTTTTGTATTCAACGTATTCATCTGTTTATTCTATGCAATTTGTAGTTAACTATTTTATTGCGTGCTATCATTAATTTTACAATCTAATTTACCGTTAAACTTTGTACATTACTCTTGTCATACCAATGACCAAAATGCCATTAGAATGAAATGCTCAAGACATTGGAAATTAATATTAAAATGTCAAATGTTATTCTTTGTCCCAACCACAGAATTAATCCAGTACCTCACGGGCATTGGTCTATTAATGAAAATGTTAAATCAGTTAGCCAACGTTTATTTCTCCATCTTCAGGGTTGAATATATTAACAACACGGTTAGACACAAAGTATAAACACTATAATTATATACAAATATACTTGTATATAACAATACAAGTATTATAACGTATATATCTATACAAATATAATACATTGTTTCACTAATTATATACAAGTATACTTTTTCATTTATGGACTAATACCCATGAGGTACTGGATGGATTTTTCTGCAGATGGTCATGAAACACAGCAGAACCACAGAATTGATATTTGAGCTACTACCTGGGGAAAATATGAATAGTGAAGTCATTTCTACGGCTAAAACAATTGACTGAATGTCTGAAAGTTGAGTATGCGACATACACATCACTGTTGGCCGTATTGTCTTTGCTCAGTAATATGAAAATGAACTGGATTTAGTCTATGTCTTATTAGAATTCAGCCTGAAAAATGTTTTGGATTCATCCACTTTAACTTCACAATCGTCTTACCAGCAGAATGAAGGTACACATATTGTAACATTTCTTGCAAGTCCGTGATTCATATTTATTTCATTTTGGTATATGTTTGTTATGTACGTTAATATCAATTCAATGGTATTAACATACATAATTTTTGTTGGTAATATCATTTCAATGATCTATATTAAGGAGTTAGTGAGATATTGTAGAATATTAAATACACGAGTCATCACAAATGCATTCTTTTCTTGAATGAACATCGAAGGGGTTTAGTTTCTTAGATCGAGGATCGATAATGAATGCCATATACAACGCATGATAACCATACTTCAAGAACGATCTGGTGCCTTACACTGTAATTTGCGTCAGTATTTTTGTTCACAATATGTGTAGTACGTAATTTCAGCGTTTGAAGACAATCTCAGAAAAATTGTTTCTCTTCTATCAGCCTGAAAATATATTTTATGAATTAAGTTATTTTATAGTCACTCTTACCGATTTCAATTTATACACAGGATATTTTACGTGGAGAATACGTAAAGAGGTCAAAGGAAGCGGCTTACATTAATGAACCCAAGAGGCCAGGACTCATCATTAAGTTGTGTCAAAATCGCACATGTTCCTCTGCGACGTTGGGGAACAATTCTCATAGGAGTCGTACGAGTTGTCTCTAATTTGTGCTGAGAAGCATAAGGAAGAACGTATGAACATAAGGCCAATAAAGTTTCAGCAGAGAACGTCACATTTTAGGAGGAGAAGAAGAAGAAGAAGAAGAAGAAGGAGGAGGAGGACTCAGAAGTACTGGAAAATCAAACATGATTTCAGCGTTAGACTGTTTCTGAGGCTGTAATTTACATTATTTATTTAAAATAAAAGAGGTATTATTGGGCTGTATTATTAAGTGGTCGTATGTAATAATTTACGTTTACAGATGTGAGAGAGCTTTCATTAAATTGAATTCAAGCATACATCTGCATTCCAATGCCTTCCTGTCTACCTGTAAGGCATCAATACCTTCTCTGCAATAGTGACGGAGGCTGCTAATGACGACTGTATGTAAATATCGCGACAAACTGTTAACGGCATTCCTGATAAAGTGGTCTTAAGCTTACTAACGCAACAAGAAGTTACAGGGAGTACGAGAACAAAATTTCGTGTCGCTCATATTTTGAACAAAATGTAGTAAGTCGTACGACAACAAGAGAAAACAGTAAAACCTGTGAAAAGCGTTTGAGAGGGAGAAAAGCTATATTTAGTGATCAGAAACAAAACAAAGGAATATTCCAATATTTACTCAAAGAATCAAGGAAAACTGAAAAAGTAAACAACAATCAAAGTCGGAATCATTAAGCCAGAAACTGATTACAATAGTTGTCATTCGTATTCATTCTTTTAGATTATAATACAAAAGGTGATTATAATACAAAATACTTTGATGTCATATTAGCTATGTCTTATGTGATTTAACTCGCAGGTCAGGGTTGGTCATTTCAAAGTAAGATTTTAGAATGAAGCTATTTTTCAGTTGTATAGCAATGAATAACACAGTGCGAGGAGTGTGCGAATGGGTAGAACTAGTAAATAATAAAGTACATTATTATATTTTAATATAATTTGACATCTATTGAGTTGGACACTGTGCAATTGAAAAGTGCAATATAACGGTTAGGGATATCAAGGACGTACTTGGCATAAACAACTTGTGTTGTGTTCAATAACGCTTAGTCCAAGGGTCACGACGTGTTCCACTCAGTCTCATTCACGCTGCGGAATTCTACCTTTCCTTCAACGTTAACTTCAGTGCCATGATTATAAGTACAACTATGTAGTATTAATTTCGACAGTTTCCGACATCGATACCAAAACAATTAGTGATACCTCAATATTAACAGAGTTAGTAGGTACTGCAGTCTACCAGTGCCCAAGTGGTACCAGGGGTCGGAGAGTTGGCACCAAACTGAAAAGGAACAGCAGTTACGAATTTCGAATTTCCATCGAAGTTGATAGTACTCTTACTAGAGCTGCATCGTTCAATCAATTGGCATTAGCCTTTCCTCACTACCCTCCTCCGTTGGCAGGTCAACGTCGATGGAATGGCGATAATTACGTGCAATGTAACCACGTGAGCCCGCGAGCACACTCACGCACGCACGCACACGCGCGCACACACACAGACACACACACACACACACACACACACACACACACACACACACACACACGTAAGCGGCATCGAACGTCGATTTCGGCGCCCATGCCCTCTGCGTTTCATTTGTTTACTTAACTTGTTTGCATGTTCGTTGACATTGCTATGTCATTCTTTCCACGAGACCAACGGTTTTTTGTTTACGTTCGAGTTTTGGAGAAGCCCGCTCTTACGGAGAATAATATTGCTTTAATAATCTCATGTTTCCGTAACGACCATCGGTAAATAACACGTTAATACCATTTCCATTACTACGGTATTTTCTAATTACGAGGGTGATAGTGTGATGACGATTAATTCGTTAGGTAGCTTATTGAATGAGTTTTAGTATAGGTTTCGTGTACTTAACCGATTCAGTGAACAATATTTTGTGTCTTAATTTTAAGGGGAAATATGATACACACAGTATCCTAGCTGTAGCTAATTTTCTCATAAAATTCAGTTCTTAACTAGGTTGAAGGAACTGCAATGGCCTATTATAATTTTGCAACGTCGTAATGCAAATAGTGGAGCTGTTCCCGGCTTCCAGGACAATATCATACCAGAGATGCATTTAGTGTCATTTTACGCGTGTAATTCCAAATATTCCTCAGAATTGTGTAATGCATTACATCTGTGTAAAATGCAGAATACTCTGTTTTGCCTTATATTAGAAGATAAATCTAACAATATGTACTACTTACAATTTGAAGCGCAATAAAATGTTCAAGATTAATTATTAGACCCACTCGAACTGACGTCTGCACAAACTGCTAGGAATAAAAGAAAGACTTACGAACGGAGTTGGCTCGGCGCAATGCTGGAAGGCAAGGCCCCTCCGAAGTGGGTCGGGGACTATGACAGGGGAAACGAATGATCGCAAAAGGAGCAAGGAGATTCTTCCTACATGTCCCCGGGCGAGGGTCGCAAATGGACGGTGCGCCGGGGCTGAAAGGAATAGCAGTCAAGAGGAACAAGGGAGAAATTACGGGGCTTTCCTCTCTAAAGAGGAGCGCCGTGCCTCCCTCCCTGCCTCTCGCCATTTCGAACCCGGAAGAATCCGGGAACTTCATTAAGGGCTGGAAGTTAACGGGGCCTCTCGGCCCCTAAGGCGCCCCGCTGCGGCCGAACAGTGTGCACCGACGCCGACCGCGACCCCGACGCTCCGGTCACCCCCCCCACCTCTCCCCTGCCCCCCTGCTTCCTGTCGCATGGTCCATGTTCAGACCGGGTGAGATGGCTCAGTGCATCAACCGATGTCACAGCAGTCCCTCTGACCGGGAGGTCCTAGATAGGATTTTCGACACTAGCTTGTCAGCTAGGTCCAATTCTGTCTGGAGGAGAATTCTAGCGACCGGCTGCTCTCATCGGTAGGTTTCCGCGGTTTCTCCAATCAGCACCAGGCGAATGTCGGAGCAGTACCCTAACAAACGGGCCACGGACCGTGCGCGATCTTTCCTTCCTCTTCCTTTTCCTATCCTCAGCCCTTACACACACACACACACACACACACACACACACACACACACTTACACTAACATGCACTACACTACCACACATGCCGGGAGATCGGTCGGGAGCTTAGAGCTTGTCCCGGCCGGGGCGGTGCCCCGCTGGTGGGAGATATCTGGTTGGGGAAAACTCCGCTTGTCGACGGTAGATCGGCGCGTATCTTGTCATCCTGCGGGGGAACATCACCGCCACGTCCTGATAAACTACACTTACGGGACTAATGACCTCAGTAGTTCATGCGCGCGGAATCACGAACAACCAACGATCCATGCTTAGTACTGGTCACATTTAGTGATGCCAAATTTTACCAAAACATGGATATTTCGATAAATGGCGAAAGGGTTTTCGATATCGATGAAAACGTCGACAATGAAACATCGATGTTTTAAATATAAACTAATTAATATGCTATTTTGCTATCCACTTTTTATGCGAAACTCGTGGCAGTATGGAAAGCAATGATTGGTCCCTCATCATATGATACTGTGGGACTTCCCTGGATTCAGTGCAGGGAGTCTGGTTCTGGTTCACAACTTGTTAAAACGTCTGAGGGCCATTTCTAACACTACTGACGATTCAGATAATGACACGCCTAGCGATAACATACACTCACATCACGATAAACTCCCAAACTTCCTCAAATTGCACAGGCGAAATCTGCAGCGTGATAAAGAGGATGACGCAAAACATCGATATTGCTGTGGATTGCTCTAAGCCGTCCGTTTGTATAAAAAAAATTAAAAAACATCAATGGTTTTGCAAAAAAATATCGATGTGAAGAAGACATCAAAATCAAAATATCGATGTTAATATAGCAATGTTCCTGGAGGAAAACATCGATGTTTTAAAAACAGTTTTGTCATCCTTAATCACATTGCGCATTTCTTCTTCCGCTTCATTCACCGCTACGTTCTCCGCCCCGTCGCGACGTCTGCCCCCTGCCGCTTCTATGTCACATCCTCCGCCCAGCCCAACAACACTATCCCTGCATTGTCATCTGACCCGACACTCCCCCACCTCTGTCTGACTCACGCCTGGTTCTTCGTCCATCGGTTAGTCTGCTTGTCTTCTCCCTCGCTTCGACCCCCCCCTCTATGACCCGACTCGCTTGCACCTGCCCTCATCTGGCAGCCGCCTCGCCCCCGTGCCGTCCCAGTCCAGACTTTGACCTCCCCTGCCCCCTCCACCCGCCCCTTGCGGCGTCGGCGCCGCCGCCGGGGACGTCCTGCTACTTCCGCCGCTATTACCGCACCACATCCGCTGTCGCCCGCCCCGACAGGGCACTGCCCCCCCTCCCTTCCCCCGCCGTCGCGACGCTGGGGCTGACCTCTCTTCCTCGTCGCCCTCGATTCTGTTCTGCATCAACCTGATGTCGCTGCAGTCCCTCGGACCGGGAGGTCCTAGGTTCGAATCCCGACGGCGGCAGGATTTTCAGTCGCTGTCTGGTGGAGAATTCTAGAGGTAGGTTGCTCTGATCGGTGGTTTTCCGTGGTTTCTCCGATCAACACCAGGCGAATGCCGGAGCAGTACCCTAACAAACGGGCCACGGACTGCGCGCGATCTTTCCGTCCTCTTCCTTGTCCTCTCCTCTCCTCTTACACACACACACTTACTCCAACATGCACTACACTACCACACATGCCGGGAGACCGGTCGGGAGCTTACAGCTTGTCCCGGCTGGGGCGGTACCCCGCTGGTAGGAGATACTTGTACGTGGTTGGGGGGAAAACCCCACTAGTCGATGGTAGGTCGGCGGCAGATCTCGCCATTCAGCGAGGAAAAGATCATCGCCACCTTCCGAGAAAAACTCGCACTACACTTACGGACTAATGACCTACGTAGTCGACGCGCCCGGAAACACGAATCAATCAATCAATCCATCAATCGCCGCCGTCGCCCTCGATTCTGTTCCTGTTGTCCTCATTTCCATGCGGTACAATTTCGTGTCAATTCCCCGACGGAATTTTCCTCGTTTTTTCTCGATTCTTTACTGTTCCTCTCTGAAATTGCTTTGAGGTGTTTCTGTGTCGCTGCCGCTCCTTTGAGAGTTGCTGCTGGCCGTTCATAGTAGTCGCCATTTGTCATTACGTAATATTACTTTCAGACTCACTTAATTGCAATATGCTCCAATAACGAGGAGTCGTTTTTTGTTGTTCGTTACAATGTTTCGTTTACCGTTTGCGTTACTCGACATAGAAAGCCATGGACACTGTTTTATCTCCCTGTAATACAAACATACAGTAGTTTCAACTGGTATTGGTGGATATTTCCTTCGATAGTTTTGTTTCTTCTCTCTTGTGCCATATTCTTGATTTTACCGTTCTTAACATCTCAATCTGTTTGTATTCACAACTAAATGTCTACATCATTTTTGTGAATTTTGCGGATTCGGATGGTATAACCGCCTATCGGATTGTTGTATCCAAGATTGCGGGTTCAAATCCGATCGAAGCCGTGGATTTTTAAGGGCGAAAAAAATCCTTTGTACGCCTTCCTTCGGAGGGAAGTAAAGCCAGCTGTCCCACGTTAGTAGATTTACTTGCATGTAAAAGATCCTCAAGCCTAAATGACGCCTCTGAGCAAAGTTCAAATCGCCTGTTTCGTCGCCCGAGATAATACCTTCTTTCTCCACGAGATGGTGAAAGGAGCGTAGAGAAATTCGCGTGGTCAGACGGAAGAGCGGACCTGATGGCCCGAGTCTCGGCCCGTAAAATAAGGCATTAACTTAACATCTTCTTAATCGCCATCATCAGTTTAATTTCGTATTTGCACCCGTGTTCAGACTTAAGCATTGCCTCCTCCACTCGTACCATTGCGGTTAGCCAAGTCTCTCAACATTAACGCGTTTCGTCATCGCGGATGGCGTCTTCCAGCACCATTGGTAAACCTCGAGGTTCAGTCCTCATTATCTCGTCTGCCTCTTCCCTGTTTCCACAGCCGGCGTTGGCTCTTAACTACAGACATCTCCTTCGCTCTGAAAGCTAATCTGAAGAGAGGAGATTTAAACTTTGTGGTTGATACCATCACAATCTCAACTTCAGATACCCTGCGTAAAACGACCTTCGCGTTGCGCTTGCTTTCTCTTCTTTTTTTGTTCTTGAGAACTTCATCCTCAACCGATACACTGGAATACAAACCACCCCACTGAATGTTTATATTGTTTAAATGGAACATATATTGGCAACTCTGACCGCTGAACGTTAGGTGGATTCATTTAATCAGTTCATCTATTGTAGTGATTGATTTCATCGTTGTTATCTGTTACGTTCGTCAGTTTTTGTTATTTTTAAGTGGATTTGGAGTGTCGCGAACCCGACTAAGCCATTTGCGTAAGTATTTTTTAACCCTTCAATTCACTTAGTGGGGCACAGAGGCCCGGCCGTGATTCTTAATGCTATAAATATTTTTCCGTTAACATTACAGATGTCTCTTTTCATGATACTCTCTGTTATGTTTCTTTTCTTATGGCAAAAAATGGTCCAGTGATCCATGAACTTTTTTCCATATTTTTCAACATTTCTGAAGATAGTCACGTTTTCCACTAAGTGGGCCTCCGAGGCCCGGTTGTCTGTTTTCCCTTAACGCATCTTTTAACGCATAAGAACACGTTCATGTTGGAATTTATTTATTATCATTATAGACTTCATTACTTACTTGCCAAGAGACACAAGTCATGACCAATAAATATGGAATAAAGATTTTTTTGTGTTTGGTTTCTAGGAACGGATTTACACTAAATGGCGAAAAGAAATAAAAACAAACAAACATGAGCCTGTTGCAAAAGGTTTGCCATCGAAATGGTGAAGTATTTTGTACAGTTATTATTCACTGATAGTTATAACGTTACAACTGATTACTTTTTTGAGTTTCCAAGAGTGTCTAGTGATAAGTTTTTACGTGCATATTTCTGAGTGAATTTCTAAGGAAAAGGAACTAACATTTCGAGCTAACGTACAGGAAATAACATCTGAACTGTGAGATTTAAATGGTAGATAATTATGTTCTAAAATTACACAATAGAAATCTTTCTTTTGTATCATACAAGTCCAAACGACAAAATTCTTTATCTTCTTAGCACAATACATCAGGACAAAGACCAAGTAACAACAAACAAGAAACCATCAATTATTCTTGCCTATTTCAAAAGAAAGATCACCTTTGACCTCACGGATAAAAAAGTCGCCAATTGCACATTATGAAGGCATACCCGTAAATGACCAATGAGGTTATTTACAAGTTTGACGTTGGTGCTTTGAATGCATTCGTAATCTTAAAAAATATGTTAATATGTGTTATGTTAATATCATGGTAAAATTGTTGTAATTTTTTTCTATTCAGGACATTACTTTCTTTCCAGATGCTATTTATGCCTCTTCGAAAAAGACAAAAAATAAAATCATAGTGCTTCATATGCGAAAACAAACTTTTACCAGAATATTAAAAAACAGTATTCTGTGCTATTGCTGAAAATAAAATGTGTAAAATGCCTAATTATGCATTAAAAGTTTAAAATGCCTTGTTATGCATTAAAAGTTTAAAATACAAGTTTATTGAATAATAAATAACATTGCATTCATTGCTTCTTCGTCCCAGCCCCAAATTAGTGTTTTATTCAGACCGGGCCTCTGAGGCCCACTAAGTGTAAAGTCGCAAAATCCGAGCTCCATAATATGAAACAGATGCATTCGGTGCATTTAAACGATTTGTTATGAGGTATAAATTCAGATAAAAGATTGGAAATATTAACACAATGGCTAATAAGTAATATCGGTTTTGTTTCTTTAGAAAAATGGAGTTTGCGATGAGCATAGATCGCGCAGATGTGTGGAGTGTGGTTATGAATTAAAATATTCATTACGTTTGTAAAATAAAAATATTTAAGTCACAAGGAACCTCTAAATCGTGTATTATTTTGTGGGGTGTGTGAGACCCCAGTGTCCCATTTTTGTAACAAAATATAAGTATGCCGGTTGAGGGTTAACTTGTGAAAATTCTAATTAATTTCGTTAAAACTACCAATATTTTTTCCTTCGAAGTTCTAATCGAAATAGAGAAGGTAGAAACTCATTATTTTTAGGTAACGGGAAGCAAATTATTGAAATATAAAATTATCTATTGTTTTTTCCCGGTTCCTGAAATCCGAAGGCCACAGGAATGTCGTCGAAAATGCGGAGGCAAATCAATTGAAGCTTGAGCAGTTAATGACACTGCGTACTCCTTCTTTTATGTAACAGAGTAGTACACTGAAACAAATGTATTACAGCAGTAACGATTGAAACCTGTTCCGCTGAATGTTATGATTTTCTTTTGTTCACTCATTCGCTTTATGATTTTACTGCACTTCATTCGGAGGCTATAAACTATACAGATTCCTTGTTAAAGGCGCATTTTATGACGTGTGATAACACTTTCATTCACGCACTGAATAGTACTGTTTTTTTCCTTTTTTGTTTAAATCATTGGTTTTCGTCCCTTGCATATAAGTTTTACGTAGTATATTCCTCTCTCACTAAATTAGCATAATTGTGGGAAATTAATTGTTATGAAAATTTTATGTAATGTTGAATTCCATTGAACAAATTTATTTTGCATATTTCTATTTCCTATGTGCGGCTCATTATTATTGTCTTCCCTCAGGGGTTTAAATATGATAGAAATCATTAGTGCTGTCTTGATAAAATGAAGAAAATTTGCTGAATGAATTAGTCTTGTTATTTCATATGGAACGTTCACTATATTAACAGTCGTTCTAGAAAAGAAGAATGATTCGAAACGTGAAACAAATAAATAACGGATTCGTTTCAATCTTAATGATTTTAGATGGTTAAATAGCATTCCAGTGTGACAGGCATAGAATGATAACATTTAATATTGAGAATAATATAATGCATAAATTACAAAATATCCTGGATTTGGATTAAGTAAATTCCGCAATATTGAGCATATTATAAATACATTACATTTTATACCATTTACTTACCTGAAAAATGTATAAAAAGAGCTTAACAAACTCAAGTGTGTCAACCTGACTGAAAAAAAATCAACATTGCCTCGAATTAATTGGAAAAGAAGAAAATATAAGAAGAAAAATAACAAAATGGAAGAGAAGAAAAAGAAGAGGAGATGAAGGAGACTGAAGAGGAGATGAAGGAGACTGAAGAGGAGACGGAGGAGACGAAGGAGACTGAAGAGGAGACGAAGGAGACTGAAGAGGAGACGAAGGAGACTGAAGAGGAGACGAAGGAGACTGAAGAGGAGACGAAGGAGACTGAAGAGGAGACGAAGGAGACTGAAGAGGAGACGAAGGAGACTGAAGAGGAGACGAAGGAGACTGAAGAGGAGACGAAGGAGACTGAAGAGGAGACGAAGGAGACTGAAGAGGAGACGAAGGAGACTGAAGAGGAGACGAGGAGACTGAAGAGGAGACGAAGGAGACTGAAGAGGAGACGAAGGAGACTGAAGAGGAGACGAAGGAGACTGAAGAGGAGACGAAGGAGACTGAAGAGGAGAAGAAGGAGACGAAGGAGACTGAAGAGGAGACGAAGGAGACTGAAGAGGAGACGAAGGAGACTGAAGAGGAGACGAAGGAGACTGAAGAGGAGACGAAGGAGACTGAAGAGGAGACGAAGGAGACTGAAGAGGAGACGAAGGAGACTGAAGAGGAGACGAAGGAGACTGAAGAGGAGACGAAGGAGACTGAAGAGGAGACGAAGGAGACTGAAGAGGAGACGAAGGAGACTGAAGAGGAGACGAAGGAGACTGAAGAGGAGACGAAGGAGACTGAAGAGGAGACGAAGGAGACTGAAGAGGAGACGAAGGAGACTGAAGGGGAGAAGAAGGAGACGAAGGAGACTGAAGAGGAGAAGAAGGAGACGAAGGAGAAGTTGACAAGTTCTTTGATAGAATTGCATTCAATGTTCAGCTGACGCACTCCCTAACTTTTCATGTTGATATCCTAGTGACATGCGTGTCTCTTGTGATGCGACGCTTTGTTAGTGACGACAGGTATGTAAAGCAAACAGAGGTAGTGAGAGCGTGACAAGAACGGCGATGATGTGAATATTTATCATCTTCCAAACATCCTGCGCGTTGTTTGCGAATTGTTTCCAGCAAGCAAAAAGTTTCCCCACACTGGAATTCGAATTCAGAGCCTTAGAGTTAACGCTTTAGTCACGTTACCTCTACCCTCACAGCTAAACTATTTCTTACCGACGCTTAAAAAGATATTTAACATATGTGTACATTTGCAATATTCAAGATTTAAATATTTTCATTGTTTCAAGCTCTAGTTTTAATGAGATTTCATTAAGAAAAAATATCTATCTACAATTTTGTAGACTTACAAAGTCAATTTTCTGTTTGCAATTTCCGAAAATACATAAGGGTCACCGAAAACATTTCAAGAAACAATTTGGAATTGATTCCAATCCGAACTGTTTTGTTTTTCAGAATGTTTAAGATCGAAAATTGAGTTCGACCTTTAGTCTGCAGGAGAACTATTTTGTGAGGCGAACGTGAGGCGGTGGAATTGCGATTCACAAGAGGCGCCAGAAGTTCTTTGCTTCAAAGGCGAAGGCGTCGCTGTGCGTGTTCGTTCGCGCCTTCGTGGCACGCGCGTGCAAGTACACACGCGGGGGCGAATGGTGCGTCGCTAGCAGCTACTTGTGCAAGACACAGTGCTTGTGTGTGGGTCGCGACGCAGCTGGCTGTCACGCAACTGTTCATACAAGCGCACTCGCCCCCATACCACGGCTCCGCCCCCGCCTCTGCATCCACGACTGGCTCCGTCCTCGCCTCCGCCCCCGCCTCCACCCCAGCCTCCGCCCCCGCCCCCCGCCCCCACCTCCACCACCGCCTCCGCCCCCGCCCCCACCTCCACCCAAGCCTCCGTCCTCGCCTCCGCCCCCGCCCCGTCCCCGCCTCCTACTCCAACACCACCTCCGCCACCGCCCCCACCTCCACCACCGCCTCCTTTTGTGATGGCCTCGTGCGACGAAAACAGTGCGCCACGAGAAATAATTGAATTTACGAGACTACGTGCTCTTCTATAAAAATCTTTATTTTTATTAACATTACAGTGATTTTACTTTTTGTCTGATAAATATTATGTTTATTTTACAACCGAATGTTGGATGCGTACTGCTGCACGTGTTTTCTGCTCCTGTGCGGTAAGGTGGCGAGCTGGCTATGTTCTTTGCGTTTTAAAAATTATTTTTTAAAATATAATTACACGGTTGTGAATTATGAGTAGCCGTGATGTCTTAACGGAAGTCATCAGCAAAAATAAACACTTCACGAAGAGGCATGGCTGAACAGCTGTCGCGGCGAAGGGATACTTCTCTGAATTACATGTGTAGTTCACTTGTTTAGCGAACTGTCATTTTGGCTCGTTCTTAGGTGGATCCTTAAATATCTCCACGCCAACCAAGCTCCCGTCGCCATCTTTGCCGTCCTTTCCGTCCCTGCCTTGCGAACGCTGCGCTCGGTCTTTCCTTCCTTTTCCTTGAACTATTCTCAGCCCTCACACGCACCACACTACCGTACAACCAGAGGAACGAGTTTGGAGCTTAAAGCTGGAGCGGTTCCCCGAGCTAGATTGAGTGTTCGTGATACCGGGAGCGTTAACTACTTAGGTCATTTGTCCCGTAGGTGTAGTGCATGTTTTTCATCGGAAGGTAGCTGTGATCATTCCCCGCTGGATGGCGAGATCCGGTGTCGACCTACCGTCGACTAGTGGGGTTGTCCCCAACCAGATATCTCCCACCAGCGGAGCACTGCCCCGGCCGGAGCAAGCACTAAGCCCCCCGACCGGTCTCCCGACATGTATGATAGTGTAGTGCATCTTAGTGCGTGTGTAAGGCGTGATAGGAATAGGACAAGGAAGAGGAAGGAAAGATAGCGCGCGGTCCGTGGCCCGTTTGTTAGGGTACTGCTCCGGCATTCGTTTGGTGTTGATCGCGGAAACCACGGAAAACTACCGATCAGGGCAGCCGGCCGCTAGAATTCTCGTCCAGACAGCGACTGAATTCGACCTAGCTGACAAGCTAGTGTCGAAAATCCTGCCGCCGTCGGGACTCGAACTTAGGACCTCCCGGTCAGAGGGACTGCAGTGACATCAAGTAGATGCACTGAGCCGCCACTAGGTAGATGCACTGCATCTACCAAATGTCACTGCAGTCCACCACACATCCTCGTGTCCGACTGCATTTCCATCCCTCACCGCCGCCGAGGCAGCTCTCACGGGCGCGCCCGTGGCCGGCCGCCGCGCCGCGCCGCCGCGCCGCCCGGCGTGTTTATTTGAGTGGCGGAGGACGGACTCGAACCCTCTCGAATGTCGAGGAAAGCGGGAGCGCCGCTCGAGAGCGACCGCGTGCATCAGCGTCGAGAGCTTCTTCTGCCCGCCGCCAGAACGCAGGAGAGGTCCCCGGGCGACGTTTACGCAGTGTTGCCAAGTTAGGGGTTTCCCCCCTAAATACAGGGAGATTTTTGGTCTGTAGTGGATGTTTCAGGGCGCAAATTTATGTAGGGGTTTTTGTTGAGATTTTTAAATGTTATTTTGTTGATTTCTTATATATTATTTGGCGGGTTCAATGGTATAACAGTCAGCGTTTCGGATTGTTGTACCCAAGATTGCGGGTTCAAACCCGATCGAAGCCGTGGATTTTTAAGGGCGAAAGAATCCTTCGTACGCCTTCCTTCGGAGGGGAAGTAAAGCCGTCTGTCCCATGTAGTAGATTTACTGCATGTAAAACATCCTCAAGCCGAAATGAAGCCTCTGAGTAAAAATTCAAAATTGCCTGTTTCGTCGCCCATGGAATACCTTCTTTCTCCGCTAGATGGTGAAAAGAGCGTAGCGAAATTTGCGCGGTCAGACGGAAGAGCGGGCCGAATGACCCGAGTCTCGCCACGTAAAATAAGGCCTTAACTTAACTTAAATTTTGTTGGAAATATGTATTGTGTATCACAAAATCCAAAAATAGTTTCCTATGGTTATTGAGGTATATTGATACCTGCAATGTGATTATACATGTATGTTATGATACATGTTATTATAAAAACATTTATAAGCAAGATCATTTGAATGAATTCTCTCGTTTAAAATCGGGCGGTTATTTGTCTCGGCCAACGATTGGTAGAAGAGGGCGACACGTTTGATGAAAAGGAACGAAACACAGTAGTAAAGAAGAAATGGAAACAACGATTTCGGTTGAAGGAAAGTTTTTACGAAGAGGTATCATTATCTCTTTTTCATTCATTACAATGAGTAAAACAACGATTCTTCTTACGTTTCGTAAGTCATACACAGTGTGAAACTCTTTGAAACAAAACGTATGCAATGTGGGTATACATGTACATGATTATATAAATAGTTCTACATAATTTTGACACATTAAAAATATAGGTGTATACTATAAAATATAGATATCATATACAATTAATAATTTTTCGTATTTCTTTAATTTTCATTCCTCCTCTTATATTTTAAACATAAAATACTTTTTTTAATTTGGTGTTATTTTTTTACGTTTTGGTGTTTTTGCAGCGCCATCTAGTGAGAAATGCTTAACACCACCTGGCAACACTGCTTTTACGACCAGAAACCGAAACAACTTTCTCGCTGATGCACTTGGAGGCGGAATCCATGGAGGAGGCTTATGTGAATATTTCTAATTGGCGTGAAATAGAAATAGTTTTTTTTGCAATATGCTAAATGCCTTATTATTTATCGTTGGGATTTATAATAAACTACTAAAAACTAAAGAATTTTTAAATTCATAATAAAAACGTTGTCATTCATGAGACATAATTTATTGTTTTCACTTTCTTATCCATCAAAACGCAATACAGGATTGGAAACAAGTTTCAAGTCTCATTCAACATGTGCATAGTTTAGTATTCTTTTGTTCATACTGCTGTTCTAAGTGATTGCATAAGTCCACCAGTAATTAAATAAGTCCAGCACTGAATTGTAATTACAGTTTGAGTTGCTGTGCATTTCTACTAATATTGTAGTATGTTTAAGAATCATGAACAAGTGTTTTTTATGGATCAAACACAACAAATATACTGTCCCTCCCTTGCGCCAATACATCACGCGGCACTGACCGCGATAAGCTCAGGGAATCAACTGATGTCACTACAGTGTCTCTGACCGGGAGGTCCTTTGCTTCGAGTCCCGAAAGTGACGGATTTTCGCTACTAACTGCGAAGGTAGATCGAATTTAGCTGATGTCTGATGGAGAATTCTAGCAGCCCGCTACTCTGATCCGTAGTTTCTTATGGTTCCTTTGGTCAATTCCGGAGAATTACCGAAGCAAAATGGCCACGGACCGTGCGCGATCTTTTCTTCGTCTTCCTCGCCCTATCCTCGCCCTTTACTTACGTGCAAGTGCCCCGCTGGAGGGATACCTGGATGGGGAAAACCCCGCCACCGTTATCAAAGACGTGCACTTCACCTACGGTATGAATGACCACGGCGCAACTATATGGCATCGCGCAACTATAAGGTTGTTTGCCTTTTCATCTCTGATATAAGCCATAATTAATTTTACGATTCCTATTTATCTATAACCATTATGTATTTAGTTTACATTCCTAATTTTTCTTGAAATAAATAATTTTCTAAAATATCTTGCGCCAACATTCCACAGTTAGAAAACATTGTTTAAAAAAATACTTTTCGTGAAAAATTGATATCTCCAGTAAAAAAAACTTTTTAAGCCATTGTTTTAATAGTGAAAATACCTTCACACTGGAAACAAACTGCTTAAGTTTCTGGTAAACTGTGTTTCGGGGTGAGAGGCCTTGAAAAAATGGAATAAAGACCGGCTAAAAAGGTGTCTGTTTTGTAGACTATGTTAGACGATATTTACGTTGTGACGGGCACAAAAGGTGTGACATGAAGGTGAAACATGGTATTAAGGCTCGAAGACACGTTTCCGAAATATGTTTGTTGGTAAAATGTGTTTCAATGTGTGTTGCGGTTTCTAAGAGCGCCTGATTTCCTAAAAATGGCGTAATCTACAAACGTCCATATTTTCATCTTAAATCCGTTTGATGCACCCCTCGGAGTTAATTACCTAACCATCAGTAATACACTTACGGGGTTTTGTGTCAATAGTCTCTTTCAAACGGTCAAAAACTGTCATCTTTCTTTAGCGTCATAAATGCAGGTTATACATAACAGGATATTTTTGTGGATTTCAACTTCCAATTACGGAAGGGTTCCGAAGAAATGTGATAGCGTCTCTTTTTGTAATAGGTCTTATTCTTGCAAAATAATATATAAAATTGAATCATAAATATTAACCATATTCATTATTAACACGTTAAACGTTACATATCTTAAACGTTTACAATTATTTATAACATTTATTCAAATTTGAATGTCCACGTGTATTTTGCCAAACCGCGAATTTTGTCTGAAACGCGATACTTCGTTGCGTTTACATAACATGTATTCTCGTGACGCTATTGGTCAAAGTACAAATGATTTCCATAACCAGGATTTGTTCAGCCCCACTAGCACTCCCTTGGGAGACCTCTTCAGGATTATTATTGTCAGGAGACAAATGGGGTAATAAAAGCTGAGCATTCGAATGGTCGAGATGGCTACGTGACTGATGCGAAAGATTCAGTAGAATGCCCCAGGGATATCGAAGTTTATGGGCCAATTGTCCGGGTTTACAACGCGAACGATTGATCAAGGAAACCCAATGGATAGCTGTCATGGAGTGAATGACTCCACGTTCGATCAGAACGGTATTGGTCCAAGTTGAGGCAACTGGAGGCGGTCAAACGAAGGCGACGGGTTCGGACACCAAACCTCTCAAACTGATACTCGTGAAAAATTAATTGAGTGCCTAATATGCCTGGAAAAGGGAACAAAACGAATTGTTACTACCTCTATCGTTATGGAAAATATATACACATTCCCTGTCCGAGAAACTTCTCCAGAAATTATTTGAACTCATGCAATACTCAATAAGAATTGCCGGTAATGTAAATTTTCATAACATGAGAGATATTGTATATAAAAAAATTACTTTTGTGTACTTTTTTAAACAATCGAACACTTTAACGTGGCAATTTTCGCCACTTTTTAGCTTTTATGACAATCTGAAATTTTGTGCTCATTTTCACAGAAAAGTAATGAGTTTTCGAAAAAACTTTGTAGGTTATTATTTGAATCACTTGTACTCACAAATGAAATAATGTATACAATTTGACAATAATGCAAATATTAATGACGATTACAAAAAATTACCTTTGTATACTTTTTGAAAAACCAACACATTACAACAAAATTACGTTTATGTCAACTCATACAGTCCATTTAACACTATCCTTGCGAAAAATTGAGAGAAAAAATTAGATCCGTTGTTGGGAAAAATCTTGTTTTTAATATATTTTTATTATTGCCCAAACTCCACACAAACGTGCGCAAAACCTGCCAAAAATTGTAACAAATGTACTTGACATTAATTAAAGAACCAATTGTTGAGAACAAATTTTATTTCAAGAAAAATCGCTATCATCAATATTGTAATAAGAAGATGGTAAAAAATTTCAAACTTTTGCGATTTTAAACATTCAAAGTTAAGTGAAAATCGGACTGATTCCATCTTTGTAACTTTACTTCACTGTATTGTAATACGAAACTTGAAGAAAAAGTTTGGAGCCATTTTTGATACAATTTTAATATCTCCCAGGAGCTTCACATGGAATACGCCTAAAATTCAAAGAATGTTTTTCAAAATCGCAAAACTTTGTGATGAGCCAGATCTACCAGGAATATTAATTTGGGAAAAATTCCTAGGAATAGTTTAGGCGGTAGTGTGGGACAGTTTGGATAGACGAACGGACGTTTTGAAAAAAATAACTTGTAGGGACTCCAATATTTCCATTAAAATCTCGAAATCGATTTTCCGGAGCATTACATTACTTTCTGTATACCACATGTATACTCTGTACACTCCGTACATACATACGTAATTGTCCTTGAAAGCCGTATTTCAGGAGCAACATTCTCTTTGGCACATCAGTCAAGGAATACTGATTAGTAACGTTCCTTGTTCAGTGGCAAATACCCGAAACACAAGAAGAGATCAATGGCCAGATCGATGGGCGAGTCTTCTCTTGACTAAGAATTCCATTCGAGAGAAAATTCCATCGCCAACCACCATCAATTCTTGCCCCATAATGAGATACAGGATCAAAGCGAGCAGAAGAAAGTAGCGCTGAAGCCCGCTCCGCAGGAGAAGAGCTAACGAGTTTTCTACGAATACGCTGATGGAGCGGCGGGGCGGGGCGGGGCGGGGCCGGCAGGGGCAGAAGGCGGAATGAAATTGGTCGGGAGGGGAAGGGAGGGGGAGGGATAGGGAGGGGCGGGGAGGGGATGGGAAGGAGCAGGAATGGGTGGGAAGGGAGGGGGAGGGAGGGGCGGGGAGGGGAAAGAAAGGGAGGAGCGAGGATGGGTGGGAAGGGGTGGAGCGGGGAAGGGTTGAGAGGGGCGGGGCGGGGAGACGCGTGGCGAGGACGGACGGGGCGGGCGGGGAGGGGAGGGACAGGGAGACGCGGGGCGGGAGGGGCAGGGAGGGGAGAGAGGGCGGGGAGGGGCGGGGGGCGGAGTGAAATTCCTCGCTGCGGCAGAAGACGCCGCCGTGGGTCAAATGGGGCGCGCGGTCTCCTTTGAACTCTTCCCGCTTCCTGCGCCCGCAGCGCGCGGCGCGGCGCGCGCCGGAAATGGCCGTCACTCAGGCGTGGCCGCCTCCCCCACTTGCTCCCCTCCCCGTGCCCCCACCCGCTCTCCCGCTCCTCACGCGTTCTCTTTCCTTCGTTTTCCACCCGGCCGACCGGGAGAAGTGGCTCTGAGCATCAGCTAATGTCACTGCCGTGTCTCTGACCAGGAGGTCGTAGGTTCCAAGCCGGCTGCCGGCGGGATTTTCGACACTAGCTTGTCGGCTAGGTCGAGTTCACTCGCTGTCTGGAGGCGAATTCAAGCGGCCGGCTGCTCTGATCGGTAGTTACCAGGCGAATGTCGGAGCAGTACCCTAACAAACGGGCCAAGGACCGCGCCTATGTTTCCTTTCTCTTTCTTGACCTATCCCTTACACACACAAACACACTAACATGCACTACACTACCTCACATACCGGGAGACCGTTCGGGAGCTGAGAGTTTGTCCCTGCTGGGGCAGTGCCCCGCTGTTGGAAAATACGTGGTAGGGGAAAACCCCGCTAGTCGACGGTAGGACGGCGCCGGATCTCGCCATTCAGTGGGGGAAGATCACGGAAGCATCCATCGGAAGGTGGCGACCTCCCGATGAAAAACATGCACTGCATCTACGGGACTGTTGACCTCAATAGTTGACGCGCCCGGTATGACTAACAATCAATTAATCCACCCGCCCTTCCGCTCTTTCCCCTCGGTTGCTACCCGGCCGTTCGCTCCCCGCCTTTACGCTTCCTTCCCGACCGTTCGTTTGCTACCCGCCGGTTCGTTCCACCCTCTTCGCGTCACTACCCTCCATTGCTCCGCCTATTCCCTTCCGCCCCCGACATTTGGTTGACTCCTTCCCCTGCCTTTCCGACCAATCCCACTCTCCTTCCTCACGCTTCGCGTCGCCCTCTTTCCCAATGCTCTGCTTTGTGTTGCCTCCCTTCCCACTCCGCTGCTAATCGCTTTTGCGTCGCCGTCCCCTCCCGCATCACCAACCCATCCCCCGACACAACCCGCTTGGTGTACCATCCTCGTATTCCCACCCACTGATCCGCTTGGCATCACCATCCCCCTCGACCATCCACTTGCTTCACCATCCATTCATCGGCTGTCACTACTCGATTGGCCTCTCTCTCTCTCTTTTTCTCTCTCCCTCGCCTCGCCTCACCCAGTCCCCTCCCCTGCCCCCACCTCGTCCTCCACCGCGGCGTTTGGTCTGAGCCTCAGCACCCACGTACCTGGCAACCGCGCCAGCCAGCTGCCAAAAGCCTCGCTCTCGCCAGGCCTCCTGCATCCCTCATTCTGCTCAAGCTTCTACTTCCTTTTCTTCGGAATGTTGGAGCATATGGGCTGGAGTATTGTTTTCCTGTCGTTTTTTCGGGGACGCGTTTTAATAGTATAGTATAGTTCTAGCTTGTCAAGTTTACTGATTTTAATTTATGCAACTCGGAACGTCGGAGAATAAAGGCTTTTTTTCTAGAACATATGATTGGCCTTAATTTTTGCTCATATTTTGTTCATTTCCATTACTTAAAAATTTAATTTTAAAAGTGGCTGTTGCTTGTTCCAGAAAATGTTTTATTTTTACTACCCTGAATTTTTCAAAATAAGATCTGAAGTAATTTTTCCCTGAAGTCTACAATTATCCTTAAAGTTTGGGTAGAGCATCTCATTTTTTCTGGCATTTTCAAAGTTTTGTGTATTAATTCCATGTATGCAAGTGTTTCTGATTTTAATATGTACTATCTTCAATTTTGAAAAATGTGGACGAGTACATTTTTTCACTTCTGTCTGATGCACTTGCCCGTAGCTTCGGTCGTGCTAGTTCTTAGTATTCCACCAGTTTCATTATTGTCGTATGTCTACTCGCCCAACCCACAGTTGGGTCACCATCTCTCCTGTTAACTACTTAAAGATATCTTTAAGTCACTTCGTGACTAAGTTCGTCACTAAGTGACTTCGAGGTCAAATTGATGTTCCTTGGCTACTGCCCTCTCCTGTTTGTCTTTTGCTATGCTGTTCACAACTTCTGGCATTTCTTTTGCTCTCACTTCCAGTCACACTTCCGTTTCGAAGGTGCTTAATCAATTTTTTTGGTTTAAATGCATATTTATAACTTAAGTATGGGCCACGATAATGTGTCTGAAACGAGAGAAGTCCGTATTTTTAATATAAATCTCGTTTATTTGTATGATATTGCAAAGGGCCATTCCACATTAAATCAACAAGGCTACCAAACCGACCATTTTAGAATTTCTTGAAAATACGCCAGCAAAAAGTAAATATTGAGAGTAAAAACACCAAATTTTACTTGTCTATTTTGATTTTTTTAACAGTGGCCCTTTAAAAATGGCATCTATGACTAATTTTGCACCGTTAGAATCGAATACAAAATAACATATCTCGATCTTCGTTAAAGCTAATAAGATTTTGTTTGTTACTTTTCTTCATTTTTTCATTTTCTCTATGTAGTAGCAGACCTCTACTCTCTGGTAAGAATACACAAAGCTTTGAAGTTCCCGCTATAGCAAAAGATCTGGTCAAACGATCTGGCCGAAATGTTTTGTTTTTTTTCATTATAGTACTCGTAGTTTTTGCTCCCTGATTTTCTTCCTTCACCTATCACAAACTTTTTGAACTTTTGAGAAAAACAAAGCACAGCTAGTCTCACACGGTTGAACATATCTCAGTTTTTTTCCTATACGTTTGGTGATAGAGTACTTAAAAAGGCGTGCATCACACTTGGTAATTAAGATCCAATTTCATCTTAGTCGTACACATTCTCTAAAATTCCAGCACTAAAAACAGAAAGATCATAGGGCTTTGTATATTTTTGAGTAGGCGAGGGGTGTCCCTGGAGGAACGACCGTCGCCTGCACGAAGTGGACACCCCTGTCCAGGTGAACGCAGCTCCGAGACTCCGTTGACCTGACAGGGGCACTTCTATTTTTTTCTGTACCGGTACAGTGCATATTGTGATTTAAGTAAACATCTCCTACATGTTATAACTTCTAGAGTGACGTAATGAATATTGCACTTTCCTTACAGGTATTTGCTAACTGATGGATGGGGGCCGAGAAGTGACATCATAGGGAATAGCGTGCATCGATGTAGCATAGAGAACTTCTTAATTGCTAATATTTTCTGTCTGAAATTTTCACGGCATTTACAATAAACCCTGATACGCCTTCTTGACCTTTTTATATTTTAAAACTTTACTTGAATTAGGATTGCTACATTTTTCCTATCGGCAGCGATCATATACTGGATGTTTGTGACTATCTCTAATATAGTACGATCGTTAGAAATTCATACTATAATGCAATCCACTCGGGCTATAGTGAACCTCTGAAGACTAACATTTTCGGTTCGCTATATCAGAAGTTCGCTATATCCGATGATGTCAAAATTAAATTTAAATTTTCTCCAAAATTATTTTTATTATTAGAGAGATGTATGAAAAGACATTAACAGAACGACATAAAAATTTCAATTTTTTTATTTTGCATTAAAAAACAATTATTTGCTCTCTTCTTGAAATGCCAGCTGATCTTCTAAGAAAGTCCATTTCCATTACCCTCAACTTTGTTCTCATTTGTTCTGAGAGTTGCCATATCTCAGCACCATACCCCAGAGAGCAAATACGAAATGAAAGAATTAAAGAGATTATGGGTTTGAAGCAAGATATACTGCACGAAATTGAAAGGAAACAACTATTATGGTTTGGACACGTGCAGAGAATGCAGAGAAATAGACTTCCAAAGAAGCTTTTGGATTGGCAACCGCAAGAAAGAAGGAAAAGAGGCCGCCCGCGACCTGGTTGGAGAGACAACATAGAGAAAGACATTGGCTAGATGGCAGATACCTCCTGGGACTTGGAACAACAGAGAAGAGTGGAAGAAGAAGTTAGGCGCCGTAAGACCCACATAAGGGTCAACTAAACGGCTAAGAAGAAGAAGAAGAAAAACAATTATTTTACTGCGGACATTTTTCATTAGTAATTTATCTAGGTCCTTCTCCACAGTTGGTGCTTTCTCCATACTCGATGAGCTTTGTCCTCTGTCAAGTATCAGTAATGCAGTCGTGACGCCCTTCAATGCCTCTTGTTGGAACACCTTCACTTGCATCGTCTTCATCACTCATTCCCCATTTCGTGTCCGCTACCTCCACCTCAGGGGAGACTTCTTCGATGATGACTTCTGGCCGGCATTATTTTTTCCAAGCTGCCTAGTGTTGGAATTTGTGGCAATGAGGAGACTTTTTTTCAGGAAGGAATTAATTTCCAGGATATTGTATTTCCTACGTTAACTATAGCCGATATTCAGAGTTCACTATACCCGAACTTTGTTGTGCTAATGTGTAATGTAAGTGAAACGGGACTAGTGACTTAAGTTCTCTATAACCGAGACTTCACTATATTCGAGTTCACTATCACTAGAGTCACTTGTATTCATGTGTATTACAATTTCTGCATTGCCCCATAGCTCCCATTTGAATTGTAAACCGGGTGCGTACACCTAGAGCTACTGGCCTTCCCTCTGTCATCTCCAGTTTCCGTCATTCAAGATGCCATTGTAATCATAGCGCTCCCATTCTCCTCCTCCGTACCAGCTTTCCAATCCTCTCCTTTTGCTAAAAGTTGCCAGCCCTGTCATTGCACTACCCGACGCCCCTTTAATTTGGAGCTTCATCTCAGCTTCGCGCTCCTCTAACGTTTCATTTCTGCTCTTTCATCTTCCATCGCTGTAATACAGGATCTCATTCTCCTCAGAATCTTGACCTCACAAGCAACTTTCTATCCTTTGTCAAGGTGCCGATAATGGGGGTAATACGCTTTCCCCTTTTGTTAATGATATGCACCACAACTTTTCCGAACTCAGTGCAGGATTTTCTCAGAAATACATCGCGAAATGATGTATTCTAATTCAAAATACAGAAATATTTTTGTGTTAAAGTAACATTTACATTACTTGTTCTTTTTTCTAACCTTTCGGCTAGTGTAAAATACATTAAATAAGAAGATTTAAATTGAATCGGTGAGCACTTTCTTGAATTGTTGCTTAATATTTCGCCTAACAACTCGTAAACATTTATTAGCACATTAGATGATTTTATGTAGTTGTCGCCGTCTAGTGTGACACGCGACGCCTTCTCATCTGCGCCCTGTCCGCCATTCGTCTGTCTCCGTCCCTTCCACCGCCTTCCCGCGCCGCCACAGTGATGAGGAGCGCTCGTTAACTCTGCAACCCGCGCTCTCTGCCCATGCACTTCCTCCACACGCCGCTGCCACCAGCAAGGCCGCCGCCGCCGCCTCCGCCTCCATCTCCTCCGCCTCCATCTCCTCCGCCGCCTCCGCCTCGGCCGCCACCGTCGCCTCCACCGCCTCCACCACCGCCTCCGCCGCCTCCATCGCCTCCACCGCCGCCGCGTCCACCTCGGCCTCCACCTCATCCTCTACCGCCGCCTCCACCGCCACCGCCGCCTCCACCGCTGCCGCCGCCTCCACCTCAGCCTCCGCCTCCCCCTCCACCGCCACGTGCTCCTCCACCTCCCCCCCGGCACCGTCATCACCTTCTCCTTCGCCGCTGCCCCCTCCTCCTCCCTCCGTCGTGTCCACCACCTCCGCGCGGTAACTTAGGGCCACATGACGGCCTCTGCGGCGGCGAAACGGCTTCAGAGGGTGGCGACGCCTCGCGCGGCCGCAGACAGGCGCACGCGCCCTGCGCCACCAGCGCACGCTGCGACCGGATGGCGAAATCGTGGCCAAAACCTCCAAAATAAAAAGTTTACTAGCGTACTTGTGCGAGATCTCTCGCATGCTAAATCTCACCCTTTCCATATTCATTTGTCTATCCTTTACACTAAGAAGGAAAGTTGGTAATGAAACGTGTTCATTTGTTCAAAATATGTACATTTGTTTCTTCTAATTAACCTATTGAATATCAAACAAAAATAACAATGCAATTGATGTTGAAAACAAATTTTTAATAAAGGTTTACTAGTATTATAGAGAGATGTCCTTGAAACAATTAATACTTCTTTAAAAATAACATTGGAAATAATTATTCAATTTTCCTTGAGAGTTAGCTTTTCGCCTTCCTTGAAAATTAAAATTTTTACTTTTAAAGCCCTAGAATGCTTTGTTTAGGAGTTATTTGACGATATAGATTCGAAAACATTGGCAGGTGCTGCGGGTTGCATTTTACATGAATATTTAGATGCGTTTTTTTCAAACAAATCCTTCATATTTTTAACGTCAAAATGCAATTCGTCACGTCTCCGTGAAATTCTCTTTCTTTAGAGACCTAATTTATAAAGATTGGTTGCGTGTGAGAGCCGCAACGGAAAGGTATACTACTGAAATAATACAGGAGACCATTTTGTGAATTTCTGACTATCTGCTCGAAAGAGGAATGTTTCGTACATCTGTTGTGAAAGTATGAAGCCTAATCCCTGTCTCTGCTGGGCGCTGTGGAAGCTTCAAGTTGGAATACGCGCTCACTGTTCTCGCGTCAGAGAAGATAGTTAGGCTGTGGTTTTAACATTTATAAAATAATGCTCTAAAATATTTTTGATTATTTTTTCAATCGTTGATGTCCCTATTGATGGTAAGTAAATAAAAAATTATGGTAATTTAATGTAGATTACAATAATGTGTGTTCAGAGTAATAGGGTATAAAATATAACTAGCATATAAGTTATATATAATAGAATATAACCCCCGAAAAGTTATAGAGAAATTTTAGGTTATTTAATTTTTTTTCAATTAAAGGAAAATTTGGTTGCGTGTCGCTGCAGATTTATGTTTTAGGACAGTTTTCCTATGAACATGTATATTTCGTAACGGCAAGCTGCATTACTGAAATGGAACAAAGTATTCGGTCCGGGATTTTGTATTAATATTCATATATATTTGCACAAAACGGGATATGTATTAGTATTAGTACAATTGAAATTATTGACCTCGAAAACCCCTAGGTAGAACTTGCTCTTTGAATCGGAATCAGTGAAATTGTCGCTGATTCAATCAGTGAGAGCCGAAGTCACTGATATCTTCAGTCGAAATGTATAGTTTCGCAACCTTTTCATAATGACGCCAGTATTTCACTGGTCGTCAGTGGTAAAAGTCACTGATCGTTCAGTCGTCACGTTCAACTAGTTGTCACAGATTTCACTTATTCAAACAGAGAAGTTTCACTGATCCCAAAAGTGTGCCAGATTTTCACTGATTTGTTCAGTTCAATTCACTGGTTGTCAGTGGCAGGGTTATAACTGACACCATCAGTGAATAGTCACTGTCAATCAGTAGTTTTTCACTGATTCAGACTGAGAGCGTGGTAATAAAATTCGATGTCATTTGAGGTTTTGGCCACAGCGTGCAGCGCCTCGAGGGGAAGGCTCTTTTGCGGTGCGGGCATTTCGTCGGCCGCTGCCCGCCGCAGTAAACTCTCTCGGCCTCCGAGCCTCCGCCGCTGCCCCGCAGCGGTCGCGCCCACCCTGGTCAGTGCTTTTCCGTCGCTCACGTACACCACATAAAATGCTACAAATCGCGCGAAATAAATCCAATTTATGACGGTCATTAAAGCTGTGATATGCTGTGTAATGTTTTCGCGGATTTCCTCGTGAGATGTGTGAACATTCCTTATGTATATCGAATCATTTGAAATGTACTCTCACAAAAAATCACGGAAAGTAACGCCAGAGAAACTAGAGAGCGGTAATTTGCAACTCATGGTTTTATTTCATCGCATTACACGATCATGTACGCCGCAGGATTCGCTGCAGAGAGAGTTCCGAAAGTGCCTGTGATGATTCGGGCTCAAGGGGCAGCAGTTACAATATAAAAAGAGACATTGTGTTACGTATTTTTGCTACGGCTGCAATTTCATTTTGCCATCGAATTCTGTTTTGCTCAGAGGTTGTTGTTCGTGCTTCAATAAAGTTGATAAATTAATTGATTCGGGAGGGCTGAAATAAAAAGAAAAATGTTAGAATATTTTAAATCATTTCCAGTTATTTCAAGCGCCTTTTCTCATGCCTTAGAAAGACTTTGACCAGGTAATATTAGTGATTCGATCATCCTGAAAAAGTCGGCTTTCGGTGTATTTCCACGGAAAATAATTGTGTATTCTTTTGACTTTCTTTTTTTTTGGCTTTCTACGTACTTACGTAGTAAAGAGAAGGTATTGTAATGTTGCGGCGAAAATAGGCCTTTTTAGACAGAAAAACTATATAGTAAGGCCCTGTAATCGAAAATGTGGGTAAAATTTGTTCCTATATGTAAATTACTTCCTCTAACTTATGAGGTCAAGGACACACGCTTTTTTGGTCTTTAGATTCTTGGTAAAACCTGACTGTCCATCCATCCATCCATCCATCAGACTGCTCCGTCCGTCCGTCCGTCTATCCGTCCGTCCGTCTATCCGTCCGTCCGTCTGCCTGACTGCTCAACGCTAGGGCCTAAACCGATCGGAAGATTTCGTGCACAATTTACCAACTGATATCGCCGCCAATTGAATTTGAAATGGATATTTTGATTCGGTGGGGGGATACTTTACAAGAAGCCTGAGCATTTTCAAAATTTTCTCAAAAAATGGCCCCTAATGTGTGCATCCCTACAACTGTAATACTGTAGTTAGAGAACATCCGTATTTAAGGATCTCGGGTTCCCATGCGAAACTACCCTTAAAAATATCTCAGCACTACAATGAATCACGAAAAAATGACAAAAAAATTATTCAAAAATGGTTTTCATTGTGTTCAATCGTAAATTCATCGATATTCATTCATTTCAATCCTTGGTCGTTCAGTAGTCGTTTTCTAGATGATCCCGGACGTTCGCTGTTTCGACCATCTTACCTATTCAATGCCTTTCGAAATGACTCCGGGACGTGTCTCAACGACCCAACGACCTCTAAAGAAATCTCTCGAAGACTCGTCGAAAGCACTTGCATTTTGACTGCAAGATCTAATACGGTGTGCCTCTCTCCAAAAACGTTATGTTCCTATTTCTGTTAAATTTTATTCTTGGTAGTCTATAAATTGTGGGAATGTTGATAAGACATTGACGTTATTGAAGAATGAAATAATTGAAGTCTTCTATGTCAACTCACATTTATTCAGAGAGTGGCTTTGCTCTCATCATCAGTCTATAAAATATAAAATAATAAAATGTCTTAAAAATAATGAACAGGAAGGTAATATTATCGTCTTGTAATAAATAAAATGAAAATAATATAAATTTTTTTTAAAATGAACATATAATATTATCTTCTTGTTCATTATTTTTTTAAGATTCTATATTATTTTATATTCTATTTATATTGTTGATGGACTGATGATGACGGCTAAGCTGTGGGAAACCGGTTCTTTGAACAAATCTAGTTGACAAAGATGACTTAAATTGTTTCATCAGTTTGTCTATAGTCTATATATTTCTTTAATTGTTCATGATTAGTTCTAAAATTTGTATCGAAAAATTCAGATAGAAATACTCCCATTGCCTTACATTCCAAGGTACTTCCAATAACATCATATTTATATAGTGAAAAATACCGACAGTATCGTGAGTAGGTGCGATGGCCTTTTTGGTCTACTGCCGGGTATCAAAAGAAAGCCGTTCGCCTGGCGTCCAGTTTTCGCGCAATTCGCAGTACACCGACGTGTAGCGGGTGTGCATGCAGCGACGCCAGGCGCAGCGAAAGACGCTAACGACGAACATGCGGGCCCTTGGCGCGCCAACAGGCAAGCACGGATTCCCACGAGCAAGTCGATGAACCGACGAAGAGAGATACATTGTTTGGGACAAAGCTTATATAGACAATCATGGCCAGCAACCAATTTTGTTGGCTGTATCATTCGTGCTATCAAGGATACGAAAGAATTGATTCAAATTTGAATCAGTTCCATCTGTCAGCAAGAAATCATCAAAATGTTCCTTCAGTGTAATTCACGCTACATGCACCGGTTTTTATTCATTAGCCAAATATACTCTTATTTATTCTGTTAATGTGTACATTGCGTTCTTCTGTGAAAACGAACATTAAAATTATTAAAAGCCATTGAAACGTTTCGGTGAAACTTAACGTGCAGAAATAATAAGCATTTTAATGTATGCAATAGTGAGGGGGGAACGGAAAATAATTTGAAACTGTGCCAATGGATCTTCTATGAAAAAATATGATCACTCCTCCGACCTAAAATTAAGAGATGTCGAACGTGAATTACTGGAGTGATAGGTACTGAATTGAATTGAATTACCTTATTTTACGTGGCGAGACTCAGGCCATGAGACCTGCTCTTCTGTCTGACCACGCAAATTTTGCTACGCTACTTTCACCAACTAGCGGAGAAAGAAGGTAGCCATGGGCGACAAAACAGGCGATTTTGAATTTTGTTCAGAGGCGTCATTTAGGCCTGAGGATCTTTTACATGCAGTAAATCTACTATCATGGTACGAGTATTTGTGTTGTTACGTTAATTAATTAAGGTTTTTATTTGTTTTTTGTATGGTGCGTGTTATTTTTATATGTGGCTTTTGTTGCTAAGTATATATTTTAAAATAAAAATAAAACATTCAGAGTTTATTTTCTTAGTATGACTTCCACTCACGTGAAATCATTCGAGGAGCCAATGATATTAAGCAGTTCCATTATTAACTTGGTTATTAAACTTACACAACCTCTTTATTCGTCTTTTTGTTTAATTGTTTTATTAATGTTATTTATTCTTTGGTCACACTGCATACTAGCAACTTTGGTCAAGCTGCATATTAGTCTGCGAGGGGCCGCCTTGTAGGCGTAGGTGCCAACGTTTCCACCGCAATTCGCAACGTTTCTGCCGACCTTTCTCAGAGCGAATTCATGGGATTCATGGTGAAATGCATTTCGCCCTGAGGAAGGGCGCAGAATGGCGGCCGAAACGTTGGTATCTGCGCCTAGGACGCGGCGTCTCTCGGACAGCCAAGTAGCTAGAGACTCCGGCTGCGGGAGCCTACGTCGCTCTTATACTGAATCTTCTCGTGCATTGGAAATTATAGATAAATCCACCTGATGCTTCGCGACTCTTGGATTTATCAATTACTAGCATATAAAACCCGAAATTGTTTCGCGAAACATGTAATTGTAAACAGTTTCACTGTTATACAATTGAAGACGACACATTCGAAACCAGTTGAGCCGCTTCGCTCCGCGAAACGTATTCCTCCGCCGAATAGATCGGCTGTTTCGCCAGTTGACGATGCCTTGAAACCGCAAGTTCAGAGTGTGCAGTTAGTGATGAGTAGGGCCCGCATGTTTATGACCTAAAAATGTCAGAAATATGCATTTATGACCTAAAAATATGAAAATATGACTTAAATATGATTTAAAAGATTTTTGGTTGCATTTTCAAAACCTTCAAAATCTTTCCGCAGTTTAAATAACCATTATATTGAAAACACACTTTTAAGATTTAGAATACTCTCAGTTCACCCCTTCTCCTTTAGCGCTTCGTGAAAACAATTCCACTTGCTTAAGTTATTAGATAAATTTTATAGAAGCGGTTGACCTTGGCACAAAACCTAACAAAACTAAACTGACACTTACTTTACATCTGTTTCTTTCTATGCTTTCTTTTTCTCCGTCTATGTAGCTATATAAAAATGACAAAAAAATAAGAAAATTCATGGACAAATATGTCCATAATGCAAAAAATTAACGGAAAATGACCGAAGGGTTAAAAGAATCCAAAATATGACTTTATATGACTCGTGAAAAATTGCATTATGTTAGTCCTTTTTGGCTAAATTATGCTTGTCTTACATTTTCCTAGGAATGACGCAAAGGAAACAAATATGAGATAAACATCTGGGCCCTAGTGATGAGGAATGGTTTGCACGAGTTATTTAATTGTTCTGATGTCATCTCAGTCAAAAATGACAAGAATTGATGCAATTCATGTCGAAAAGCATTACGTATATTAATATGACTTAAACTTGACTACTTAATATGACTAAAAGTGGTGTAGTGCTTGTCGAAGGTAAACATACAGCCCGCTGTCATGAATATCAAAAAGCCCGCTCTCATTGCTTTTATCACGCATTCATTCAAACTCGTTGGATGGAAGTTTTGAAGTGCAGTTTTCTTGAGTTTTAGCGACATAAATAGTAGATTGTTTCCAAGCGAATTTCTCTATTAAGCGGAAAGAAAACATAATATGATGTACCACAGCTCCCTTCACAAGGAGTGAGTGTTATTTATCAAGTACGTTTCTCAATTTCGTGTGGGCTGCACGATTGACTGGACTGATTATGTAGCTTATCTGATTGCGAGTGCTTGGGTATGAGGCTGTTGATTGATTGATTCATAGTTTTCGTGTTAGTGTAATGAGAGTTTGTTTTTTTTTTCACGGGAGGTGGCGATGTCCCTTTCCAGCTGTAACTTGAAATTCGGCGCCGACCTACTCTTGCTTTAGATCTTAGATTATGATTCAATGGGAACGAAATCTATTATGGGCGTGCTTAGGCGGAAGAGCAGGCACTACAGCCTGAGCCTCGCCATTAATAAAGGCATTATTATTATTATTATTATTATTATTATTATTATTATTATTATTATTAAGAAAAACCACTCAATACATTCAATAAATGACAATGAACACTTATGAGCAAGGAATATTTCATTTCATAAAACATGAGAGAAAGTAGGGCTAGGATACTCGTCTTATAATTGTTTTTTGCGAAATGTAAGTTAACCGGAAAACCACAATTACGAACTCTCGTAGCGCATCGCACATGACGGGCCTTCCAGAAGTTGCAGTGCGCAGTTCCGCCTCTTAACTTTTTTCAAAAGTCGGCAGCCGGGAGCGGCCGCGAGCCGCTGGGGCGGCGTTGCGCGGGGCGGTCACGGGCAGGGCGCGGCGCTGCTGTCGCCTACCTCCAAGACCCCCTAGATACAGCATTGCATTGTTCCTCCGATTCCGCTATTTTATATCCATTTGACAGGATTGGAACTGTATGGAATTCTATGTGTTGAGAACCATGAACCTACCCCAGACCAATGTTAATATTCTTAACAATCTCCATAATGTCGCCAATTGTTATCATTTCTGTTCAACTTATGAATTGTGCCTGATGAGGCTTTGGGTGAGAGGATACTAATTGGCGGCGGTTGCGCTACTAGGGACTGGACTGCCTCCGCGGCGCTCCCGCTCCTAGCGGCGAAGTTGCATTACTTCGTCACAATGATTCATATAACATTGATTTTGAGACAAAAGAAAGTACGTTAATGTTTGTAATTGAAGTAATTTGTTAATTCAGAAAATTCATCTGATAACCATCACACTTTTTTTTCTCTCTTTTGACTTCCATGTTTACAAAACGGGTTTGCAACTTATCTCTCATTTATTTCACATCTCGCAGATGAAAATTCAGCTCCAAACTCTTTTTTTACATTAAGCAACTTTCATAAACTCACTAATATTCTCACAAGCGCCCTGCCACTATTCTTTTCGAATGCACCAGCTGTCCACAGCTGTCTGTCTGTCTCTTCAAAGAGTATGTGTCTCAAAGAGATGTGTGGTTTGCGTTTCGTGCGCCGCCTCACTGTCCAATCAGAGAGCTCTAAAATAAGTCCCATGCACAAGCCCAGTGGAAATTGAAAACATGCGTCCGGGAGGCAGGGTGGCAAACGTCTGCAATGGGAATAAATTTTGTAATCCACTCCGGATTTCACTTTCCTTCTTCTGCTCCTCGTTCTTCACATATTCCCACTTTTCCTTCTTATGCTTGTCTTCCCCCGGCCTTTCTGCTTTTAATGCTACAATTCGGCTTCACCTTTTACTTTCTCGCCCTTACTTCATAAGAACAAAAAGTATTGTGATCGTGCGCTAAACGGTGAACTTTTTACAGAAAAACTCTTATTGTTAAGCCCAGGTAACGAAAGACGATAAATCCTGTTGCCATATATAGTACATTACTGTTTCTAACACGTGGTGTAGCCAGAATCCACATTTTATGGGTCCTTGATACCAAAAAATTTATAATACAACTACAATATTGAAGAGAGATTTTTTCCTGAGTGGTATCTGTTTTTTAAAGACATCTTGGAATAAGGTCATGTTCAATTTTTCAAAAATATGCATAATTTTGTTTAAAATAATGCAATTTGTTTAAAAATTATTCAACAATTATATTCTAAAAACCGGCTCCGATTTTTTCTTTATATTTTCTCTATATCAAAGGACGGTAGAGAAGCTGATACTAGTCTCATTTCCGGAGAACTCTCTGTATTTTCAAAAATTGCAAAAAAGCTTAACGTTTCGAAACTACGAAGTTGAGATTTTTACCTTAAACAAATGTAAAAAATCAGCTTTTTAAAAAAGATCATGAACAATGTTTTTTTAAACGAGTTGTTTTCGCGTAATTTCTGTTTGAAATTAATGGAATTTATAAAAAACATTTTCTCAAAAAGCGCTCCCAATTTTTTTCTATAATTCTTTTGCAGGAATAAAATAAAGGACGCTTAAAATAATGTCTCCGGGGTAATTTTCTTTGAACTCTCTGACTTCCCAAAAACTGGAAATTTAGAAATAGGGCGAGAAAGTGTGTGATGTTTTTTTAGATTCGTCTTCACTTTCTCCATTTCTAGTTCTCATTCTCTTTCCTCACCTTCTACTTCTTTTTCTTCTCGTTTTTTTTCTCCTTCATATTTTACGTGACACATCTTCTCGTGTAGGACTCGCACGTTCTTCGTGTGTTATTGTGCCAGTTGCGAATATATTTTTACAGCTGGACGAGTTGTTTTTGTACGATCAATGTTTTTGCTGACACATAGCAGAAATTTCTTTCAATTTAATAACATAGACATGTGAATCCGTTTATTTTGAATCAAATCTCTCTTTTTTTATTTGAGGTCTCGTCAACTACTATGTCATTAGTGACCACTATTGGATTTAACGTTATGGTATGAGAATGAAACGATATGGTGATGATATGGGATGAAAGGACGAACACATACAACCATGCCCGAGGCAGGACTCGAACCCTCGATCCCTTGGTCCGAGATCACTTCAGCACTACCGTCGTAGCGATCCCGGCCACGGGGCCGACAAATCTCTGTTTCCCAAAAACGATGAACACATGCACTAAATATTGTAATATTTTGTACTTCTATATGGAACCCACCTGATAGGTGGATTTGTCAGGTATTTGCTTGATTCATGAAGCAAAACATCGTAAGGCTAAGACGGGCGGGTTGAAGTTTAGAGGAAAAGACATCGTTGGCTGAGTCTAAATCAGCTGTCTTCGATACCTCCTATTTTTATTAGTAAGGATCTCTTTGCATTAGCTGACTTTTATTTACCAGAGTATATTCAACTCCAAATACGAATAGAATATTTTTTTAATTTAAATGTATATGAGCCCAAACACGGAGAATGAATATGCATAATTTCACGTCCACTTGATTAGACTTTTCGATGTTATTTTTGTGCCCAACCGGTAAATTGTATTTTCCTACATATGTGGCATGTAATAATGATTCTACGCATACAAAACACGTTGGTGAGAATTGGGATTGCGCTGCGGACAACTGGAATGGCATTGCCTGCGGCAACGACTGAGAGGACACACAATTCGTCACGTCATCTCTGTGTAGCCGATACCGAAGCTAGCCCCAAACCCAAGATCAAAATGTGTCAAAAGACGCCTACCGTAAAAAGATTATTTGATTCTGACTCGTTTCTTTTGTAGATGTTTCCACCAGGTAATAATGGCGTGGTTGACTTATCATGCCAAGAGGTATGGCATCGGAACCATTTTCCCATCCAGAATCATTCATTTTAGAGGAGGGAGGGAATTTTGATTTTTGAAATAGAATTATTATTTAAACCACATTTCTATTTAAATAATATTTATATTAATACAGTGCGTTTTGAATATATAATGTATGAAATTGATCTAATACAGACGTGCTATTGTTTAGGAATTTTTTAGATAATAATTAAAATACTTTTTGCTAATTTTCAATTTTAACTCATTAATATAGGCATGTTATACAATCACGAGATTATTTGAATGTTATATATCTCTCACTTTTTTAAAATATTTATAACAGAGTTGAATATTAATTTAGTATATAAGTAATCCAAATTAATATAAATTTTTAATGTTCATGTTAAATTAAGTAAACTTACTTTGATGTTATTGATATTAATTTGAGATAATATTTATATTTTATATGAAAAATTAATATTTTTAGGTAAGATATTACGTTTCGGCATTGATTCGCCATTCACCTAGGTTAACCAAAAGATTTGCCAACTATATATTTTGTGCCCTTGTCACGGGATGGCGCAAGAACTTATAGCCAGTCTAAACCAAGAAATTTAGAAAACTTTACTACGAGAAAATATGTGCCATTCTCTAGCACCATTAATTTATTTATAAGTTACTGTTTAAACCAATTGTGAATTGAGTTTAAATTACCCCCTATTCATCTGTCTTCATCATTCACCCATCAAGATCATCCCTAACAACGTTCAACCAGTGGAAGGCAATGGTAAATGTGCCGTTGTGACCACCTTCCAAGGAAAGTGGTGGGCATACAGGCTGCAGCCTCCCCTCTCCCATTCTCTCGGCAACCCAGCGAGACACTGATCATCGTACATAAATAACAGAATACCCCATTAAATAGGCATCGCCTTACACTCGGCAAGGTTCGGTTCAATTTTCATTACACTTGCCAAAGCTCGGTAACCGAAAATGATATGCATCATCATCATCATGATAAAAACAGAACCAGTTTCCAACTGTAACATTATTAATGATATTCGCGCCTCTTTCGCTCTTAATACACCAGGACATTATAGACGATAAAACAAAACAAATAATAAATTATTAATAGCAACCATAAGTGAAAATAATTAATGACAATACTGCTCATTAATGAGATATGATATTAGTGTATGTACTTAATTTTCATCTCCTGAATAATTTGAATCATCTCTTCAATTCGAAAGCAGCGGTAGGCAGCTCCGATCACCTTGCCGTTCCGTTCCGTGTGAGACCAAGGTTTTGTCCAGACCGTGCCGAGTCGTGCTGGGTTGAGCACTAGGGAGCTCAGACGTCAAGAAAAGTTGCGCGACTAGTATATATCTTACACCGTGGGCACCGCCAACGCGCCGCGCTGCGGCGCCGCGCCGACGGCAGACAGCGCAGAGCGCTCTAGCGGCCGCATCGCACACCACTGCGCCAGATCCCCACATTCAATACCACCCCTTCGCTACTACCACCGGCGAGTGTTAGAAAAACACTATTACACGCAGAACGCACTGGGAAACTCAATCTGCACAGAAACACAGAAGTGTGTCTAATGAACGAAATATCTAAGCAATTGGGACGTGAAAATGATGTAAATACGTTCGGACAGCGTAAGTTCAATATGCATTCAAATTAACAGATTCTAGTGGCCTACAGCAGCAAAAATTCTGCTGAACAAAACAGCACAAAATCGTTTTCCAATACATAGCACGCACACTGGTCAATAACAACAAATTAAATAATCTCGAACAGCTACGCGGTAAATTAAAGAGTTTCAACATAGTCTTCACAAAAACAATACCATATAGTACATATACCGCGCAACGGTTTTTTATACGTCAATAATAACAGAAAGATCGATATTCCATAACGAAACACTTGGTGGGCGGAGTCTTCCTTGGAGCCTTTCTTTCGCTTGATGTAGGCAGAATAACCCAATCAAATATTTGCAATTTTCATTAAAAACCGAAAGTTTTTTTTTATTTTCCTGAGTTCCTGGAAACTACTTAACGAAACCATAGACACTTCTCGCATGGCCAGAGAATGCATAGTTTTGTTTGAATTTATGTGCGCGTTGGAGAGATATATACGTAATCTCATTGGCAATAAAATATGTGCTGGTGAAGATCTGACAGAGTTCCCAAGGAAACTTTATCTTTCTAGTGCCAACCCTGGGGATCCATATAAGTCAGCTCCGGATGAATTAGATACAAGGCTTATTCTACAATTGGGCTGATGTTGCCCGGTGGCAGAGTACAGAAACATAAAAGTACATTTACAATTACAAAACACAATTAAAAATCAAAACAATATATAAAAAATCAATATAAAAAAAACAAATTATCTTCGTCAATGTCTAGAAGATGCAAATGCATTTAAATACCTATACAACAAATGAAACTACATATATACTAACATTTAAGTAAATAAACTTACTTACATATTACACCAATATTCATACATACATACACGCTTACATACTTATATACATATCATACAAAAATATAGGAATTGCCTGTTTTGTCAGCATACCATTAATATAACTGAATTCGTGTACACATAATCTGGGTCGGTTTGAATCGCCACCTAAAACTGCTTATCTGCAAAATGACTCAGGTTAAGTCGGAGGGAGGGCCGATGTAAAGCAAACGGTGATAGGTTCGCATCGAAGTTGACGGTGCATTATAGCAGCTCCGTTCTAACGGTTTTGCATCCTCTTATAAAAAAAATGCTCATATAACCAGCATTTTGCGCTCTAGTAGTAAATATTTAGCAACACAACAAAGGAGAAGGAAGGCCTTGGAGCTCAACAAAATGAGATATTTTCAAAAATCTATCGAGTGATTATTTTTGTGATTACTCCAACATTCTTAAAGTTTGATTGTATAATTTTCTTATAGTCACAACACTAAGATATCCGTTTCGTATGTTGCAAAGTCCTTGACGTTGAAAAATTCAAAAAGTATTGCATGTTTTTCATCGTCCTTTAACGTGTAGTGTTCGCAATTGAGGTTGTGCATATCAAGACGTAATGCGCTTTCACACGCAGTGCATTGTTTGTTCTTGAATACCGTTTTCCCTGTCTTGTCAATAACATTCTTCTTCACTGTTCCTCTTCCTATTACTTTCTTATCTTGTCCATTTCGTTGCATCATGAATGCGTTCTTACCACGTTTCTCCGAGCTCTCTGACACACACGGATCCTTTAATTATTTTGTTTTCGGGCGATTCAAGTACTGTAGTGATTCGTCCCATAAGTGTAGTTTTATATTCCGGGTGGTGTTCCTCCGCTAGAACGTGAAATTCCGGTCGATGATCTCTTAGGGATCTCTTGTAGTTCAGAAAGTCTTGACGAAGCTAAATTGCTATAAATTGTTTAAAAGTAACGTAATCTGCGGATTTGAGCATACTACATTTCCTTTCATAAATTATTTTTGGGATAATGAGAGGTATATTTTCCGAGTGGCTCACCTGTCCACACATTTGAAAACATTAATGGTAGCAAAGTATATTACTTTGAATAAAATTTAATTATTGAAAGAATTTTGTACTCTTTACTAATTCGAGAAAAAAATTGTATTTTATAAATCTGATGTGACTGTTCAAAGAACGTGTAAATTTGTATTAAAATATATTTTCACGTAATAATAAACTATCAATAAAACACTGGCAAAGGTGGCTCAGTGCGTCAACTGGTGTCACTGTAGTCCCTCTGACCGGGAGGTCCTAGGTTCGAGTCCCGACAGCGGCAGGATTTTCGACATTAGCTTGTCAGCTAGGTCGAATTCAGTCGCTGTCTGGGGGAGAATTCTAGCGACCGGCTGCTCTGATCGGTAGTTTTCCGTGGTTTTTCCGATCAACACCAGGCGAATGGCGGAGCAGTACGCTAACAAACGAGCCACAAACTGCGCGCGATCCTTCCTTCCTCTTCCTTGTCTTGTTCTCACCCCTTGCTTAAACACACTTACGCTCACATTCACTATACTATCAAACTCGTCGGAAGAGCAGTCGAAAGCTTAGCGCTTATCCCGGCTGGGGTGGAGCCATCTGATTCGGGACAATCCCCGCAAGCCGATGTAGGTCGGCGCCGGCTCTCGCCATCCAGCGGGGGAAGATCACCGCTACCCCCGCCATAAAACATGCGCTTTACCTGCGGGAATAACGTTGGGGACTTTAGCACTTGGCGCGCCCGGAATCAGTGATCAATAAATGAATATGTATAAATAAATAAAAACTACCATAATAGCATAAAAATAGGAAAATACAAATACAGCAGCTGTTACGACTTAATGAGGCAAACCTTCGCGTCTAGCTTATACGTAACAATGGGTATGTACGTACGTAGTGTTAAACAAAGCATGGATACGATCTCGATCGTATTGCGCAGGCGCCTTGACATTTTGATGTTATTGTATAAATGTAAGATTTTTTGCTGGCTCCCTCTTCTGTATTACCACTCTAGAAAAAATATATAAAATGATTCGATCCACCTAATTTCTACAGAACTACCATTATTCTTCAATAAACAGGATAAAAAATTCTGTTATAATTTTCTTTACATTTCCTAACAAAGGCAATAATTACTGATGCGGAAAACGAAGAATGCCGATCTCTGGTGGCCGGGATCACTAGATCGTAGCGTCGTAGCGATCGTAGAAGCGTCGTAGCGAACTCGGACCGAAGGATCGCGAGGTCGAGTCCCGCCTCGGGCAGGGTTGTATTTGTGTTTGGCCTTTCACCCCCTTCCATTACCACATCATGTCATCTTCAGTTACGTAACGTTGAACTCAATAGTGGTCGTTAATGACCTTGATGTTGATGCGACCTTAAATAACAAAACGAAGAATAAAGAAAGCGATGCGGATTGTGCAATGTCTGGAAGAGGTGTGTCGTGTTATTCTCCGCGCGGTTCGGGTGAGGAGGGGCCGCAGCGGCGAGCTCAAGGGCGCAGCCAGCCCCAGCCCCAGCGCCAGCGCCGCCCCGCGGCGGCGCGTAATTGCCAATTTCTGTCGCTCGCTCCTCTCCAGCCCTCCCTCCCTCCCTCCCCCTGTGCCGCCCCTCCCCCCCAGTGCGTCGCCCGCGGCGCTGCCACTCCCCGCACCAGCGCCTCCCGCCCCCTTGCGACCCACCCCGCCCCTCCCCGCTCCGGTGCAACTCTCCGCCCTCCATCCCATCGCGACCCAACCCGCCCGCCACGCCCCGCTCCGGTCCAACCCTGCCCGCCGCACTACCCTCCATCCCATCCCATCCCATCCCGCCCGCCCCGCCCCGCGCCTGTCCAACTGTCCCCGCCGCACTCCCCTCCATCCCATCCCTCCCGGCCCCGCACCGCCCCGCTATGGTCCAACCCTGCCTGGCGCACTACCCGTCATCCCATCCCGTCCCGCTCCCCCCACCGCCCACACTCCTTCGCGACCCGCCCCGCTCTGCTCCGATCCAACCCTCCCCGCCGCACGCCCGTCCAACCGCTCCCGTCGCGCCCCACCCCTCGCACCCCCTTGCTCTTTCCCGACTGCCCCGCCCCGCTCCGGTCCAACCTTCCCCCCGTACTCCCCTCCATCCCATCCCGCCCACTTCATTCCATTTTGTCCCACTCTGTCCCGACCCGCTTCGTGCCTCGCTGCGCCACTCCCCTCCGTCCCACCCTCTCCGACCCGCGCTGATGCATCCCGCTCCGTCCCGCCTCTTTCCGTTCTGACCCATTCCTTCCTCTTCGCTCCACTCCCCCTGCTCCTTCACGCTCCGCCACGCCCCGAGCCTTTCTATCGCACTCCCCTCCGTCCCGACTCATTCCATTCTGTCTGAATCTGACCCGCCCCACTTCTTCCTCCTCGCTCCACCCCCCCCCGCCGATCCGCCCCGCTCTGATCCTCCTCACCTCACTCCCCTCCGTCCCGCTCCGACCCCTCTCATTCCTCCTGCCCTGTTTCTCCTCACTCCGTCCCGTTCCGGCCCGCTCTATCTAAAAACCGTTCCGTCCCCCCTCGATCCACCGCATCAACCTGATATCACTGCCGTCCCTCTGACCGGGAGGTCCTAAGTTCGAGTCCCGACGGCGGCAGGATTTTCGACACTAGCTTGTCAACTTGGTCGAAATCAGTCGCTGTCTGGAGGAGAATTCTAGCGGCCAGTGGCTCTCATCGGTAGTTTTCCGTGGTTTCTCCAATGAACACTAATACCTTAGCCAATGGACCACGCGCGTTCTTTCCTCTTCCTTGTTCTATCCTCTCCTCTCACATACACACTTACAGTGACATGCGCTACACTACCACACATGCCGGGAGACCGATCGGGAGCTTACAGCTTGTCCCGGTTGGGGCGGTGCCCCGCTGGTGGGAGATACCTTGTTGCGGGAAAAACCCGCTAGTCGACAGTAGGTCGGCGCCGGATCTCCCCATCCAGCGATGAAAGATCACCGCCACCTCCCAATAAAAAACAAGCACTACGCTTACGGGGCTAATGACCTCCATGGTGGACGCGCCCGGAATCACTACACTCCCGGAATCACTAACAATCAATCAGTTAACCAACCTGCTCCATCCGGCCCCGTCATGCCGTGCTCCTTTCTGCCGTGTCCTCTCCCGCCCCGCCCTTTCTGGTAGGTCCCATCTGCGTCCCCCCGGTCCTTTCCGCTCCGCTCCGTCCCGCCCCGCCCCGCCCCGCCCCGCCCCACCCCGCCCCGCCCCGCCCCGCCCCTTCAATCCGTGGTTATCCCGCTCTATCTCAAACCACTCCGTACCCGCACCGTCACATGTGCCCACTGCCCCCGCTGCCGCGCTTGCCAGCGCCGAGGCCAACACCCCCGCCACTGCCACTGCCCCCCGCCCTTGCCTCTACCCTCTCCGCCACCACCATCACCACGCCCCCGCCCCCGCTACCTACCCCACCCCCGTGCGTTTGCCTGCAGCGCCGCTCCTCGCGCCAATCCCTCACTGCCCAGAGCTTAGAGCAAGGCTGTCCACTGGCGGCCCGCGGTGCCATTTATTGTGGCCCGCGAAAAGTTATTTAGACACACATGAAAGTCCGTGCATCCATGTTGGGCGAGAATATTGAGTCTAGTATATGCGCCCTCTCGAGGTCAACACTCCCTTACTGTGAAAATAGGTTAGGTTTAGATTTAAGGATATTTTTCTAATAAATTCGGAAATGCGTGTTTCCATCCACCCCTGATTCAGAGCAGCCGGGCAAACTGCCGGGATCAACAAGACGGGATCACGTGTGGATCGCCCGAGTCTTGAAAATATGGCCCGCAACTATATTAACCCGGCAGTATGCACGCGGGGTGCCTGAGTCACCCCAGCATTGTTTCGGATCTCACTATTACTTTTAGTTCTATTTATAATATTGCCAGCTTCTCAATACCTTTCACGGGAAGCTTTGTGCACATATCCCGACTCTTCTCTTTCAACTGTTTCCTGTCGTTTCCTGCAAATTTCGTCGCGAAGGCGATGGCGCGCTGCGTGGGGGCTACCGAGTCACCTCGCGCAACCTTTGTTATCGCTTCCTGCCACGCTGTTCACTGTAGTTCTCAGCAGGACGACATAGAAGTTTTATTCTCAAATATACATCATGATAAGTGGTTTTGTTCGAGATTACGAGAAAACTACATCCTTCTATTTAAAGTGCAATTTAAACACGTGCATGAAACACGTGCAGCACATTTGTGAAAGTTATTTGCAAAAACAACGTTCTTAAAAATTAAAATTTTATTTTTACTTGTTTCCAAACTATGTATAAATACTTGGAAATAAACACCTATTCATTAAAGAAACAAAATAGGTTGTTATTAATTGTTTTCTTGACATGTTTACTGTGGGGCGACTGAGGCACTCCGCGCGCCTCAATTTGTCACAACACTTGGCGCGCCTACTGCCGGGTTAAAGGCGGTAGTTGTGGCCCTTGAGGCCAGGGCCCTTCAACTCCCACATAATGTGATGGAGTCCATTATAATGGCGCACTCTCCTGTAGCACCTTCTTACAGGAACTAAAGACGAACTGCTGCCGACGATACTTCAAATGTGTGTGGCTGCTACGTAGGTTCACATTACGCTCAAGCAGGCGCGTCATGCTACAAAAGATAGCGTCGATGTTCGCGCGTTCTTCAGCGGTTTCTTTTATCTATATAATATGAATAACTGAACATTTAGAAGGCACTTTTCGTATTTCTCACAATTTAGCCAATTTTTAGGTGCGGATGTTGGCGAGCGTGTACCCGGCGACACTAGCGCCTCCTACAGTAGCACCTTCGAGCTTTGTCCCCGGTTTTGATGGAGAGTTGCAGGGCCCTGCTTGAGGCCTTACTAGTTGGACGCCCCTGGCTTAGCGGCTTCGTCCGCTCCTGTCCTGCGACCCCGCGCCGCGCCGGTCAGCCCGTCGTGGGCGCCGCTTGCTTGCTTTATTACCACGCTGGTTTGTTCTGGATTCGCACTGCATCAACCCGTTCAATCCACCTCGCCACTAACGCACTGTTGTCCTCACGTGACGTCTTTTGCATCCTCTCGATTACTCCGCAACGTTGTCGTGTTTCCCTTGCCGGTTTTAACCACTCACCACTTAACTTTTATCAATTTGTTGTCCACACATTTCCCTGACCATCTACATATCTATTGGTTGTAATGCAGTTTCTTGCTCATACTGTTCTTTCTTCATACTTACGCTTCATTTATTAATTCTTCCTTTCAATAGATTTTTGTCCATGTTCCTCGCTAATGATTACGCAGTATAGAGAAAGTATTGTAATAGTGTAGGAAAAAACGGCGAATTTTTTTGCAGAAAAACTCTTATTGCAGGGCCCTGGTAACGAAAAGGTAGATAAATATTGCCCCTACATCAAGAAATTTAGTTTCTCTAACATATTGAGAATCCATGTTTTGTGGGTTCTTGAAACCGAAAAATCGATTAATGGAAATAGTCTGTTCGTCCGTCTGTGAAAAACGTTAGCGGTTAAGCCCTAAGCAGAGTTTTGACCAAAATTTATTTTCTCCATCTATTTGGCTGATTTCGCGGCCCCTTGAATTTAAAACATATTTTGATTTTGAGGGTACTTTACATTAAGCCTCTGGGACACTTTCCAAATTTTCAAAATAATAGCATCATTTTTTTTATTTAATTTTGACCATGGATAGAGTGAAGAACGCTTAAGGAAATGTCGCAGGTATTAGCAGAATCAGTATCGTTGAAATCACTGATTTTTCGAAAGATGCAAAAGTTCACACTTTTTGTTGTGTCTTTCTACAACTACAATTATGAAGGTACATTTTTTCTTAATGAAGTGTGCGTACCAGAAACATCTTGAAATAAGTTCATTTTCAATTTTCCGAAAATTTAAGTATTTTTGCGTGGTTTTGCATCATAAAAGAAACTTTTTAAATTTTAAACAATGATTTTCGCAGAAACGGCTCTAATTTTTTCTTTAATTTTTTCTCATATGTAACAAAAAACTGTAAAGATAATGGTGATGGTCCCATTTTCGGCTTACTCCCTGTATTTTTGGAAATTACACAAAATTTCGGAATTGTAAATTCGTATTTCACGCGCTTCGTTTGTCACGCTGTCATTTCGCATAATGGGAACAGAAAATTTTTTGAAATTCTCGAGTTCATTCCATTGTTGTCGGTCATAATTATTGTAAGCTGTTGATAATATTCTTATGAAAGAAACGGGATTGAAGGAAGGTAATATATTATTTAACTTAGAGCTGACGAACCCACTTCTTTACTTTCAGAGTTGTTGATTGCTGATTATGGTATTCAAAAATTGAAAACTCACTTCAGTGTAATCAAGAGAGGCTTGTGTGAAATTCGTCTTACTTTTCTATGTTACATAAATACTATACCAGTTAAATTTATTCATGTTTGTTTCATTTGTAAAAATAAGAAATTACTATTGTTCCAGACGATCAAAATAAATAATGCAGATATGCATTTGAGGCACTTATTTTAATTTGTTGAATTAAGACATTGTCGAGTTATAACCGATGTACTAGTAGGACAGACTTTGCAATATTTCAATATTACATAACTATTTCCAATAATACGAAAAAGTATGTGGTCTTGTAGCACTGCTAGTTTGGTAATTTTGTCTACCCCACATTTACTACTTAGTCTAATGATACTCTTTATATCCAACATGACAAGGGGGTGTACCCAGCCACTCATTTGTTAGGAAACCAAATCTCAATCTGCTTTTCACACTCGGGTGTTTCTTATCTTTTGAGATCCCACAATAAACTCTACGCTGCTATAGATTCCAACGTACCTCCATGGAAATTCCAGCTCCCTTCCAAATCCCTTTTACAATGCAACTACTATTTTATAGAGGAAACCGCCATCTTTTATAAAGGTATTTCGTTACCGAGGAGCAGTATCAGAACTGATCTCGTTTTCCCCTCTCACCCTTTTCTGAATTTCTCCCCCAGATTTCCGTGCGCGGATTCCCCCTTCGCCTCTAGACGAAAGTGACGTCTGCATTCACTTGTCTGCGCTCTCCTTCTCGTTCTTTCTCTCCCCTGCCGCTTCCTCGCTTTTCACGCCCAAGGCGTTCTCCGACCCACTTCGATTCATTCTACACCCCTTCCACATCTCACCCTGCCCCACCCCGCCACGCCCCTTCAAACGCCATCACTCCTGCCCCATCCTCTCTCTCTCTCTCCTTGGTTGCAGAAGGACACCAGGACTTTTCTCGAGGGCAGACTTCGTGTTTTCTTATAAAGAATTTTAAATTATGCAGACTAAAAATGTGGTTTTATTTGTTGACTTATTGTTAATATTTATAATGTTAACAATTGTTATATTGAATGACTTTTGTTAAAATAAAAAAATTAATAAAAGCTATATTTTTGAATGTGTGTCATCGGCATCTGGCCGGCTGAAGCCTTAATGAGCCTCCCTCCCTTGGTACCCCCTGCTTTTTTTTTGCAATCTCCTCTTCGTTCATCTCTTTGCGTGCAGCTTCTATGAATCTGCGGGCCGAAACCATCGTATTTCAGTTCACTCCACCCTTCCCTTCACACATTTATCGCCACCTTCACAACCATCTGCCACACCTCGTCCAACCTGCCACACCTGACATCAACCTGCAACCCAAGTAATCCCCACCTTTCCACTTACCACCCGCCTCCCCCTGCCCAACCCCCGTCTTGCCACACTCTCCGTCTTGTCCCATCTCTGTGTAAGTCCGTCATCAATAGCCCAATCCTCCATCATGCTCCCTCATCCGTTCTGTCCCACTCTCTAAGTTTGCCCCATCTTTCCACCTCCCACTCGCCACCCCCTGCCCAGCCTCCGTCTTGTCCCGCCCTCCGTCCCATCCTCCAACTTGCCCCACTCTCCGTCCTGTCCCATCTCTGTTTAAACCCATCATCAATAGCCCAATCCTCCATCATGTCCCCTCATCCGTCCTGTCCCGCTCTCTAATTTTGTCCCACTTTCTTATCTTGCTCCAGACTCCGTCTCGTCCCGGTCTTCGTGTTGGGCCATCCTCCAACTTGCCCCACTCTCCGTCCTGTTCCATCCCCTGCCTTGCCCCACACACCGTCATTCCCCACCCTCCGGTCTCACCGCAACGGAAGTTTGTTGTCGCTTTTTCCTCGTCCTGCCGCTTTCCCGCTTTCCTCGCCGGAGGCATTCACCCACCCCCTCCACTCTCCCAGCCTCTCCCCCCCCCCCGTCGCCTGCGCGTCGCGTCGCACCCTCTGCGCCTCGGGCAATTGTCGCATTGAGAAGGCAAATCTGCGCAAATAAGTCGCCGAAATGGAATTGTGAATAAGAGTCTTATTTCCTTTAAAGAGAGAGACTTCCCGAACCTGTTGTGGCGGGTTCTGCCGGGAATCTACGCCAGGAGTCGGCGAGCTATTTCCCAGGGTTCTTATTTTACTGTCAACACCAAACCGTTCTACAGGGAAACTTCTTTTCCATTATGTAAAATATTTTTTATTTTTTACATAGAACAATATTAAACTTAAAAATTGTAAAACGTGACAGAGAAAGGTAGCAGGATTCGATTCAATTGCTAAATTATCTTTATCAATCATTGCGTTATGTTCAAGTTTTGTTAATTCTCTTGGAGATATTTTATAACAAATTTAAAATGTCTCAGAAATTGTCGTACAAATAACAGCATTGTTGCCGTTACTACAAACTGTGTTGAAATGAAAGAATTTCGCTTTTATACAAAGTGTTAATGAGTTACAGAAAATTTCAAAGATATTTTTTTAAACCGGGTTCTTCACAATTCTCTTACATATTTTAAGCTTTTAATAAATTATAAGAATTTCGTAATTCGGTGAGTATATTTTTCCTCTGTAATCCCTTACATTCAGCATTCAGCACTCAGCAGGTTATAATTAGAGGAAAACGCCTGGCTGCTTGTTTCAACATTCGCCTGCTTATTTCTTACTTAGAATCCGCTTTCCTTAATGACTCGCCTCTTCTGGCGCTGTATTCAAACTCTGCTTCCCCTCCTACCGCAGAACTTATAAGTTAACTTTACCGTTTAGCGTCAAAACATGTTGGTTGCGTTTTAATGTGTTGTATACTTCTATTTACCTCAGCAAAATTTGTCTTTCTCTCAATGTTCAGTGATTTTAAAACGAAATGCAGATGTGTTGGCTTAAATAGAACCTTACATTTTCTGACAAATGTAGTATAATTTGTTGCGCTCAAGCATCCGCAGTTTTCAAAGTTTTACAGATTTATGGAAATATTTGGCTAGCTTTTGTAATTTTATAAATATAAAGGTTTTAATATGTCAGTGAAATTACCATCATTACAATTTAAGTTCCCGTGAGAACGTTTTTACCATTAATAACAGTGAATTTTTTTCTCTTTATGACTTTCTGTGTGTATTTGTCTACATATTTCCTCCAATAGTCCTAATGTTTTTAGCAAGTGAGAATAAGTTTCACCTAAAGCAAATAGACTTAGATGAGATATGTGTAATAAGAAAGAGTACTTCTGTCACATTTCATTTCATAATCATTAGTTTACTTTTAAGCTTACATTCAGAACTGATAGTTTATATACAAGTTTCAAGTGGTTTATTCTTACGAAGAAAATTTCTCTTTCTTGATTTTATAATCTGATGCACAAATATCTGACGTTTCTCTCAAAGTACCTTCCTTTCATATCAATTTACCATGCAAAATGAAATTACGTTTCAGGTGAAAATGAAAGATAGTTGGATCAGTATTCCAGAAGGTTCTAATTAAGTTTCATCAGCGGAGAAAGAAGGGTCATTTTAATTTATTTTATAGCTTTATTAATGTTTTATTATGCATTAAATCTGTCAAACGCGGCTTCCTGAACTATTCCTAGCTTACGTTAATCAGGTCAGTGGCAGTTACTATTAGTTACTATTACTCAATGTTTGGAGTAGTTTGGTTTTTGCCCAATACGCAAAATATGAGGCAGAGTTTTCAATTTTACATTCCATAGTGCGACGATACCGTTTTATTTATTTTAATATTTATAAACACTCATGTACGTAGGTTGGTTAATTGTTAGTGATTCCGTTCGCGCAAACTACTGAGGTCATTAGTCCCATAGTGTATTGAAGAGTGAGGATAAGACAAGGAAGAGGAAGGAAAGATCGCATGCAGTCCGTGGTCCGTTTATTAGGTTACTGATCCAGCTTTTGCCTGGTGTTGATCGGAGAAACCACGGGAAACTATCGATGAGAGCAGTCGACCTCTAGAATTCTCCTCCAGACAACGACAGAATTCGACCTATCTGACAAGCCAGTGTCGAAAATTCTGGCGCCGTGGGGAGTGGAGTCCTAAGACCTCCCGGTCAGAGGGACTGCAGTGACATCAGTTGATGCACTGAGCCACTCCCGGTAAAATAAACTCAGCCCCACATTGGGCAAGCCATCTGAAATGCATTTAAATTACCTGGGATATTCCCCGCGACGTTCCCCTTTGTAAAGTAAACAGTGTTACTTTATTTATTTAACGTGCATATGTCTAAGATTTCGCCTGCCCTGACATGCTCAGAAGTTACGTCTATTGTTTAACAAGGGGATTGTTGCGGATTACAGAAAACGTTCGTTGGTCGACAGACTTGTCCATATGGAATCGCAAGGACGAAAGTTTTACGTAAGGAATATTTTTTTCTTGTTCGATTAAATATTGGAATAATAAAAATAAAAACATATTCCTTCTGGAAAACATAATTCCCATTCCCTCGCTGTAATCATTAAATTCACCAACAAACAACAACACTAAGTGAAAAGACAACATAAATAGTGTCTCAATCGATTTATGATGTTCGTACTATATTTACAATACACACATGCTCTGATTATTTCATTCATCCATGGCCCTGTTCCCCTTTTTTCTTATTGTGTAATCTTAACTTAAAACTATCAACACGACTTGACCTTCATACATATTAACAAGACATTTATTAGTCATTTTCCTTTGGGGCCTCTACATGCTTCTAAGACGATTATCGTTACTTTATCTCCTGTCATCGGCGATATCACAACATACTGCCATTGGATCCTGTTCGGTTTCCTTTACTACTTAATTCCAAATATTGTTTATAAATTTCTACGGACTTGAATTACTTAATTTACAATTACAGTATTAAACTTCCTATCACAATCTTTAGCAATTGAACTGCGTAACTTATAAATCGATCTATACGCGTTCCGTTCAGCACGTTCTCTTCGGACACAGCTCCTGTATAATCCCCACCTTTTAATTCTCTTACTCTATGTCCTGTTGCGTCTCAAACGCGTTTCTTGGCTCTTTCTGCGTATTCTGCTTCTATCGTCTAATGTCCGTGTTCCTCCTGATTGGCTAACTACTTGTATAGCTATTACCGTATTTACTTTTGGACATCTGGTCTTTTGATATTTATTAATTATATTTACCATCCTTGAAATTGCTACATGTCATGCTGAATAAACAATAATTTCGCGACACTAATATATGGTGTGACTTTGCACGATGCCTTCCCATGGTGTACTACCATGTTATCATGCGTGTTGCATTGCCATAAAACCCATAGGTGACTAACCACTTTGTATGAGGTCAGCTCCAAGGAGCACTTTATTGTCATTTGCTATCGTCAATATATGCTTACGAAATTATGAATATAGACGTTCCACCCTGATGCTCATCAGATTATCTAATGCGGGTTTTATTTGAGCCATAGACACGAAATAATTACTCCTTAAGCGTACATTTGCGCATATTTGTTTATAACATGTGTACGGCAGAGTATGAAATAATGTCTGCAGGCAACAAAAACGTGCATTATCTAACAGCTTCGAGCTATTCGAGCGCTGTGGGAGAGGCGAGTGAGTGGTGCCTTGGCTGCGAGGAATGCACTACATGGAATGCACTAGAGAACGGATCCAACATTTAGGTAGTTATAATACATTTGTCCTGAATAAGGTCTAAAAGAGACTGAAAAAACGTTGGCAACATTTCATATGATTTGGACATCAAAGACTTAATAAATGTAGATAAATCTATAGTTATATAAGTATTATTTCTGCGTGTAGATGTTTTTTAACTTTCCAACAGAAAACTATCATTTACATACAGTATACATTAAAATAATATTACAATTACATTTAATATAATTAACTGGAGGACCCGGCAATGCTTTGCGTTTGCAATGTATTACACTTCACAGGCGGCTGGTCACATGATTTTTAATCAGGTTTCAATGGATGGAATACTTTCTCGCGAGTACGGATTTGTTTTATATCCTGGTTTGGATATGATTGTCAAGTATACTATTGTTAAAATGTCTTTCCTCATGTTTGGGCATGCATTTTTATGACACTGTCTCGGAGAAATTTGATTTACGTGTCCGAGACCACGTTCAAATGTATAATTCCGGCCGATATTTCATAATCGCAAGTGTAGAATATGCAACGAAGACGCACGTAATACTTAAGTGTGCGGCGGGTTGCGTAGAGCTTCTGTTAAGGGGCGCTTGAGTTTTAAAGGCATAAATCATCAATTCCCCCATTTTGCGTTTTTGAGAAAAACATACGCACATTCCCATTGAGCCTATAACTATAACTATGCCTGTAATCTTCGCGCAAGTGCAAGCCAGAAGCTGGCAAAGTTATCAAGTAAGCAATAAGTATGACAAAGAAATTATCACAGTAGTGTTCATGTTTCCCGTATTCCTCTCGTCTCAGCTTATGCATTTTCAGCAACACTGGAAGTTTGTTTTTCATATACATTGGAATAAAAAAGGCATGTCCATGATGGTGTGTGTGTGTGTCGCAGGGTCGGAGGTGGACAGCGACGAGGAGGACGCGGAGGCGGACTGCGGCGCGGGCGCGGGCGGCGACGACGCGGACGCCCGGCGGCGCGCGGGGGCCGGCGGCGGCGGCGGCGGTGGGGGCGGAGTGGCCGACGGCGGAGGCGGCGGCGGCGGAGGCGGCGACTCCTGCGAGGGCGGCGCGGCGGACGCGGCGCGCAAGCCGCTCGTGCCGGCCAACCCCGGCCCGCTGCTCGCCCAGTCGTGAGTGCCTCAGCAGCGCGCGCGATCGCTCTTGCCCCGCTCCACTCCTCTCCTCTCCACACGCCGCAGGGGGGGAATTGCGGTGACGGAGGTTGCCGCGATTTCTGGTGGAGACTCGTAGACGATCACACGGACCCTGAGTTTCACGGCGACACTCATGTCGTTAGCTTCAAGGTGGAGGCTCCACACTCCGTAGGCGGTGGGGGGAATCGCGGTGACGGAGGTTGCCGCGATTTCTGATGGAGACTCGTAGACGACCGCACGGACCCTGAGTTTCGCAGTGACACTCACGTCGTTAGCATCAAGGTGGAGGCAGTGAGTAGGCGATGCTAAGCTCCTGGTTGACGGGCCTCGTCCAGAAATCTGTCAGTTGGACCCCTGGCGCCTAGACCTTTGGGTAGGATTGGGTGCTCTGGAATGCTCTGGCTTCGGAATGATCTGGAATCCATAGAGAGATGTCCGGTGGGAACTGGATACCATCCGTCAGGTTCAGGTTCTGGCGATACTCACGTCAATAGCCTAAAGGTGTAGGCATTGAGGAGACGGGAAGGGGGGCTCCGAGTCAATCGAACCTTAATTGGGCTCTTGGCTTCGTCGTGGCAGTGGCCCTATACTCTGGGCATAGAGGAAGGACTTGTCCCGGCCCATGTGAGTTGCGCATTGATTCAACTCCGGCCCTAGCCTAGAAAGCTAGTAGCTCTGAGCTGGCAGGGCGGCCTTAGACCCTGACATTGTATGGGAAGGTTGCCGCGAGGGTAAATTGCGTTTCTATGGGATCCAGATACCAGCCTGGCGGCGTACTTGTGCGTCGTCAGGGGGTTAGGGTAAAAGCGAAAAGCTTAGGGACCAACCCCGGGGACTCGTGCTCCGTAGTAGAACAAGTAGATGTGTGGAATAGTAGCCCACGCAGGGTCCAGGCTTCGCTCCACAGCAGGGGCTCCTTCCTTCCACGTCTCGATCTTCGCTCAGCTCCGCCAGTCGCCGCCCCCGAAACCCTGCATTCTATTTTCTACCCACCCACGTCCTTGCCCCGCCACTCCGTCACTCACACCTCGTCTCAGTGTCCTGCCTCCGTCTCAACCCCGTCCCCTCTTTATTTCCCTACGTCGTAGCTTTTCGCATTGCATGGAAATACCCACTCCATGGTTTTCCCCTCCCCATGGGTTGCCTACCCCCCTGGCTTTCCCAAACCATGGCTTTCCCCGTCACATGACATTCCCTGCCTCGTATCATTATCTTCCTCACCTCACGTCGTTCCTATCAGTAGCGTAGCGTCAGAGGACGCTACGATGCTGAGCATCCCCATGTAAAATATTAATCAAAGAACCCTAAATATAGTACTGATAATCTTCCAAGTGAGTGAAACACTTTGAGCAAAACACGTTTTGTATTAATTTTAAAGTGATTTCCTATTATTGAATTCGGCGCGTTGTTACAAGCTGGCCTCTAATTGCTTGGACGCTAAAATGCTCCTAGCGTCTGCCGCGAGATTGCGAAGGGCAATGACGCATGCGCAGACGGCGAGGTTCTCCCCTCCCTTCTCTCCTGCCCTAAATGCCCTAGTCCCGATAAGCTAGCATACGGTGAGAAAAGGCTTATGACCATGTTGCTCGTTTGTGCATGAGAGTGCTTGAGGTCGTTAGGGAAATATTTTTCTTTCTCACTCGTGATTCTGTGCTTGGTTATGAACACAAGTAGTATAAATAATGCTTGCCTGATAATTTTTAATTAATATCTAAGAAGTTGAATTCTTATTTAACTTATTAAATTTTATTTTGATTCGAAATATATAAATTCATGAGAACTAAAGCTGAACCATTTCATAATTTGCTTTCAAGACGTCTCCTGACATAAATATGATAAAGTACTGTAACGTTTGTTTCTATAACATAGATTCTAGAAAATATTAAAAGTAATGATGTCTTCGGTTCGCGTTATTGTTGAGCATCCTCAAACGCGCGAGTCGCGCTACCATTCTCGGTCGCCCGTTCTGCAACTCCTCATTGGTAGCCTCCCGACCGCTCCTTGCCTCGTCCTCCCGCCCTGTGTCTCTGCCCCACCTGGGACGGTGATGGTGTGGCGTCATACGGGTGTAATCAGAACACAGACGAGAGTGGGTTGTAATAAGTTTATTCATAAGCTAGGCCGTAGTCACAAATAACAAATTGCTCTGTTTACAATTAGCTAACTAAATAGATCTCACTACTAGGAGATATTTAATCGAACGGCTACCACACCGCTCTACATCTGAGACCTAATGCATGTCTCGCTCGTCACGACAACGAATTGCCGGCCCCTTGCCCACGTGCGCCGCTAGTACAACTTACGCGCAACCACTCGCCGACGCTGCTGAGAAACAAGATGAAGACGGAGGCATTGTTCTCACGCCTTTATATAGGCCCTTCGGCGCTACCCGCCGCCCCCATTGCCTCCGTCGTACCACGCCGCACCCGTGCTGGGCAGAATTTCCCCATGCGTCATCATCTGCGCCCTTCGTTAAACATCCGGCCATCTGCCGCGTGTTGTCGCCGTTTTAGCGCGCCACGACGCTACAATGGTGTCGCCGCTTCGCGCCTCACGCGTCGGGGAGCGCTGGCGACGGGTTGTGCGCGCACGCATGCGTGAGGCGATCGATGATCCGCGAAGGAGTGAAGGCGTCACTTCAGCCCTCGATTTTTGGCGGCGATGATGTAACGGTAAGCGTATCGGACTGTAATACCCAAGTGCGCGGTTTCGAACCCGATCGAAGCCGTTAATTTTTAGGGGCGAAAAAATACTTCGTACGCCTTCCTTCGGAGGGGAAGTAAAGCCGGCTGTCCCATGTTAGTAGATTTACTGCATGTAAAAGATCCTCAAGCCTAAATGACGCCTCTGAGCTAAATTCAAAATCCCCTGTTTCGTCGCCCATGGAATAGCTTCTTTCTCCGCTAGTTGGTGAAAGGAGCGTAGCGAAATTTGCATGGTCAGACAGAAGAGCAGGCCTCATGGCCTGAGTCTCACCGCGTAAAATAAGGCAATTCAATTCAATGACTCTGCACCTTCCAACGCCTCTTGGGTGTATCTGAAGCCAGTGGTTTTAATTCAGTGTAATTTTATTAATTTCTTCGTAATAACAGTACACATGACTTTGATAGAAATAATGCTGCGTATAAAGACGAACGAATCTAAATTTACTGCAATAAAACGATTGAATGCTTGAAAAAAAGCACCTTTACTCAATTATTTATCAAATGAAAAAGGAAAAAATATTGTTTCAATAGTTATAATGCGTTTCCAAGATTTTCTACAGCATATACCTCGTCTTCTAGAGATAAATCACACCATAATTATGTTTACTAGTTATTTTCTAGTTTTCCTTTTCACATACTTTGATATTGCCAGCATTAAAACGTGTTCACGTAATAAACATGTGACACACAATCTGAATCATTCGTTAATTATGCTTGCCGCTGGTTTTCAGTTGTGGCTCAGATACCCGTCAACAGCTTTTCCTTGTCATAATTCTAGCACATCATTTTACGTTCCCGTATACGTACGTATACACGGAGTGATAAAAGTAGTACAGGGAAAGTTACGTAATGCTGCGCGAAAAAATGGCGAATTTTCGGCGGGAAAAAATTCATTGCCGGGCCGTGATAACGAAAAAGTGGATAAAACCACTTGCTAAATTAAGAAAAAATCCTCTAACACGCAGCGTAGTCAAAATCCCTGTTTTGTAAGTTCTTGATACCGAAAAACCAATTGAAAGGAAAACGTCTGTCCGTCTGTGTATCCGTCTGTGAACACTGCTAGCGCCTGAACCATACGTACGATTTCTTCCAAAATGGATATTCCCCGGTCGATCTGGTTCTAGTCGAAGCTTTGAGATTTTGAAAAAGATTCTGTAAAATTTGGGGGTACTTTACATGAAGCCCCCCGGACATTTTCAAAATTTTCTCAAAAACGACTCCTAATTTTTAATAAAATGTGTGAGTCTTGCGTACATAGTGAGGCGAACTTGAAGAGACAGTACATATAGCGTCGTAAACAGGCAAGTGGTCGGACAATAATAATCCCATACAATCTCACAAAAAATCATTGCCGGTACATAATTTGTGACTATAATTAGTGAGATGGTGGACGTGCGCCCACAACTTCATTTTCATATTTTCAAGTATCTCTCTAATCAGAGAACCCGCATTTGTTTGACCCAGTAGCCGTCTTAAGGTTCTGTTATGCAACGTAGTATGCCTCCAATTAATTATACTAGACAACAAAAAAGAACGCTGATGAAGTTGATCCGATTTCAACAATTGCTGCCTGCCAATACAATTTTGCCGGAACTTGACGGAACTTTCATCTTTATCACAACTCTATGTGTATTGTCGTTTATTCTAAAGTCGTAAAGTATTAAGAGTATGAAGACGAGTTCTAAAGAATTACGAATATTATTTCGTATGAAATATATTTATCTGCTACGAGTTGAGCGAACCCCAAAATGAATTATTTTATGAAGAATGTCGGACACAAGAGTATGGTATAGTCACTTAAATCTACCTTGTAATATACAGTATGTACTCCTTTGTTGCAACAGAATATTAGAAGGTCCCAGCGGCTGTACTGATGGGTGTTTTTGAAGTTAATATATGTACGGCAGACTGTTATTTGTCTTGATCTTGGTTATTATTTCAAGCAGAGTTGAACTAACAGAAACCAATAACCTTTTTCTTCCAATCAAAACACAACCTTAACAATAACCAATTATGAAAACGTGCACAAAATTCACTTCTCCCCATAGCTCGTCACACGCAGTTTTTAACTGTTTTGACGTAAATAAATAAATAAATAAATAAAACCAAAAAACACCGTACGCCTTTTCTAACGACCCACGGTGGTCTGAACGGGGTCGAAACGCGCGCATAGAATGTTATGTTAAATAACTACTTATTTCGTGATTTTAAAACGGCTTTTTGAGTATGAATCTAACGAAACATATTCTAGATGTGAAATAATAACATTCCACTTAATTTATATTGTTTATTTATTTATTATGCCACCTTTGGCATGACATCCAGCGCTGATGCTTCGACTGCTGACTGCACTTCCACAGAGAGAGGCAATTCCGGGCGACGAATTTTTTTTTTTTCAATTCTTCACTTGATATCAAATATTTATTTCACAGAGACGTGTTTCTATGTTGTTTTATAATTGCTCGTCGATGATCACTTATTTAATTGAAATGGGTGTTTTTTTCAAAGCTAGTCATGTAAAGTTTAAACTTTCGCCATTTTCAAAAAGGCAGGCCAAGGTGACTCTTGTTAACGAAAACGTATTACGAAATGTCCACTTAATAATATTTATTAGTTTCATGAAAGTGTGTTTAGTTGTTTTTGTATAATATCTCGTCAAAAATCACTTACTTTTGGATAAGGCGCGTTCTTTCAAATCTCATGAAAATTTTAAATGGTCGCCATTTTAAAAGAGGTAGGCCGAGGCGGTTGTTGTTAACGAAAAAACATCAACAAATGATACCGAATTAATTACAGTTATTAATAACACCGACATTTTTAGTTGTTTTTGAGTAATTGTCCGTCAAAGATCACTTAGTTTTGGAAATGGCGCTTTATTTCAAACCTCAATTAAAATTTTAACGGTCGCCATTTTAAAAGAGGCCAGCCGAGGCGGCTGTTGTTAACAGAAAAACATTAACACATGTCCACATAATAACATTTATTAATTTCATGGAAATGTTTTTGGGTGTTTTCGTGTAATTCCCTTCAAAAATAATTTAGTTTTGGAAATGGCGCTTTATTTCAAACCTCAAGTAAACGTTTAACGGCCACCATTTTAATAGAGACCAGCTGAGGCGGCTGTTGTTAACAAAAAACATTAACAAATGTCCAATGAATAATATTTATTGATTTCATGGAAATGTTTTTGGGTGTTTTCGTGTGATTGCCCATCAAAACTGACTTAGAGAATGAAAATGACGCTTTCTTTCAAACCACGTCATGTAAACTTGAAACCGTCGCCATTTTAAAAGGGACCAGCCGAGGCTGCTGTTGTTAACGAAGAAACATTAACAAATGTTTATTTAATAATTGTTATTAATTTCATGGAAGTGTTTTTACTTGTTTTTATGTAATTTCCCGTCAAAGATCAAATTAATGAAAATCATGCTTCTTTTCAACCTCGTCATGAACAGTTTAAATAGACGCCATTTTGAAAGAGGTTGGTCAAGGTGGTTGTTGTCAAAGAAAAACTAATTACAAATGTTTATTTAATAACATACTTTAATTTCAAAGAGATGTTTTAGAGGTTTTAATGTTATTGCTTGTCAAATTTCACTTATGTATGTATGGCTGTAAGCATTGATACAAATTATTGTGTTTTACTGATTTCTAGTAATTTGAAGTATGTAGAATTGATATTTATCAAGAAATAATCCTTTTTCAAAAATTAAAATTTGGGGCCTATGCGCGTGTTTCGACCCTGTTCAGACCACCGTGACCCCTGCATACGAGGTTTAAGGCAACCAAACCTCATAGATTTGGTTAATGCCTCGAACTAGTAACTCACGCGAAATTAGATTCTCCTTCCGGAACTAAGATGTCCTTCCCACAAACGGGCTGCCACTCCAGACGCTGATTTTCAAGCTGAGTGCCTGATGAAGGAGGTGGGTGGAACTGAAGGCGGGGGGTGGAAGTGTCGGTGAGGGTTGGGGCCCCAAACAGGTCGGTGGGGGCGGGGGCGGGGGGCAGGGGGGCTGTTAATCACTTGCTGCGCGTTCCGCTCAGTTTGAGGAGCGAAACTTGTGCTCCGCAGAGAGCAAATTAAGGCGCTTTAGGAGTTCACGTAATGGGAGTAATTGAGTGTTCGCGTTCCTCGTGGCCCTGTTAACACATGTAACGCGCCGAACATGCGCTTGCGGGGCAAACTGCCTCCCAAACTGGGTAAGCTGAGATGGCCTAGTTCGCCTCTGGGCCGGTGCGGAATATTGAACGTTGCATCGGTGGCAAAAGGGGGGGAGAAACTTTGGCTGGGTTGCATTCCCCTTGAAAAATGAATATGCACACTCTCCCCATGTAGACACCAGACGCCCTTCAACCTGATGTCACTGCAGTCCCTCTGACCGGGAGGTCCTAGGTTCGAGTCCCGACAGCGGCAGGACTTTCGACACTAGCTTGTCAGCTAGGTCGAATTCAGTCGCTGTCTGGAGGAGAATTCTAGCGGCCGGCTGCTCTGATCGGTAGTTTTCCGTGGTTTCTCGGATCACCACCAGGCGAATGCCGGAGCAGTACCCTAACAAACGGGACACGGACCGCGCGTGATCTTTCCTGCTTCTTTGTCCTATCCTCTCCTCTTACACACACACTTACACTAACATGCACTACACTACCACATATGCCTGGAGACCGGTCGGGAGCTTAGAGCTTGTCCCGGCTGGGGCGGTGCCCCGCTGGTGAGAGATAACTGGTTGAGGGGAAAACCCCGCTAGTCGACAGTAGGTCGGCGCCGGATCTCGCCATCCAGCGGGGAAAAGATCGTCACCTCCAGAGAGAAAACACGCACTACACTTACGGGGCTAATGACCTAAGTAGTTGGCGCGCCCGGAAACATCAATCAATCAATCAGACGCCCTTCTTACCTGCCCGTTCTCGGCAATTATATTTGGCGATTTCGTAACTTCATCCGGGAAGTGTTGGTAGTAGTGAATAATCATCAAGTGGATAAGCCGTTGTTGCGTCATGATGCCCCGCCGATAAGACTTCATTCTACCCAGGGACAAAAACGATCGTTCTGCCGCCAATGCCATCGTAGGCACAGTCAAATAAAGTATTACTTGATTTACTTCAAAGAATATACCAGAAGCTATATATTCTGCTTCATGCTTGAACACGTCAACCAAATCTTGAATAATTTTGATTTTTTTACAGTTACTTTCAGTTTTTAAAAGTGAAGAAAGCATCTGTTCAAAGCATGGAACTGTGTGTCCTTTGAATATATTTTAAAGTTGGAAATAAACAGATTTTTCATTAGCTGTTCAATGCCTTGACACAGGGTTAAAGTAGAGCTTCCAAATCGTCTGGCTTTAAAACTAAGTCATAGGCTTCAAAATACTTTGCACGATAGCATTCTTTTAGAGTGTTGGACACTTGAGCAAAGTTTATATTTAGTGTGCTCGTCAATGTATGGACACTTTATCAAAATCGGAAAAATCAGCGTAACATCGATGATCGTCGTACCCATGATTGTTAAGACTGAATAGTGGGAAACAGTTAGTGTAGAAATCTAAGATGACGAAACATCTCTATATTACCAGTATATATTATTTCTAGAGGATATGTTTGTTTCCTTAATGCCAGTGCGCTCCTGGATTAATCGAATCATCGATCATAGTAAGGTTTGTGTTGGACAGAGAAGGTTGCAGCAGATTTTCTGAGAGTTCTTGTGTTTCCTAAGTCTCGTATTTCGCCATAGCTTCATCATCATTTCATTCGCATCATCATCATTATCATCACCACCCAGCATTGATATCATGCATAACAGGCACGGCCGAAAACGCTGGGGACATGAGGATAATGGATAATAAATAAATAAACTACATTTGTAGTGGATGTTGGCCGGTCAGCAGAAATTTCGGCGATAAGTGCCCCAATCCGGAGATAAATGACAGTTACATCCTATGAAAAGTGACATCGAACAGCCTTCTAAGTAGCCAATGAGAGCGTTCCTCAATTTGAGAAAAATGACCATTTCAGTAAAAATAAATTTATATGATTACTTCAGAAAGATCCCGCAACTTGTACAAAGCAACAGCATTTGATAAATAACCGCTTCAAAGAATTTCAAATTTTATTATCTTTAATATGAAAAGATTCAGATTAGGTAAATGACAGCTATTTTTAATAGTTTTCATCTTATTTCATGCCGTTCTCATTCCATTCTAGCCTTCTCTCGCCGCAGAAACATAATTTCAATATAAAAAGTTTAAATTATATAAAAGATGGCTGTTTTTAATGAGTTTCATCTTATTTCAATTCACGCCGTTCTCTTTTTCAGAGAAATTTCATCTAGTCAAATGGATTTCTTCAGGATGCTGGACGAGAAAATAGAGAGTGTAAGTTCTGCTTTTCATTTTTTTTGCAAACTCTTTTATTTCCTATATCTTTTATCCCTCCCCCTTGCTGCATATATTTTACGTCTTAGTAACGAACTGTATCTCTTATCAATATTTAGGACTGTCTGTTGTAATAATTTGAATATAAAATAATAGTTCCAAGACGTTTATAGACAGACTAACAATAAAATTTGTATTCATAAAATCACATAATTGCATATATATATATATATAAATATGTATATATATACATATTTTTTTAATTCAACTGTGCAATTATGTGATTTTATGAATAAAAATTTTATTGTTAGTCTGTCTATAAACGTCTTGGTACCATTATTTTATATTCGAACTGTATCTCTCTCGATGTCTATTATACAGGTGTCCGGGAAGGAAACGTACTCAAAGTTGGTTTGAAAAAAATTATTTCTGGGCAAAAATTTGCATTTTGGAAACATAGAAACACTCCAGAGACATGTAAATTCTTTATTATTTACAAAAGAAAAGAATATATTTGCTCAGACAGTAAAAGTAAGCGCGAAATAAAAAAAGGACTCGAATTGTGTAAATTGAGTGCTCTTTTATTTCTCGCTTAATTTTTCTTTCTGAACAAATATATTAATTTCTTTTGTAAATAATAAACAATTTACATGTTTCTGAAAGGTTTCCATGCTTCTACAATGCAAATTTTTGCCTAGAAATCAATTTTTCAAACCAACTTTTGAGTGCTTTTTGCGGCTCAACCATTCGGAATATCCACGTAGTGTATAAGACAAAATATGCTTAAAATTGTCTTAAGAGATCGTTTTCGAAGTTTCGACGTTTCCTCCCCGGACACCCTGTAGAATGCAGATTCTCAAAGAGGTTGTCGCAGCACTTAAGCACACAATAAATATATACATTGAACGCAATTTTTCTGTGATATGCAAGGAAAAATCCCCAAATAGTATATCAATTGACAAAATGAAATATATTGTAAATTTAACTTTCAGAAAGATTATTTGCTTTTTTGCTAAAACACTTAAGTTCTATGAAAAATTTTTTTTTCAAAAATCGATGTTTGCAGTGAAGCACGAGACTTAAATTTTTCTGTGCATTTTTTAAAACAAAACTTGTAATGATTTTTTTGGAGTGCATATTTCTATAAGTTATAGATAAAAAAGTATCTATAACTCACAAGTTAGTAAAGTTGGAGTGATCGTGTTTGTATAAAAAAGGGGAAACAGGTTTAACTATTGCGTGATTAAGTGAAGTGTGTGCAAAAATGTAGTAAACGTCTACCATGCTACAAGAGCTAAATATGTTTGCTTCATTAATCACTAATTGCTTGTATACAATACACGAATCTGTTAGCTGCGAACAAGTATTTTTCTCAGTAAATAAAATTCTGTTATCTTATGAATTCTACTACTACACTATTGACCATACATAAGACCTCACACAAATGAATTTCTGATACAAAAGATGTTAGGTTAGATTCTTTGAACAGTTAATTGTTAAAATAATTAGAATTGTTTGTCAGTGAAGAAAGATTTATAAAACATATTTATGGAAAATGCTTAACGACGAAAATGGTGTATTTTAGTCAGGTTAACGGGGCTTGGTCAGTAGGATCAAAATTAATTTAAACCTCGATTGTTTGCCACAAAGCCATGGTTTGTGCCACACAACCATGGTGTTTGACAAACGACCATGGTTTAAATTAATTTTGCTCCTACTGACCGAGCCCCGTTAACCTGACTCCAAGAAAATATGTTTTGAAAAATTATCTGAAAGGCAACTCTAGAAGTGCAGTGATGTGAGTATTTTGTACCCCATTATACTGCGATTTTCGTAACTTTGTCCCTGACAGGAATCATCTGTTTCTCTACCATCCAATCAGGAGCCTATATTTCGCGACAGTGACGTCACTATGGTGACGTTCAAGCTCCCGATTGGGCGAAACCGTGAAGAGCTGATTTCTGTCTGGGACAAAGTTACGAAACTGGCAGTTGAACGCTGGTTGTTGCCGGCAGGGCCCGGACTACGACTCGGGCAGCGAGGAGGAGAAGGCGGCGGAGCGCGCGCGGCTGCGGGCGCTGCTGCGCGACTGGGAGACGGCGAGCCAGGCGTCGAGCGCGCGCGCCTCGGCGCCCGCCACGCCCGCCCACGCCCACGCACACGCGCACCTCGCCCACGCGCACCTCGCCCACCACGCGCACGCCCTCGGGCCCGCGCCCACCAGCGCCAACGGCGACCTGCCGCCGCTGCACCGGCCGCCCGCCGCGCTGGCCGCCGCCGCCGCCGTCGCCGCCGCCGCGGGCCCCGCCCTCGGGCCCGGCGCCCGCGCCTGGCCGCCCGTCGCCGCCGCGCCCCCGTGCTACCACCACCCGTACGCGCCCGCGGTGGGCGTGCCCGTGCGCTGGTGCCAGCAGCCGCCGCCGCCGCCGCCCGCCGCGCACTACTACGCACCACCCCCGCCGCACCACTACCACCACCCGTACGCGCCGCACCCGGTGGCGGCCGCCGCCAAGTGCTGCTACCCGCCGCCGGTGGCCGCCGCCGCCGCCGCCATGGCGCCGCCCCCGCCGCAGCCCGTGCCCGTGCAGTGGTGCCAACCGCCGATGCAGCACAACTCGGTGGTGCAGTACCGCAAGTCGAGGGGCGTGTACACGGAGCTGGCGTGACAGAGAGCTGCCCCGGCGCCGCGCCCCGCGGACGAGCGATGACGCGGGTGAGGACGGAGTGGCGGCCGGCGCAGCGGCCCGGCACGCGCGGGGACTTCTGATTGGTGACACAGGTGTTGCGTAGCCAATTGTCAATAGAGCGCACAAGCAGTTGCAAAACCGTTAGCTCAGAATCGTCGTGCCGTCTCCGGTAGCCGAACTCGCGGCGAAGTCACCTGGAAGAAACAATGACAAGAAACGATTCAACGGCGAAACGCTGATCGATCGGGTGCAAACATAAGGAAAAAAAGTCAGTGCACCGGAAACAACCAAAATATGGTCAGTCGTTCGGCGCTGTTGTCTGGGCGGCACTTTCCTGTCCGAAACATTTTCGTTTCAAGCGACAACGCATACCTGTGTTTTCCGAATGTCTAAATATTTTGTGATTGCGGGTTCTTTGACGTAAGGAACTGAAATGAAGGAATCGAAGCATCCAACCAAGATTGTTGAGAGACACGTGTTGGGAAAACAAACTGGATTCTTCGGAAGGCCTATGTTTCTAGAGTTTGCACGTCTCGCCCTCGTAAAAATACCAGCTGTTCGCTATGTGTTCAGTTGCGTTGCGACAGAAGTGTGTGGCGCTACGACACTGGACTCTTATTTAATACCCTTGTCATCCTGTGATAGTACGAAGTTGTCCTTCCTAGTTGAATTTTGGAAAATGTATTAAATCTTTTATGTCCTTTACTGGGAATAATATTTATAGAATTGGACTTCATTGTGTATTCAGGACTGGCGTTTCTTATCCTCTAAAGAGTACACCACGTCGTTTACATGAAACGTTTTAGAGTATTTATTTCGAATTTCTTTTTGTTCAAGATATTGTAGTTAATTCTTCACTGAATTTTGAGAACTTTTGTAATGAGCCTATAAAAAGTCCTTGTGCCTCAATGTGATTATGAAAATAGTACATATTCTACATTTCCTAAATGCTTCACAAATAAAGAGTAAAACAGTAGGCCTGCAGCAGAAAAAATGTTCTGCAAATATTGTAAAAATCATTGTATATAATGTATTGACTTGAAAAGTATTTGTTATAGATGAATAACTTTCCTTTTGGATATCATCAGTTATATTTTTAAATTTAATTGACTGCATTTTGACAAAAAAACATTACCACTTGTATTTGTTGAAGTAAGCGGCATAAAAACATGTTTTGATATGTTTGTGAATTAAAAGTATTGTGATAACCATGATATGTATGTATATGCAAGATCTGTCAGTTTCATTTTCTTCTCAGTTTCTTTCGTTTTTCAGAGAAGAATCATATAAAACTAAAGATTAAAATTATATATTTATCACGGCTAAATCTTAAATATCATCTTTCTAAAATGATACAAAGCTCAAAACTAAAATATATATTAATACTTCATGTCTGAAATATTGGAACACTTGAATTACAAAATATTTGTAAACTACAGAAATTGTGATATAAGTGACCTTACAATGCTGATTGTAGCTTTACTCTCTAATCCTTCTTCTGCAAATAAATCTGCTTTATTTCCGGTGATAATAATTTGTTTAGCACATGAAAGCAATGGAAATAGTATGCTTTTTAGATTGAGAATGGGTGTGCTTCAGAATGCATGTAATTGACTGCTCTTAGCCCTGGCTAGAAACTATATAATTAGTAAATATGCATTAAGCGGAAAGCCCCATTTCAATCTATTGTTTTATTCTAAAATCTCCTAAATGTACTTCTCTTGTGCTCTTGGTTATAATGTTTGTTAACGCCAGTCCTGACCTAGTCAATGTTAACCCTTGAAATCTATAAATATTTAGTTGTTGGCATCTAGATCAACTTAAAGAAACTTCATAAAATAAAAAATATAAATGTGAAAGTATATTTTTTAAAGGTGTTCAAAATATTATGCCATATAAGATGTGGACCCTAATATTGCAAATTAAAAACATTCTCTGATAAAAAAAACAAAGGAGTTGGATTTTCTCATACCTAATAATAATTGTTTTGCAAAATAACTTGTGTAAACACAATAAAGCACACTCCAAATTCCATGCTCATTAATTCAGTGTCCTTAAACCTATATCATTTGATTGATTTTGATTAACTTACTTGAACAGAAACAATATGACTCGTTTATAAAAAGATCTCCTCGTCCACCAGCTTTAAAACATCAAACTATGCAAATCATAAGGATCAATATGAAAAGTAAAATTCTCTTGTACTTCATGTAAGTCAAAGCATTCAAGTGATGCATAATACTGAATTAATGAACCATGAGACACTAAATATTCCTTTGGAAACAATAGTGTTGTTTTGCTTTCTCTTTAGCAATTTAAAGCAATTCTGTAATTCATGTGAAAATGTTAGATGAGATATGTGTTCTCAAAACTTGCTGTAACCCATCATTCTGTATTCAATTACGGTGGATCTATGTCCAAGTGCATCTAAGCACTTCAGTTTTGGGTTGTTACCTCTTGCATTTTAAACTGAAAAGTTGTTGCCTCAGAATTTTACTACTGTTACATTCAGGATTTATTATAATGTTTAGTATATTATTTACATTCTGCAATGTGCCTGAGTTGTTTTAAGGCTGATGTAATGAATCAAATCACAATCAAACAAATATTCTAAGCTTTGGTGTTCGTGAAAATAGCAGATTGGGAACCTGTTGATGTTACATTGAGTCATTAGTTGTCGAAGTATTAAATGAAAAAGAGAAATAACATTCTATGTAAAATAACACTGTGGACTCATAGAAGTGTGTGTCTACCTTGAGAAAATAAATCTTGTTTATGTTGTTATTTATTTTCAGTTGTCTAAATCTCTGCAAAATACTCTTAACCTAAATAAGATAAAGAAGTGATGTGTGTAAACATGAAAGAAAGTAGTATTCCCATCTACAATTATACAAAATCCAAACACACAAGCCTTATATATTAAGAATGTATCAAAAATTAAGTAGTTAATTAGGTACTACTTTTAAAAATTACATTCAAAATCAATCATTGTCCATCACTTTACTATTTTTTTAGTCGCTACATTTTCAAATCCAAATGTACTTTTGATTAGTATATTTTCTGGTAATGGTTCGAAAGAAAGCAAGAATTTGTTTATTTGGCATATTTCAATACTTTCTGATTTGAATTTATTACTGAGTCAAATGATACTACTCCCATTTGTTTGGTTAAAATATGGTTACATTTTAATTACAAGTAATTAGAACCAATATTAAGCATTAAAAAGTTACAAAAGATGGAAAATAATTGAATTTCTAACTGTGATTGTAGTTGTAAATTGCAAAAATAATCTAATGTGAGATTGATTTTTATTTTTGAAGATTCTTTTAATTTGTTGTTCTGAACAAACAAATGGTCTCAGGATTAAACAATTAATATTAAGAATGTGTTGTATTATTTTCTGAGAAATGTTTTTCAATAGTTTGATTCCAAAAAAATGTTTCTTCACAATCTATTTTCACAGGGAGTGCGTGACACTCGGTATAATTTCATGTAAAAAATATCAGTGTTCTGAAAATGTTAATTCAACGTATTTGTGAATGCCTAGTCTTTGTACCAAAAAATGTTTTAAATTGTTCAATTATAAGAACTTTTGTTTCATAAAACTGTCTTTACAAAATGTAGATTGATAACACAGTTGTAAAAACAGTCTCTGATGCACAATATCACTTCCAATTTAAAGTTAAAAAATGTGATTATCAGACAGAATTTAGGTAAGTATGAATATTTACAATATTAATATCAAATTGATCTTAAGAAAACTATAAAAATTGTAAGTAAACATGAATGAAAAAGGAAATAAAATGGTTAAGAAAATGTGTAAAATTATAAGAAATATAAAAAATAAGGGTAAAAAGCATGCAAGAGTGCATTAAATAAAGTATCTATTTATTATGTTGAAGGCTTAAATCTGAAGATTTTTATTTTATTTGAAAGAAAATTATTATTATTTTACCTTAAAACAATACTTAAAATGCAGAGAAAAATTCTTTGTTTTTTATTGTTGATCAAATGGTATCTGTTAAATTTCCTCTTGCTTTGTTCATGTACGAAAATGTGTTTACATTTATAGCATATTTGAATTTGTATAAAATAAAATTAATATTTTTTAGAAATTTCATGTTTTCATAGCCATATACCACACAGTAATGTTGATCTTTTCTTGTGTATGCATACCTAGTTATAATTGAAGAGGAAAGATGTAGAAATATGTACAGTTTTTCAAGATTTTTTCATTCTCCAAGCTCCTAATAGTTTAATCGAAATGAGGTTTTTTGAAGAATCATAGAAGAGTACCATATTTAAATATTAAAATTTCCGAGAAAAAATTAGCAATGTTTTTTGAGAAAATTTGGTTTGAACGTTTTTTAAAAAGCGCCATTTTTGTTATCTTATACTAAAACCTTTTGGAATTCCGAAAAAACATAATTAAAGATAGTTTCAAACACGTAATAAAAGATTAAATAAATCAATAACATAAATATAAACAACGTGCAAGATGTTAAAAACAGATGCAAATGCTTAATTTAAAAAATAAAGTTTCAATTGAAATGGCGCGGATGTCTGGCGATTTTGTGCACTGTGCTCTATCCGTACAAAAAGTTTAAAGAAAACACTTGGAGCCGTTTTTGGGAAAATCTTGCTTACGTATTTTTAGAAAATGATCAGGATTTGACTTCAAATTACTCGAAAATTTGTGTAAATTATTATTGTGTAATGCAAGCCATTGAAGCTATGGAAAGCACCTTTCATGTGTTCCCGTGTGTCCTTCCCAGCGTTGATTGTTCGATCTCGCGACGTCAGGAGTCGACTCGAGCGCGGAGACACGTTAATAGCCCAGTCGCCAGTCTATATACAAAATAGAAAGATTTGTAAAGGTGTAAAATGTTCCTATTTTTGCGTAAAATATGCAAATACATATTGTTGATAAATGCTAAACAAAAATAAAATTACTTCTATGCACCGAACTTACCAAAACAACATTTTTATAAGGGAGATAACCAGGCCCTTGTAAACAAAAACGAGAATTTTTCAATTGTACAGCTCTAACATTGTTAATTTTACAACAAAACCTTATATGAACTTTTTGCAGGAAATTTTATCTACTTTAATTTGGTATAGAGCATACTTTTCTGTGGGGATTGATATAGTTATGGAGATATGTTCAAAAAACGTCAAAAAAGCACCTTCAAACGGCTGCCTCGCCCCTCCCCGTCCCACTCCCTGTTTCAGGATTTTTGGCAGTACGTACCAACAAACAATCATGCTAAGTTTCAAAATTCCGGGATTTTTTCACAGTCTAAGTTGTCTGGGCTATAAGTGCTAAGATTACAAATTATCTTCTATTTACGTCGGATTATCACCATGGTGTAAGAACTATCAGTGTAAGAACTACCTAGTGTTCCAAATTCCTAATTTTTTCTGTTTTAGAAAAAAAAATGAGGCTAGTTCCTCGCTTCTCCGTGCGGTGCACTGGATTCGACCGGTATTTGTGTTGGCGTCACATGCGTATATTTAGTATTTTACAAACTTTATTAATTTAATATTAAATATATTTATTTACATACTTTCAAAAGAAATTACTGTAAGGTATTACAAAAAATCCGTATTTACAATAAATATTATCCTTTATCTAACACCTTGCCCTTTTTTTAATTACACAATTTGAATAACTCTTGAACCATTTTATTTTTTCTAATTGATATTATATAATATTTTCAATTAATATAACTTAAAGTCAATTAATACAACTTCGATTCATAAAATTTCACATTCTTTATGGCATAAGATTTTACAACTTACTTACTGACACTGTGAGAATAATTTCAGTTTTTGTCCTCACCACACTTGTAACAATCTGTTCACTGCTGAAGTGTTTTTCCCATGAAGTCGAATTATGAATACAGATATCATCGAGCGTTTTTGGCAACATTTGGTAGGAAAATATTCGCTACCTTGGAATCAAAACTATTTGCGAAGGAAAATCAGGTCTTTCGAGACCTCAAAATATTCTTCTCTCTCCTCTTCCAATCTCTGACAGATTAGTCGTTCACTAATGGTGACTGTACAATACGAAACATACGAATTCGGGAACCATTATTTTGCCCTTACGACTCACGAAACCTTGACGTCGTCGCCCAGAAACTGTAGCGTGAGTGGGTGCGTGGACAACTCTTGTAATCCAAGCTATATTTGGAGTTTATCGCAAGAGCAGCAATCGTCATTTTAGTCATGTTCGCGAAAGTCAAGAGACAAATTATTCTAGGAAAGTCTGTGAAAAATACACACCAAATGTTGACAACCTGCGCTTTACACAACAAATGACTAGGATTAAGCCACCAGTGATCCACGTATCCACTGATAGGTTAATAAAAAAATGATCGAATAATCGTTAAGGATTATAGTATCCCTGGTCACTTTATCTAACACCTTGTAAATTTTAAGTTTGGGGATAATTGCGAAATTAGGTGTATGAGGGAAACTCTCTTTCAGAGGAAGAGCTCCGACGCTGTATTGACGAGAAAATAGTCGCAAACCCCAGTGATTTCTAAGAAAGAGTAAATCAAAATATGTTCTAGAACAGCCAACGATTGCCACCACTTTCTTCTCTCTGATAGGTGAAGCGCGGTGGGAGTGGCACGCTGATGCCTCGGCGGTTGGCGGCGCGTGGTCCGGTGATAAGATCTCATACACTGTGTGATAACGTCAGGGGGTGAGGATCGGCCATGTGTGAGCCAATGAGATCGCTCGGATATCGTAGTCCCTATCAGTTTGATCTAACCATATCCTGAGATAAGACGTCACATCCGGTAATAAGACGTCATACGTCTGGTGTGATGACGTCAGGGGGCGAGGATCGATCTAATGTGGGCCCATAAGAGACGTGGTGTTGGCGCCACGGCTACCTTCATCTACGACATCTAGCGCGCCCCCATAGGACCTGTCCTATTTTAAAAACAAGTAAAATGAAAAGGGAGACTTGAACCCAGGCTATTCCAGAGCGCGAGGCGAGCATTGTCTACTCAAGAAGAAGGAGGAGTCCGAGGCTGTTTTTGATATGGGGTAAAAAAGGTGTAAAAATCAGTTCACAGTAAATCATTTATTTTCGCATGAAATCGTTCACTTGCATATGCATTCATACATTACATTGGAATGCGTGCAGTAAGCAGCAAGCAGGCTGTGCTGTTTTCATCAGAGCACATATAACCCGCTCTTCCGGTGCATAAATGGGGAGGGAATTTTCGTTTGGGGGTGGGAAGAGAGTAGATAGCTAACCGGATGGTGGTCAAGCGTTGTCTCAATGAAGCCAAAGGGAATCTTTTATGAGGTGGCTGAGACCGCTAGCTGATGAGCTTAGAGAAAAACAATGAGGTCGTGAACAGTCTTTTCCTTTCTGTCAAAGTTATCAGCTCTTCGAGAAGGCGCCGTGAAGTGATGACGATTGAGATGTTGGTCGCCACGCTGGAGATGCCTTTCCACATCTTCATGATTTTCCCACATACTTCCTCCCTCCCCCACCTCTTCCGTTTCCATAAAAATAAATGTAACTTCATTATTTGTGCACGTCTTCTGAATTTCAGTGGGAAATATAGTCATTCAAATTATCGTTTTCCATATTGTCGCGGCAAAAAGTATTATTCTTTCACGAAGAACATGATGAGGGTTAAGAGCACAAATTTATAGCTAATTTACATTTGAAAATATATTTTATTATATAGGAGCGAATATTTTGTCAACAAAACTTGAAATCAAAACGCTCTTTTTCTGTATTCAAAATTCGACTAGAATATGGTTGAGGATAGAGATTACAGAATTATGAAAACGTGCACAAATTTCACTTCTCGCCATAGCTCGTCACACACAGTTTTAAACTGTTTTTGACGTAAATAAATAAATAATAAATAAATAGAGGCGGCTACGGCGTGACCAGCGGCGACGTCTGCGAGATTTTTCACCGTTTTGATCACCTCACTCCCCCACAGCTGCTGCCACTTCTTGCTACGCTGGCTCTAGATCAAGGCTGTCCAACTTAGAAGGGTTTATGGGCCACATATCGAATTCTAGTTAAGCCGCGGACCGCACCGTCTTTTAAGATGGTGTTTACCCTAACTACTGAGTTTATACTGAAACAAATATATATTAGATACGAGTTTCATTCAACATACTTAATGATAATGTTGACACAACGAGAAAATTAATGTCATTAAATAAAAATAAGATGTATTGTATCTGGTTGGTATAAAAAAATATTTCAAAGCAGTCGCGGGCCGCACAAAAAGACCCGGAGGGCCACATGCGGGCCGCAGGCCGCCAGTTGGAAAGCCCTGCTCTAGATGATCGAGTTATACAGCAGAGTATTACATTTTAATTTCGTATATAACTGTGGGGATTGATAGTTATGGAGATATATGCAAAAAAGTCCAAAAAGCACCTTCAAACCGTCCGGCTGCTCCGTCCCGGCTCACTCCCCCCTCCCACGAAAACATAGTGTGTCGATGGACGTTGGCGTCATTATTTATATTACGATATTGGCCTTTAGAGAACGTTGCAAATGTTCCCCCCCCACTCCCCAACCTTTCAACAATTGTGATAGTGTGTACCCTCCCCTAAATCGTTACGAAAAAGAAGCTTCCATTACAAAGAATAAATAATTTCTAATCTACATAATCTATAAAAATCTACATTTCGTAGAATCAACACAAACAATAATTTCTGTTTATATGTACGTCATTTCAATCGCCTCCCCCAACACCATCTTACCCCCTTTCTCTCTCAACATCTATTATAGTACGCTCTCCTCTAAGTCATAAATTATATTCTTTCAAAATAAATAAATTAAAAAATAAAATAATTTACTCTGAAGACGCTGCGATCTACGATGGTGGACCCTAACACCAATGAATAATTGTAAAATACCTACTTGTGGTACCTTCGAGTGAAGATGATGGACACCACTGGCGAATCGTCGGCAAAGAAGAGGCAAGAGGCAAAGCTGATAAAAGACCTTTTCTTCTTTCCGATTTATTATTATTATTATTATTATTATTATTATTATTATTATTATTATTATTCAATGATTCTTGACCCATTGTTATTACATGATATGTGGTACTTGAGTTTGGGTCAATTAAAGAAATAAAACACTAAATTACCGATGCTTCGGTCTTTTATCAGGTCAGCATCAGGTGTACAGCCAGATAAAACATTATGTACAGGAATATGTGTAGTGAACCATAGCTAAAATTACAAATTAGTATGTTAACAATATATTTCTTACCTGTATGGTTACCAATATTGAACATACTACATTCTACTGGTGGATATTGTCTCCATTGTCCCATCTCAAATAAATCATGCATGAATTGGATTCTGTGATTGACATTCTGCACGTGTTATGCGTTTTTTTCTGTAGTGTGCTGTGTATGTAGAAGCGATTAACTTCGTATGTTCACGTTTGACAAGTTGGCCACACACGCTACCGTAACACAACCTTAACACACGCTATCAGAGGAGGACGTACAGCACATGCAGAATGTCAACCACAGAATTCAATTCATGTATGGTCAGAATGCCGGCCCGGGGATCGAACCCGGGTCTCCCAAATGCGAAGTCAGCGCGCTGCGCTCTGAACCACTTCGCAGGTTATTATTATTACTATTATTGTTATTATTACTATTATTATTTTAATTTTTAATACATGTTTCCTAGTTTGTGTCTGTTCTATGATTTAAAAAGCCTAACCGAGACACTGAAAGAACCTACAAGTATTTTAAGCACCCAAAACGCCAGAAAATCCGGTCTAGTAATTACTAATTTCTGAACATTTTTGTTCCCACATATTTTTGACTTTGTGATCTTAGAAAATGATTGTAATTTATTGCTAAATAGTTCAGTATTAGATTTAAATATTTACAACTTTCCTTCAATTACTTTCCAATTTATTTTGGGGCCCGCGAGATCTCGCGTCGGTGTTGGCTGAGTTCAACAGGTTCCCTTACCGCAAGAGACGGAGGAAAATAATAATCGAGCACAACAGGGTGCCCTTGCAAATGTTTTATTTCTGAAGTCACAGATTCCGCACCTCCTAAAGCCCTCTGCTGGATAGGAAGATTTAAAGTTTCGAGGGCCAAAATTTGAATTTCATGATAAAATGGAATTGTTCATCTATTTGTTAAAGTAAATTTCAATTAAAGAACGACGTAAGAGTAAACAATTCACTAATCAATTCTTAAAACATATGGATATATGAGCACACAATTTTCGACACAATATTTATAATAATTACTAAACATTAAGATCTGAAAATTTATAATTTAAAAATTTAATTAGTAGCTTCTTTTCTAAATTACGGAAATTATAAATAATTTTAAAACGTACCTCAATGAAGTTGTTTTTTCATACCCAAATCAATTTCAATCAATTTTTGTTTCCCCTGTTATTACAATGTCTCTCAAATATCCATCAGTTGAGTCACACTTCACTTAATCGGTTCACTTAATTCATTATCACATACTTAATTCTCGAGAAAGTCTGTTCACACCTATAACTGGAACCAACTACTGGAACTTCCGGAAGAGATTCATTTAGATAAAACATTTAGATGAAACTACTTTGGGAGTTGTTTGTAGAATACAATCAAATTTCTTTCTTGGAATTTATCCTGCATTCTATCATCAGCTTTGAGGTCAATTACGAGTATTTTTATTTGTTTACCTACAGGGACTACAATACCACATAAAAACGAGCTCCTATGTTTCTGGAGTTAACATCCAAGTCTATGAATATATTTTTGAGCTGCATTTCTAGTTCTGAAACGATTTCCAAACAAAATGGTTAGTATGAGGGCCAAAGATCACGAAAGATCACAACAACACGAAAACTGATTTTTAAATGTAACAGCAAGTGTCACGATTAAATTGAATTAGAATATACTTCGGGTTCGCGGGCCACGTAGAATGACGAGGGCCGTAGTTTGGAGACCTCTATTTCAAAATATAGTAACGGATATCATGGGGGACATTACATTCGATAAACTTGGGACATTCCATTCCATTTTCAATTTTAATTTAGCCATCAAATTCATCGTCTTCGTCTTTCATATTCGTCTTTCGTCTGCGTCTTTCGTTTTCGTCTTTCGTCTTAGTCTTTCGCCCTCGTCTTTCGTCTTCGTTATTCGTCTTCGTTTTTCGTTTTCGTCTTTCGTCTTCGTCTTTCGTTTCCATTTTCGCCTTCGTCTTTCGTCTTGGTCATTCGTCTTCGTTTCTCGTCATAGTCTTTCATTTTCGTCTTTCGTTTTCGATTTTCGTCTTCGTCTTTTGCTTTCGTCATCGTCTTCCACCTTCGTCTTTCACTTTCGTTTTCGCATTTCGTCTCTTGTCTTTCGCCTTCGTTCTTCGACTTTGTCCTTCGTTTTCGTCTTTCTTCTTCTTCGACTTACGTCTTCGTATTTCGTCTCCGTTTTTCGTTTTCGTCTTTCGTCTTGCCACTTCGTTATTCGTCTTCGTCTTCCGTTTTCGTCTTCCGTCTTTGTCTTTCGTTTTCGTCTTCGCTCTTCTTCGTCGTCTTTTGTCTTCGTCCTTCGTCTTCATTTTTAATTTTTGTTTTTCTTCTTCGTCTTCGTTTTCCGTCTTCGTCTTTCGTTTTCGCCTTTCGTCTTCGTCTTTCATCTTCGTCTTAGTTTTTCGTCTTCATCTTTCGTTCATGTCTTTCGTTCTCGTCTTTCGTCTTCGTCTTTCGTCTTCGTTTTTTGTTTTCATCTTCTGTTATCGTCTTCCGTCTTCGCCCTTCATTTTCGTCTTTCGTTTTCGTCATCCGTCCTCGTCTTCGTCTTTCGTTTTCGGCTTTCGTTTTTGTCCTTTCCTTCATCTTCGTATTTCGTCTTCGTATTACGTCTTCGTCTTCAGTCTTCGACTTACCCTTTAGACTTACCCTTTAGTCTTAGTCTGTAGTCTTAGTCTTTAGTCTTAGTCTTTACTCTTAGTCTTTAGTTAGTCTTTAGTCTTCGTCTTTAGTCTTAGTCTTTAGTCTTAGTCTTTCGTCTTAGTCTTAGTCTTAGTCTTTAGTCTTAGTCTTTAGTCTTAGTCTTTAGTCTTAGTCTTTAGTCTTAGTCTTTAGTCTTAGTCTTTAGTCTTAGTCTTTAGTCTTAGTCTTTAGTCTTAGTCTTTAGTCTTAGTCTTTAGTCTTAGTCTTTAGTCTTAGTCTTTAGTCTTAGTCTTTAGTCTTAGTCTTTAGTCTTAGTCTTTAGTCTTAGTCTTTAGTCTTAGTCTGCGGTCTTAGTCTTTAGTCTTAGTCTTTAGTCTAAGTATTTAGTCTTAGTCTTTAGTCTTAGTCTTTAGTCTTAGTCTTTAGTCTTAGTCTTTAGTCTTAGTCTTTAGTCTTAGTCTTTAGTCTTAGTCTTTAGTCTTAGTCTTTAGTCTTTAGTCTTAGTCTTTAGTCTTAGTCTTTAGTCTTAATCTTTAGTTTTAGTCTTTGGTCTTTAGTCTTTGTCTTAGTCTTTAGTCTTAGTCTTTAGTTTTTAGTCTTAGTCTTTAGTCTTAGTCTTTAGTCTTAGTCTTTAGTCTTAGTCTTTAGTCTTAGTCTTTAGTCTTAGTCTTTAGTCTTTAGTCTTAGTCATTAGCCTTAGTCTTTAAGCTTAGTCTTTAGTCTTAGCCTTTAGTCTTTAGTCTTAGTCTTAGTCTTTAGTCTTAGTCTTTAGTCTTAGTCTTTAGTCTTAGTCTTTAGTCTTAGTCTTTAGTCTTAGTCTTTAGTCTTAGTCTTAGTCTTTAGTCTTAGTCTTTAGTCTTTAGTATTAGTCTTTAGTCTTTAGTCTTTAGACTTAGTCTTAGTCTTAGTCTTTAGTCTTAGTCTTTAGTCTTAGTCTTTGGTCTTTAGTCTTAGTCTTTCGTCTTAGTCTTAGTCATTAGTCTTAGTCGTTAGTCTTAGTCTTTAGACTTAGTCTTTAGTCTTACCCTTTAGTCTTACTCTGTAGTCTTAGTCTTTAGTCTTAGTCTTTACTCTTAGTCTTTAGTCATAGTCTTTAGTCTTAGTCTTTACTCTTAGTCTTTAGTCTTAGTCTTTCGTCTTAGTCTTTCGTCTTAGTCTTAGTCTTTACTCTTTAGTCTTTGTCTTCAGTCTTAGTCTTTGTCTTTGTCTTAGTCTTAGTCTTTAGTCTTAGTCTTTACTCTTAGTCTTTAGTCTTAGTCTTTAGTCTTAGTCTTTAGTCTTGGTCTTTAGTCTTAGTCTTTAGTCTTAGTCTTTAGTCTTAGTCTTTAGTATTAGTCTTTAGTCTTAGTCTTTAGTCTTAGTCTTTAGTCTTAGTTTTTAGTCTTAGTCTTTAGTCTTAGTCTTTAGTCTTAGTCTTTAGTCTTAGTCTTTAGTCTTAGACTTTAGTCTTAGTCTTTAGTCTAAGTATTTAGTCTTAGTCTTTAGTTTTAGTCTTTGGTCTTTAGTCTTAGTCTTTAGTCTTAGTCTTTAGTTTTTAGTCTTAGTCTTTAGTCTTAGTTTTTAGTCTTTCGTCTTTAGTCTTTAGTCTTAGTTTTTAGTCTTTAGTCTTAAGTCTTAGTCTTAGTCTTTAGTCTTAGTCTTTAGTCTTAGTCTTTAGTCTTAGTCTTTAGTCTTAGTCTTTAGTCTTAGTCTTTAGTCTTAGTCTTTAGTCTTAGTCTTTAGTCTTAGTCTTTAGTCTTAGTCTTTAGTCTTAGTCTTTAGTCTTAGTCTTTAGTCTTAGTCTTTAGTCTTAGTCTTTAGTCTTAGTCTTTAGTCTTAGTCTTTAGTCTTAGTCTTTAGTCTTCGTCAATCGTCGAACATCGGTCATCGTCCGTCGTTCCTCGTCCGTTTGTCATTTGCCGTTTGCCATTCGTCGATCGTTTTTCGTCGTTCGTCTTTCATCGTTCGTCTTTTGTTTTTCGTCGTTCGCCGTTCGTGTTTCGTCTTCGGTCTTTCGTGTTTCGTCTTTCGTCAGTCGTCCCGCGCCTTTCGTCTCTCGTCTTTCGTCGCTGGTCGTTCGTCGATCGTTCATCGTCAATCGTCGTTCGTCTTTCGCCGTTCGTTGTTCGTCGTTAGTCGTTCGTAGTTTTGTCTTTCGCCATTCGTCGTTCGTCGTTTTGTCTTTCGCCATTCGTCGTTCGTTGATCATCGATCGTCGTTCGTCGATCGTCTTTCGCCGTTCGTCTTTCCTCGTTCATTGATTATCGGTAGTCGTTCGTCGTTCGTCGCTTGTCGTTCGTCTTTTGTCGTTCATCGTTCGTCGATCGTCGTTTGTCATTCGTCTTTCGTCTTCGCCTTTTGTCTTCACCATTTTTCTTCTTTTTTGTTTCTCGCCATCGTCTTTCGTTTTCGCCACTCGATTTCGGTTTTCGCTTCGTTTTTGTCTTTCGTCTTTATTTTTCGATTTCCGTCTTCGTCTTTTGCTTTTGTCTTTCGCCTTGGATTTTCGTCATCGTCATTCGCCTTCGTTATTCGTGTTTGTCTTTCATCTTCGTTCTTCGTCTTCGCTTTTCGTCATAGTCTTCCGTCTTCGTCTTTCGTTTCTGTCTTTCGTCATTTTCGTCATTCGTTTTCGTTGTTAGACATCGTTTTTCTTCGTTGCCATTTCTCTTCGTCTTTCGTCATCGTTCTTCGCCATGGTTTTCCTCCTTTGTTTTTCTTCTTCGTCTTTCGCATTCGTTTTTTGTCTTTGGTTTTCGTCTTTCATTTGCACCGTTCGTTTATACTTTTCGTCTTCGACTTTTATCTTTTGTCTTCGTATTTCGTCTTCGTCTTTCGTCGTCGACTTTGTCTATCGTCATCGTCTTTCGTCTTCATATTTCGTATATTGTTCCAACTTTGTTCCTTGACTTCATATGTAGTATGTATGTAGTCGTCTTAGTCATTAGCCATTAACGGAGGTCTTACACTTCAGTCTTTAGTCATTAGTCTTTAGTCTTAGTCTTAGTCTTGGTTTTAGTCTTTAGTCTTAGTCTTTAGTCTTAGTCTTTAGTCTTTAGTCTTAGTCTTTAGTCTTAGTCTTTAGTCTTAGTCTTTAGTCTTAGTCTTTAGTCTTAGTCTTTAGTCTTAGTCTTTAGTCTTTAGTCTTTAGTCTTTAGTCTTTAGTCTTCAGTCTTAGTCTGTAGTCTTCGTCAATCGTCGAACATCGGTCATCGTTCGTCGTCCGTCGTTCCTCGTCCGTTTGTCATTTGCCGTTTGCCGTTCGTCGTTCGTCTTTCGTCGTTCGTCTTTCGTCGTTCGTCTTTCGTGTTTCGCCTTTTGTCAGTCGTCCCAGGTCTTTCGTCTCTTTTCTTTCGTCGCTGGTCGTTCGTCGATCGTCCATGGTCAATCGTTGTTCGTCTTTCGTCTTTCGGCGTTCGTTGTTCGTCATCAGTCGTTCGTAGTTTGTCTTTTGCCATTCGTCGTTCGTCGATCATCGATCGTCCTTCGTCGTTCGTCTTTCGTCTTTCGCCGTTCGTCTTTCTTCGTTCATTGATTATCGGTAGTCGTTCGTCGTTCGTCGCTTGTTGTTCGCCTTTCGTCTTTCGTCGTTCATCGTTCGTCGTTCGTCGTTTGTCATTCGTCTTCCGTCTTCGCCTTTTGTCTTCACCATTTTTCTTCTTTTTCGTTTCGCTTAGTCTCTAGTCATTCGTCTTTCGTTTTCGTCTCTCGATTTCGGTTTTCGCTTCGTTTTTGTCATTCGTCTAAGTCTTTCGTCATTATTTTTCGATTTCCGTTTTCGTCTTTTGCTTTTGTCTTTCGCCTTGGATTTTCGTCATCGTCATTCGCCTTCGTTATTCGTGTTTGTCTTTCATCTTCGTTCTTCGTCTTCGCTTTTCGTCTTAGTCTTCCGTCTTCGTCTTTCGTTTCTGTCTTTCGTCATTTTCGTCATTCGTTTTCGTTGTTAGACATCGTTTTTCTTCGTTGCCATTTCTCTTCGTCTTTCGTCATCGTTCTTCGCCATGGTTTTCCTCCTTTGTTTTTCTTCTTCGTCTTTCGCATTCGTTTTTTGTCTTTGGTTTTCGTCTTTCATTTGCACCGTTCGTTTATACTTTTCGTCTTCGACTTTTATCTTTTGTCTTCGTATTTCGTCTTCGTCTTTCGTCGTCGACTTTGTCTATCGTCATCGTCTTTCGTCTTCATATTTCGTATATTGTTCCAACTTTGTTCCTTGACTTCATATGTAGTATGTATGTAGTCGTCTTAGTCATTAGCCATTAACGGAGGTCTTACACTTCAGTCTTTAGTCATTAGTCTTTAGTCTTAGTCTTAGTCTTTAGTCTTGGTTTTAGTCTTAGTCTTAGTCTTTAGTCTTAGCCTTTAGTCTTAGTCTTTAGTCTTAGTCTTAGTCTTTAGTCTTAGTCTTAGTCTTTAGTCTTAGTCTTTAGTCTTAGTCTTTAGTCTTAGTCTTTAGTCTTAGTCTTTAGTCTTAGTCTTTAGTCTTAGTCTTTAGTCTTAGTCTTTAGTCTTAGTCTTTGGTCTTAGTCTTTAGTCTTAGTCTTTAGTCTTAGTCGTTCGTCTTTCGTGTTTCGCCTTTTGTCAGTCGTCCCAGGTCTTTCGTCTCTTTTCTTTCGTCGCTGGTCGTTCGTCGATCGTCCATCGTCAATCGTTGTTCGTCTTTCGTCTTTCGGCGTTCGTTGTTCGTCGTCAGTCGTTCGTAGTTTGTCTTTTGCCATTCGTCGTTCGTCGATCATTGATCGTCCTTCGTCGTTCGTCTTTCGTCTTTCGCCGTTCGTCTTTCTTCGTTCATTGATTACCGGTAGTCGTTCGTCGTTCGTCGCTTGTTGTTCGCCTTTCGTCTTTCGTCGTTCATCGTTCGTCGTTCGTCGTTTGTCATTCGTCTTTCGTCTTCGCCTTTTGTCTTCACCATTTTTCTTCTTTTTCGTTTCGCTTAGTCTCTAGTCATTCGTCTTTCGTTTTCGTCTCTCGATTTCGGTTTTCGCTTCGTTTTTGTCATTCGTCTAAGTCTTTCGTCATTATTTTTCGATTTCCGTTTTCGTCTTTTGCTTTTGTCTTTCTCCTTAGTTTTTCGCACTCGTCATTCGCCTTCGTTATTCGTGTTTGTCTTTCGTCTTCGTTCTTCGTCTTCGCTTTTCGTCTTAGTCTTCCGTCTTCGTCTTTCGTTATTGTCTTCCGTCTAGCGTCTTCGTTTCCCGTCTTCGTCTTTCGTCTTCGTAATTCGTTTCTGTCTTTCGTCATTTTCATCATTTTCGTTGTTCGACATCGTTTTTCTTCGTTGCCATTTCTATTCGTCTTTCGTCTTCGTTCTTCGCCATGGTTTTCCTCCTTTGTTTTTCTTCTTCGTCTTTCGCATTCGTTTTTTGTCTTTGGTTTTCGTCTTTCATTTGCACCGTTCGTTTATACTTTTCGTCTTCGACTTTTATGTTTTGTCTTCGTATTTCGTCTTCGTCTTTGTTTATCGTCATCGTCTTTCGTCTTCCTCTTTCGCCTTCGTCTTTCGTCTTCATTTTTCGTATATTGTTTAAACTTTGGTCCTTGACGTCATATGTAGTGTGTATGTAGTCGTCTTAGTCATTAGACATTAACGGAGGTCGTACACTTCAGTCTTTAGTCATTAGTCAATAGTCTTAGTCTTAGCCTTAGTATTTAGTCTAGTCTTTAGTCTTTACTTTTAGTCTTAGTCTTAGTCTTTAGTCTTCAGTCTTTAGTCTTTAGTCGTCAATCGTCGTTCGTCTTTCGCCTTTCGCCGTTGGTTTTTCGTCGTTAGTCGTTCGTAGTTTGTCTTTTGCCATTCGTCTACTTTAGTCTTAGTCTTAGTCTTAGTCTTTAGTCTTTAGTCTTTAGTCATTAGTCTTAGTCTTAGTCTTTATTCTTAGTCTTTTGTCTTAGTTTTTAGTCTTAGTCTTTAGTCTTAGTTTTTAGTCTTTAGTCTTAGTCTTTAGTCTTAGTCTTTAGTCTTAGTCTTAGTCTTTAGTCTTAGTCTTTAGTCTTAGTCTTTAGTCTTAGTCTTTAGTCTTAGTCTTTAGTCTTAGTCTTTAGTCTTAGTCTTTAGTCGTAGTCTTTAGTCTTAGTCTTTAGTCTTAATCTTTAGTCTTAGTCTTTAGTCTTAGTCTTTCGTCTTAGTCTTTGGTCTTAGTCTTTAGTCTTAGTCTTTAGTCTTTGGTCTTTAGTATTAGTCTTTAGTCTTAGTCTTTAGTCTTTGGTCTTTAGTATTAGTCTTTAGTCTTTAGTCTTAGTCTTTAGTCTTAGTCTTTAGTCTTAGTCTTTAGTCTTAGTCTTTAGTCTTAGTCTTTAGTCTTAGTCTTTAGTCTTAGTCTTTAGTCTTAGTCTTTAGTCTTAGTCTTTAGTCTTAGTCTTTAGTCTTAGTCTTTAGTCTTAGTCTTTAGTCTTAGTCTTTAGTCTTAGTCTTTAGTCTTAGTCTTTGGTCTTTAGTCTTTAGTCTTTAGTCTTTACTCTTAGCCTTTAGTCTTTAGTCTTAGTCTTTAGTCTTAGTCTCTAGTCTTAGTCTCTACTCTTAGTCTTTAGTCATAGTCTTAGTTTTTAGTCTTAGGCTTTCGTCTTAGTCTTTAGTTTTAGTCTTTAGTCTTTAGTCTTTAGTCTTAGTCTTTAGTCTTAGTCTTTAGTCGTTAGTCTTAGTCTTTAGTCTTAGTCTTTAGTCTTAGTCTTAGTTTTTAGTCTTAGGCTTTCGTCTTAGTCTTTAGTCTTAGTCTTTAGTCTTAGTCTTTAGTCTTTGTCTTTAGTCTTAGTCTTCAGTCTTAGTCTTTAGTCTTTAGTCTTTAGTCTTAGTCTTTAGTCTTAGTCTTTAGTCTTAGTCTTTAGTCTTAGTCTTTAGTCTTAGTCTTAGTCTTTAGTCTTAGTCTTTAGTCTTAGTCTTAGTCTTTAGTCTTAGTCTTTAGTCTTAGTCTTTAGTCTTAGTCTTTAGTCTTAGTCTTTAGTCTTAGTCTTTAGTCTTAGTCTTTAGTCTTAGTCTTTAGTCTTTAGTCTTTAGTCTTTAGTCTTAGTCTTTAGTCTTTAGTCTTTAGTCTTTAGTCTTTAGTCTTTAGTCTTTAGTCTTTAGTCTTTAGTCTTTCGTCTTAGCCTTAGTCTTTAGTCTTTAGGACCAACGACCAACGACGAAATGCGAATGACGACATGCGAACGACGAAAGACGAACGAGGAAAGACAAAAGACCAAAAACTTAAGACTTAAAACGGAAAACAAAGACGAACGACGAACGGCAAACCACGAAAAATGACGAAAGACGACCAGCGAACGACGGACAACGAAAGACGCACGACGAACGACGAACGATGTTCGACGATCAACGAACGACGAGCGACGAAGGACGATCGAAGAAGGACGAAGGACGAAATACGAACGTCCAACGACGAACGAGGAAAGACGAAAAGTGAACGACGAAGGACGAAAATCTTAAGACTTAAGACGAAATACTTAAGACGAACGACGATCGGCGAACGACAAAAGACGAAAAACGTAGGACTTAAGACTTACGACGAAAGACTTAAGACGAAAGACATAAGACGAAACGGCGAACGACGAACAAAGAAGGACGAAAGAGGAACGGCGAACGGAGAACGAACGACGCAAAACGAACGATGTTCGACGATCCACGAACGACGAGCGACGAAAAACGAGAGATGAATGACGAAAGACGAACGACGATCAACGAAGTTTAGACTTTAGACTTTACACTTTAAACTTTAGACGAACGGCGAAAGGCGAACGACGAAAGACGAACGACGAAAGACGAACGACGAAGACAGAAAACGAAAGACTAAAGACGAACGACGACAGACCAACAACGGACGACGAAGCACGAACGACGATCGACGAAGGACGAAAGACAAACGACGAAAGACGAAAAACTTAGGACTTATGTCGAAAGGCTTACGACGAAAAAGTAAGACGAAAGACATAAGACGAACGAGAGACGACCGAGGAACAACCTAGGATGAACGACGATCGACGATGGACGTAGGACGAACGGCGAAGGACGAAAAATGAAAGACAAACGACGAAAGACGAAAAACTTAGGACTTAAGACGAAATACTGAAGACGGAAGCCATAAGACGAACGGTGAACGACAAAGAAAGAAAGACGAACGACAAACGGCGAACGACGGACAACGAACGACGAACGATGATCGACAATCAACGAAAGACGAGCGACGAAAGACGTGAGATGGAAGACGAACGGCGATCGAGGAACTTTAGACCTTACACTTTACACGAACGACGAACTGCGAAAGGCGAACGGTGAACGGCGAACGACGAAAGACGAAGGACGAACAACAAAAGACGAAAGACAAAACAAAAGACAAATGACGAACGACAAATGACAAGCGACAAACGACGAACGCCAAACAACAAACGACGAACGACGACAGACGAAAGTCGAACGACGATGGACGAAATAAGAAAAACGATTTACGATCGACGATGGACGAAGGACGAAAGACGAAACACGAAAGACGAAGACGAAAAACGAACGACGATGCACGAACGACGAAAGACGAACGGCGAAAGACGACAGACTTAAGACGAAACACAAACAACGAGAAACGTCAGACGAACGACGAAGGACGATCGACGATGAATGATCGATGAAAAACGAAGGACGAAACACGAAAACGAAAGAAGACGAACGACGAAAGACGAACGACGTACGATGAAGAACGGCGAACGAAGAACGACGAAAGACGAAAAACTTAGGACTTAAGACGAAGGACTTAAGACGAAAGACTTAAGACGAAGGACTTAAGACGAAAGAGACAAGACGAAAAACTTAAGACGAAGGACATAAGACGAAAGACGGACGCCGAACGGCGAACGGCGAAAGGTGAACGACGAAAGACGAACGGCGAACGACGGACAACGAACGACGCACGACGAACGACGAAAGATGATCGACGGACGACGAAAGACGAACGACGAAGGAAAAAATACGAACGACGATCGACGATGGACGAAAAAACGAAGGACGAAATACGTAACACTAAAACGAAAGAAAGACACGAAGAACGACGAAAGACGAAGGATGAACGACGTACGACGAAAGACGTAAGACGAAAGAGATAAAACAAAAGACTTAGGACATACGACGAACGACGAACAGGGAATTGCGAACGAAGAACGACAGAAGAACGACGACAGACAAACGACGAAGGACGAACGACGATCGACGAAGGACGAAGGACAAAAGACGAACGACCAAAAACGTTGGACTTAAGACGTAAGACTTAATACGAAACACTTAAGACGAAAGACTTAAGGTGAACGGCGAACGGTGAACGATGAACGACGGTCGATGAACGACGGACGATGAACGACGAACGACAAACGACGAAAGACGAACGGCGAACGACGAACAACGAACGACCCACGACGAACGACAAACGATGTTCGTCGATCGACCATCAACGAACGACGAAAGACGAACGACGATCGACGAACCTTGGACTTTAGACTTTACAATTTAAACTTTAACTTTAGATGAAAGACGAACAACTAACTACGAACTGCGAAAGTCGAACGGCGAATGACAAAAGACGAAAATCGAACGACGAAAGACGAACTACAAACGACGAACGACGACAGGCCAACGACGAACAATGAACGACGAAGGACGAACGACGATCGACGATGAACGAAGGACGAACGACGAAAGACGAAAAACTGAGGACTTAAGACGAAAGACTTAGGACGAAAGACGAACAGCGAACGACGGACAACGAACGACTAACGATGTTCGACGATCGACAATCAACGAACGACGAGCGACGAACCACGAAAGACAAACGACGATCGACGAACTTTAGACTGTACACTTTAAACTTTAGACGAACGACGAACTGCGAACGGTGAACGACGAAAGACGAATGACGAACGACAAACGACGAACGACGACAAACGAACGGCGAAGGGCGAAAGAAGAAAAACGAACTACGAACGGCGATTGACTATGGACGAAGGACGAATCACGAAAGACGAAAACGAAAGACGAAAGACTTGAGACGAAGGACTTATGACAAAACACAAACAACGAGAGATGACAGACGAACGACGAAGGACAATCGACGATAGACGAAGGATGAAATACGAAGGACGACGAAGGAAGAAAAACGAAACACGAAAACGAAAGATTAAAGACAAACGACGATCGAAGAACGACGAAAGGCGAACGACGTACAACGAAAGACGAACGACGGGCGACGAACGAAAGACGAACGACAAAAGACAAACAGGGAACGGACGAATGAACAACGACGGGCGACGAACGACGACAGACGAACTACGAAGGACGATCGACGATGATCGAATGGCGACAGACGTACGACGAAAGACGAAAAACTTAAGACTAAAGACTAAGACTAAAGACTAAGACTAAAGAGTAAGACTAAAGACTAAGACTAAAGACTAAGACTAAAGACTAAGACTAAGACTAAGACTAAGACTAAAGACTAAGACTAAAGACCAAAGACCAAAGACTAAAACTAAAGGCTTAGACTAAAGTCTACGACTAAAACTAAAGACTACGACTAAGATTAAAGACTAAAGACTAAAACTAAAGACTAAGACTAAGACTAAAGTCTAAAGACTAAAGACTAAGACTAAAGACTAAGACTAAAGACTAAAGACTAAGACTAAAGACTAAAGACTAAAGACTAAAGACTAAGACTAAAGACTAAGACTAAAGACTAAAGACTAAGACTAAAGACTAAGACTAAGACTAAAGACTAAGACTAAAGACTAAGACTAAAGACTAAAGACTAAGACTAAAGATAAATACGTTGTCTCTCTCAAATACGTTGTCTATCTTCAATGTGTTGTCATCAACCGTCAATCTGTAGATAAAAAGATTACCTAGGATTACTCATAAATTATTTTGATCTGTTTTGAATATAGATAAGTTTTCAAAATAATTTTAATTGAAATATGGAATGGTGTAATCGGAAAATATGTTCCATTATTCGTCATCAGAGAGAATACTTTTAGATTTGCATCCAATTACAATTCGCGATTAGTCTACGCTCCTATATCTGATACTAGACCAAAGTCTAGCAGTTTTCAAAAGCCATAAAATTGTTTGGATGATTTCTGAAGAAAACCATGCCTGCAATTCCCACTGCCCCAATGTCGGGGTGCCTGCGATTGACATTTTGGAGTAAAAAATTAAAAAAATTTTTGAATGTAAATATTGTTTTCGAATCTCCATGAATCAATTTGTGAAAGTACTTAACAATTATTCGGTCTCGGCTAGCTTTCCGACATTGCCACATAATCGTATCGCCGCCCAAAGTACATTTTTTTGAAATTTACTTATTTTTTCGGTTTCTTAATGGTAGAACGGAAATGTTAATTTTAAAATATTAAAGAACAGTGAAACGTTCTAAATGGCAATTTAGGTTGAAAATTTTGGACCCGTTTTTAAGAAAATGGCGTTTAAGCGCTACTGTAAATGCAAAATTTGAAGCTTTCTTTCACAGAAGCGTTATGAGTTTTCGAAAAACTTCATTTGAAGTCATTTGAAGCACTTACACTCACAAATACAAAAGTGTTTGCAAATTGCCAGTCATGTGCATATTAAAGATGTTAAAAATCTTTCAAAATATTACATTTGTGTAATTTTTGGAAAAACAAAACAATACCCCAAGATGAACTTTACGTCATATTAAAGAATGCAATTAGCACTATCCGTTCGAAAAGTTTGAAGAAAACATTATGAGCCATTTTTGAGAAAATGGTGTTTGAGCGTTTCTGAAAATGCGGAAATTTGAGTTAGTTTTGGTTGGGTTTTCGAGAAACTTTACTTAACTTTATTTAAAGAACATGTACAAATTAATACATCAACGTGAACAAAACTAATGCAAATATCATCGAACTGAGAGACAAGTCAAAAAAACATTTTTGCAATTTTTGAAAAAAACGAAATAGAGCAATATGGTGTTAATGTCATCTCATAGAGAACATTTAGCACTATCTCTAGAAAAAGTTTAAAGAAAAAATTTGGGGCGGTTTTTGAAAAACTCTAGTTTTTGTAATTTTTTAAAAAATTGCACAAATTGTGTGCAATATTGCGCAAAAACTCTTGCGCTCTTTAGAGTATACCCGCTAAAACAAACAACACCCCTAGTTTGAAGTATCCTGACAGGGGAGCAAATTTTATGCTTGCCATGGACGCCAGTAGTCCACAGTATACGCCACCGGCTTTGTATATAGTTAAACGATTCTCATTGTAACCCAAAACTAATTCGATGGGATTGAGATCGGGATGGTAAGAAGGGAGCTTGATGTTGAGGCCACATTACCTGCGAACGGTTGTCTTAGAAACAGATAAGCACAATATTACGCCAGTGAATTTCACTTGAAATTCGGCCTACACTAAGAGATTCCACACTGCCCAACACTCAAAGGCGAAATGGATATGATTGATGACCAGAGGGTCATCAATTCTTAGTCTTCCTAGTCTTAGTCTTCCTATACGTGTTTCTTTTACTGAACCTTAATATATTAAAAGTCAGCGTTTGTGTAAAGACAGCTGAAATTGGTTTTGTTTTGGGTAGCTGGCACAGCGCATTGGGTCAGGCACAACAGCCTGCCTATGCATTGAGAACCCTCTCCCCTCTGGTTGGCGCGCAATGCGAGTGAGAGGGCGATGTTTTCAGGGGAAGTAATGGTTGATGGTGGGAGCCACCCCTCCTGGCGCATGCGCATTCGAAGGGAGATTTCTAAATTGTTCTGCTGCACAAAATTCGTGCTTCGTATGATGGGAGAAAGATAATAAAGGTATACTAGATAGCAGATACCACGGTGGAAAATTATTTCCACCATGGCAGATACATAGAGCCAGTAGTAATTGTAGCGTCGTGGCGCGTTAAACACGGACACAAACACGTGGCAGATGGCCGGATGTTTAACAAAGGGCGCGGAACGATGACACACTGGGACTTTCCGAGCCATCTAAAGCTAGCAGCGCCCAGAAACCAATCTCAACCAAACTATATCCAAAATTTTAGGCTAATTTTAGGCTAATTAAATGCTCTATTCCCGAATTTTAGGCTCCTCTAGATTTCCGAAAATCGTGGGCGCTGCTAGCTTTAGTCTAAAGCTAGCAGCGCCCACCCAGAATCTATCTCAAAATCAATTGTAAAATCTGAAACCCATCCCAAAATTTAAGATTAATTTTAGGCTCTTGGAAAAAAATTATCCCCGCCTTCAAATTCCAAAATTCAGGGCTGTACAAAGCGAAACAATTAACATTGGTTCTTACGGGTGAAATAACACCAAAATCAAAACACCTTAGGAAAAATCTGAAACCCCTCCCAAAAGTTAAGAATAATTTTAGGCTCTTGGAAAAAAATTATCCCCGCCTTCAAATTCAAAAAATCAGGACTGTACAAAGCGAAACAATTAACATTGGTTCTTACGGGTGAAATAACACCAAAATCAAAAAACCTTAGGAAAAATCTGAAACCCCTCCCAAAAGTTAAGAATAATTTTAGGCTCTTGGAAAAAAATCATCCCCGCCTTCAAATTCCAAAAATTCAGGGCTGTACAAAGCGAAACAATTAACATTGGTTCTTACGGGTGAAATAACACCAAAATCAAAAAACCTTAGGAAAAATCTGAAACCCCTCCCAAGAGTTAAGAATAATTTTAGGCTCTTGGAAAAAAATCAACCCCGCCTTAAAATTCCAAAAATCAGGGCTGTACAAAGCGGAACAATAAACATTGGTTCTTAGGGGTGAAATAACACCAAAATCAAAAAACCTTAGGAAAAATCTGAAACACCTCCCAAAAGTTAAGAATAATTTTAGGCTCTTGGAAAAAAATCAACCCCGCCTTCAAATTCCAAAAATCAGGGCTGTACAAAGCGAAACAATTAACATTGGTTCTTACGGGTGAAATAACATCAAAATCAAAAAACCTTAGGAAAAATCTGAAACCCCTCCCAAAAGTTAAGAATAATTTTAGGCTCTTGGAAAAAAATCAATCCCGCCTTCAAATTCTAAAAATCAGGGCTGTACAAAGCGAAACAATTAACATTGGTTCTTACGGATGAAATAACACCAAAATCAAAAAACCTTAGGAAAAATCTGAAAGCCCTCCCAAAAGTTAAGAATAATTGTAGGCTCTTGGAAAAAAATTATCGCCGCCTTCAAATTCCAAAATTCAGGGCTGTACAAAGCGAAAAAATTAACATTGGTTCTTACGTGCGAATAAACGCAGCTCACTATGAAAGAACTCACTATGAAGAAAAAAATACATTTGAAGGAAAAATCTCCATCTGCAATTTTGTAGTTGGAGGAAGACGTTGAATAAAATTCAAAATTTTGCAATTTTTGAAAATTTAGAGTTTACCGTGAACGTCGTACCTATGTCACCATAATATGTGCATTTTACTCTGTTCTTACAAGAAATTTAAATAAAAATTTGGAGCAGTTTTTGAGAAAAGTTTAAAAACGTCCGGGGAGCTTCATGTAAAGTACCCCAAAATTTTATAGAATCTTTTTCCAAATCTCAAAGCTTTCACTCAAACCAGATCGTGAGGAGAATATCCATTTTGGAAGAAATCGTACGTACGGTTTAGGTGCTAGCAGTGTTGACGGACGGACGGATGGACGTTTTCCTTTCAGTTGGTTTTTGGGAATCAAGGACCAACAAAAAACGGGTTCTGGCTACACCACGTGTTAAGGGATTTTTTTTCTTAATTTAGCAACTGGATTTATCCAGTTTTTCGTCATCACGACCAGACAACTAATTTTTTGCTGGCGAAAATTCGCCATTTTCCCCGCAGCATTATATAACTTTCCCTATACTACGTATATTACTCTGTATTTAAGTAGCGTTTATTGTCGACAGAACAATTTTTATACATAGTGGTAGTTTTGCACTACATGGCATGTATATATTGGATGGTTGGAGAGTTCAAGATTGCTTTGACCTCTCTTGCGTTATTTATAATAGTCTGAGGATTTTTCTCTCTTGTGTAACTGACGCACCTGTTTTGTTTTATTTACACTATCATTACTTCAACAACCTACATCTAATTACAATTACTTCATAAGCGACTTTGTCGCGTCCTTATTGCTTTTATCTTCGAAATTCTCTTATCCTGAAATGACCTGACACTAAGCACAGGTGTCACTGTCACGTCCTTGTTGTGCACTGATTACTATTTACACTATTTACATTTTAACTGCTCCATCACTGCACCATCTTCTTTGACAGGGTGTAGGGGCATCGAGGGGCTCCGGGTGGTGGCGCGGGAGTTTTTAGGTGCGGATTGGCCTACGCCAGACGATGCCCGCGGCCGAGGCGGCCCCCGCCGGGCACAGTTTTATTTATTTACACACACGGCGGTATTCGGCAGGGACCAGGTCTGGACGGTGTGCTTGTAATAGCAGGCGCCACTACGTCGGTAAAGCTAGCACCCCCACTTTCTCAAAACTCAAAAATGCTTGCGCCATAATTTTGGGATAATTTTGGGCTAATTTCAGCCCCCTTCTAAAAATTTTGGGCTACCTCCCAACACCTTGAAATTCCGATTTCAAATTTTGGCCGGTAAAGCTAGCACCCCCACTTACTTAAAATTCAAATTTTTTGCACGGTCAAAACAAGTGAATTTTGGGCTTCTGGGGGCCACTTTTCAAAATTTCGAAAAACACCCCTAAATACGAAAACAAAAAATCAAAACCACTCCTAATTCTCAAATTTCAAAATTTCTCCCACCATAAGTTCGGGATATTTTTGGGCTCTTCAGTGACACCAGAAACATTATTTTGGTACCCTACAATCTCCTAAATTAAGGTTAAAAATTGTGGGTTGTTAATTGAACACCCACCCGTACTGAAAATTCGAAAATATTTGTGTGGTCGTAAACGTGCGAAATTTTTGTTCCTTTTCAAAATTTCGAAACTCACCCCTACGTACAATAACAAAGATTTAAAACCATCCCAATAGCAACTCAACTCAAAAAATCTTGGGCCATAATTTTGGGTTCTTTAGTGTCATCAAAAAACACCCCGAAATCAACTTAGCAAAAAACGAGGATGGAGAAGCTAGAATCTCACTATCTCAAAACTAGGAAATCCGGAGAAACTTCACATATATTCTGGGAGAATTATACCGTACACGTGTATTTCCAACATTAAAAAAGAAAAAAACTGTATTTGTTGAGAGTTTTACCATTTATTCGGACAGGATCAATATCAAGCCTTGAAATAATTACTTTAATTCATTCCTATGTAAATATCCAACATGGACTTATTAAATATTTCATACAAGAAAAATTCTCTCCAAAAAGCAGCGACGAATTAAAAGATAAAATAGTTATTTAACTATACATCTACAATTCTAAAATCACAATCAATAATAGAGAAATCCAAAAATGTGAAAAGAATAATGCCTAGTATAAAAGGCAAACTACATTTTTTCTCAATCTTTCATTCGTCAAAAAAAAAAAAAAAAAAGAAAACAAACTTAACTACAAATGTAAATATGGAATTTACTAACAATTGAACACATACCAACAAATAAGATGCGATCTTGAAATAATTTGGGCATTGCCATGTTTTTCATGACAAAGAAAAGCAAAGTAAAAAAACTGTCCGAAATTTATTTATTTATTTATTTATTTAGTCAAAAAACAGTAAAAACTGTATATGACGTGTGGGGAAAGAAATTTATCTGCGCACATTTTCTTGAGGGCCAGAATTTTATTAAAAAAAAAAATACTTACCGATCTCAAATATTTGTTGGGTTTTTTTCAAAACTAAACTACAGGTATTTCGCTTCAATCAATTCAATGTTCTACAAATAACATGCACATTATGGCAAAAAATCGCTACACGCATATCATTTTGGGGTAGATGCATTCTTTTTGAAAAGAATTGAATATTAATCAAAACACCCTATTTTCCTGCAAAATTCAATATTTGTGTTGTTATAAAACCTAAACTACAAGGATTTCGTTCCGGGCAATTTAATGTCATATACAACACATAATAGGCAATACGGCTGTACTCTCTAATAATTTTGGACAACTCACTTTGTTTTAAAAAGATTGGAAAATTAGTGTAAAAACTATTATATAAATTTTGATCATATTTTGGTTTATCACTAAATAAACTCCAAAATACTGTACTAATTCAGAAGAGGAATTTATTTAGAATTGCTCATACATTGGCCATCAATATGTCAACTTCAAATAATTTTGGACTAGATTCGTTCTTATTGAAAATGAAAGGAATATTAATCAAAACAGTCCCAACTTTTTTCCGATATTCAATATTTGTGTTACCTTAACTACAGGTATTTCGCGTTTGATAATGTCATTTTCAAATACATGATAAGGATTACGGCTGTACTCAAAAAAAATTTTAGGCTCCTCTCTTTGTTTACCAAAAAATGGAAAATTCTCGTGAAAACTACAATATACTTCTTGACCAATTTCTCATTCCTCACAAAATAAACTCCAAAATACTTTACTAATTCAAAAAGAGAATTTATTTACATTTGCACATACATTGCTTCTCAATTTGCTAATCTCAAATAATTTCGGGCTAGAAACGTTCTTATTGAAAAATAATCAATAGAATAACTTTTGTTTTTGCTATCCAATATTTGCGATCTTATAAAACCTGAACTACAAGGATTTCGTTCCTGGCAATAAAGTTCCATATACAACACATGATAGAGAATACGGCTATACTCATGAATCATTTTGAACTTCGCGGTTTCTTCTCCAAGAAAAGAAAAATTCGCGTGAGAACTACAATATACATTTCACCACGTTTCCACTTCTGAAAAAGTAAACCCCAACATTCTGTACCAATTCAAATAAAGAATTTATTAACAATTGCACATAAATTAGCTAATAATATTCAAATCTCAAATAATTTTGGGCTTTTCTGAAATACTTTAATAATTCAAATGAGGAACTGATTCACAATTGTTCATGCATTACCTATCAAGATGCCAATCTTAAATAATTTTCGGCTAGCACCGTTCTTATTGGAAAAATTTGGAATATTCATCAAAACACACCCAATTTTTTTCGATATTCAACATTTGCGTTCTTATAACACCTGAATTACAACAATTTGGCTCCTGGAAATTGAAGACCATATACAACACATGATACGGAATACAGATATACTAACAAATGATTTTGGCTTCTCTCTTTCTTTTCCAAAAAAATGGAAAAATTCTCGTGAGAACTAGAATATATCTTTTTACTAATTTTTCATTCTTCACAAAAAATTGCTGAAATACTTTACTAATTTAAATGAGAAATTTATTAACGATTGCTCATACATTACCTATTAATATCACAATTTCAATTAATTTTGGGCTAGAGTCGTTCTTATTGGAAAAAATTAATATTACTAAAAACTTTCCTAATTCTTTTCCAACATTTAATATTTCCGTTGTTATAAAACCTAAACTACAAGGATTTGGCTCCTTGGAAAGGCGCGTGACATACAACACATAATAAGAAATATGGGCATACTCACAAATAATTTTGGGCTTCTCTCTTTCATTTCCAAAAAATGGAATCTTCTCGTGAGAACTACAACATACCTTTCGATTAATTTTTATTCCTCACAAAATAATCTCTGAAATACTTTACTAATTCAAATGAGAAATTTCTTAGCAATTGCCCATTTATTACCTATTAATACGCTAACCTCAAATAATTTTGGGCTAGCACCGTTCTGACTGAAAAATAGAACATTAATCAAAACACACCCACTTTTTTCGATATTCAATATTTGAGTTCTTATAACACCTGAACTACAACGACTTAGCTTCTGAAAATTGAACTTCATATTCCACACATTATAGAGAATTCTATTAAAGCCCACAAATAATTCTGGCCTTCTCTCTTCCCTATCCAAAAAATGGAAAATTCCCGTTAGGAATACAACATACCCTATTCACCAGTAAGAACCAATGTTGTTTCCTTTGGACAGCCCTGATTTTTGGAATTTGAAGGCGGGGACGATTTTTTTTCCAAGAGCCTAAAATTATTCTTAACTTTTGGAAGGGGTTTCGAATTTTTCCTAAGGTTTTTTGATTTTGGTGTTTATTCGCCCGTAAGAACCAATGGTAATTGTTTCGCTTTGTACAGCCCTGAATTTTGGAATTTGAAGGCGGGGTTGATTTTTTTCCAAGAGCCTAAAATTATTCTTAACTTTTGGGAGGGGTTTCAGATTTTTCCTAAGGTTTTTTGATTTTGGTGTTATTTCACCCGTAAGAACCAATGATAATTGTTTCGCTTTGTACAGCCCTGATTTTTAGAATTTGAAGACGGGGTTGATTTTTTTCCAAGAGCCTAAAATTATTCTTAACTTTTGGGAGGGGTTTCAGATTTTTCCTAAGGTTTTTTGATTTTGGTGTTATTTCACCCGTAAGAACCAATGTTAATTGTTTCGCTTTGTACAGCCCTGAATTTTGGAATTTGAAGGCGGGGATGATTTTTTTCCAAGAGCCTAAAATTATTCTTAACTTTTGGGAGGGGTTTCAGATTTTTCCTAAGGTTTTTTGATTTTGATATTTATTCGCTCATAAGAACCAATGTTAATTGTTTCGCTTTGTACAGCCCTGATTTTTAGAATTTGAAGGCGGGGTTGATTTTTTTCCAAGAGCCTAAAATTATTCTTAACTTTTGGGAGGGGTTTCAGATTTTTCCTAAGGTGTTTTGATTTTGGTGTTATTTCACCCGTAAGAACCAATGTTAATTGTTTCGCTTTGTACAGCCCTGATTTTTAGAATTTGAAGACGGGGTTGATTTTTTTCCAAGAGCCTAAAATTATTCTTAACTTTTGGGAGGGGTTTCAGATTTTTCCTACGGTTTTTTGATTTTGGTGTTATTTCACCCGTAAGAACCAATGTTAATTGTTTCGCTTTGTACAGCCCTGAATTTTGGAATTTGAAGCCGGGGATGATTTTTTTCCAAGAGCCTAAAATTATTCTTAACTTTTGGGAGGGGTTTCAGATTTTTCCTAAGGTTTTTTGATTTTGATATTTATTCGCCCATAAGAACCAATGTTAATTGTTTCGCTTTGTACAGCCCTGATTTTTAGAATTTGAAGGCGGGGTTGATTTTTTTCCAAGAGCCTAAAATTATTCTTAACTTTTGGGAGGTGTTTCAGATTTTTCCTAAGGTTTTTTGATTTTGGTGTTATTTCACCCGTAAGAACCAATGTTAATTGTTTCGCTTTGTACAGCCCTGAATTTTAGAATTTGAAGGCGGGGTTTATTTTTTTCCAAGAGCCTAAAATTATTCTTAACTTTTGGGAGGGGTTTCAGATTTTTCCTAAGGTTTTTTGATTTTGATATTTATTCGCCCATAAGAACCAATGTTAATTGTTTCGCTTTGTACAGCCCTGATTTTTAGAATTTGAAGGCGGGGTTGATTTTTTTCCAAGAGCCTAAAATTATTCTTAACTTTTGGGAGGTGTTTCAGATTTTTCCTAAGGTTTTTTGATTTTGGTGTTATTTCACCCGTAAGAACCAATGTTAATTGTTTCGCTTTGTACAGCCCTGATTTTTAGAATTTGAAGGCGGGGTTTATTTTTTTCCAAGAGCCTAAAATTATTCTTAACTTTTGGGAGGGGTTTCAGATTTTTCCTAAGGTTTTTTGATTTTGGTGTTATTTCACCCGTAAGAACCAATGTTAATTGTTTCGCTTTGTACAGCCCTGAATTTTGGAATTTGAAGGCATGGATGATTTTTTTCCAAGAGCCTAAAATTATTCTTAACTTTTGGGAGGGCTTTCAGATTTTTCCTAAGGTTTTTTGATTTTGGTGTTATTTCACCCGTAAGAACCAATGTTAATTGTTTCGCTTTGTACAGCCCTGATTTTTTGAATTTGAAGGCTGGGATGATTTTTTTCCAAGAGCCTAAAATTATTCTTAACTTTTGGGAGGGGTTTCAGATTTTTCCTAAGGTTTTTTGATTTTGGTGTTATTTCACCCGTAAGAACCAATGTTAATTGTTTCGCTTTGTACAGCCCTGATTTTTAGAATTTGAAGACGGGGTTGATTTTTTTTCCAAGAGCCTAAAATTATTCTTAACTTTTGGAAGGGTTTCAGATTTTTCCTACGGTTTTTTGATTTTGGTGTTATTTCACCCGTAAGAACCAATGTTAATTGTTTCGCTTTGTACAGCCCTGATTTTTGGAATTTGAAGGCGGGGATAATTTTTTTCCAAGAGCCTAAAATTATTCTTAAATTTTGGGATGGGTTTCAGATTTTACAATTGAATTTGAGATAGATTCTGGGTGGGCGCTGCTAGCTTTAGACTAAAGCTAGCAGCGCCCACGATTTTCGGAAATCCAGAGGAGCCTAAAATTCGGGAATAGAGCATTTAATTAGCCTAAAATTAGCCTAAAATTTGGATATAGTTTGGTTGAGATTGGTTTCTGGGCGCTGCTAGCTTTAGATGGCTGACTTTCCGTCCAAGCGTGGACGTGGCGTGGTGCGGCGGAAGCAATGGGGGCGGCGGGTAGCCTCCAAATTCATTCAGATGAAATTTGACACATAGGTAGTATGCATGGAGAATAAGAAACTACAAATTTTGAGTAAAATATTTCCACCTGTTTCTGAAATACAGCCATGTAAAATTTTGCAAAATTGGCTTCCCGAAAATTTTTAAATTGATGTAGAACCTCATCAAATTAAGATAGAGAGCTGAAACAGGTGTCATTTTTCAGCTTTCTTTATGGCCTTTAATATGATATACAATTCAATAGGGGTTGCGTTCAAAAAGGTTTTCAAATTTGAATTTAAAATTTTGATTTTGAGTTTTTTCAAAATGCTCATCTTCAAAAAAATTGAAAAAATTCTACAATAATCCTTGTATATTTCCAAACAGATGGTGCAAGTTTAAAAATGGGACTGTAATGGGTTCATATGGTAATCTTTATTTAAAATGCACAATATTTACTTATTCTAGATTTTACTGATTTAAAATGCATTTTATTTTAAATTATAAGACCTAATATATAAAAATTATTAATTTAGTGTTTTTATTGGCTAGTGTGTTGTGTTTTATTGTTATGAATTTTCTTCTTCATCTTCTTCTTCTTCTTCTTCTTATTATTATTATTATTATACCGCGTAATGTCATGCAATTGCGTATTTTTACTGACTGTGCATATTGAAAGGAAATGTATACAACTTTACCTATCACCAAAAAAAAAAACAACAACCATGGTCACCTTTCAGTTGATGAACCAGATACGTGGGAACCTAAATATTTAAGCGAAATGAATCGTTGAGGAAAGAACACCAACTTCGAGCAGCGTCAGCTGGTTATTTACCATCAGGCAAAGGGTTAATGATGCCCAAAATTTTGTAAAATGCCATTAATGAAAAAAGCACAGTGAGTGACAATCTCATGGTCCATCAATGAATAGGCGATTGAACTGCAACCCGGAGGAGAACGTCCGAAGGCTTTCTGATCCAGAAGAGAATCTTGTTGTGAAAATAATAAAGGACCCTCGTATTAATGCACCAAAAGTTACTCCACAGTTATAAATTGGAATTGGCAAGAAACTAAATCCCGAAACCGTGCGAAGGGTACTAAGGAAGTTCAATTTCCCTAGCCGCGTTGTCAGAAGAAAGCCATTTCTAAGTTGAAAGAGAAATACCCGAAAAGATCTGACTTCGATCCTCTTCTCCACAAAAACCTGGAATACATGCACTAAAATATACCGCATACATTAAAATACGCATTTAAACTAAAAAATTGCACACATGCAAAATAAAAATAGGGTAGATTTGTTTTATTTTTGGTGATAGATAAAGTTATATACATTTCCTTTCGATATGCACAGTCACAACATTTGCAATTGCACGAAGTTCCGCGGTCTAATAAAAATAAAAATAATAATAATAATAATAACAATAAAACACAACACACTCACCAACAAAAAACACTAAATAATAATTTGTGTATATTAGGTCTTATAATTTGAAATAAAATGTATTTTAAATCAGTAAAATCTAGAGTAAGTAAATATTGTGCATTTTAAATAAAGATTACCATATGAACCCATTTCAGTCCCATTTTTAAACTTGCACCATCTGTTTGGATATATACAAGGATTATTATAGAATTTTTTCAATTTTTTTGAAGATGAGCTTTTTGAAAAAAACTCAAAATCAAAATTTTAAATTCAAATTTGAAAACCTTTTTGAACGCAACCCCTATTAAGTTGCATATCACATAAAAGGCCATTAAGAAAGCTGAAAAATGACACCTGTTTCAGCTCTCTATCTTAATTTGGTGAGGTTCTACATCAATTTAAAAATTTTCGGGAAGCCAATTTTGCAAAATTTTACATGGCTGTATTTCAGAAACGGGTGGAAATATTTTACTCAAAATTTGTAGTTTTCTTATTCTCCATGCATACTACCTATGTGTCAAATTTCATTTGAATCTGAGATGGTGATGTAAAATGACTGTGTTGATTTAATATGGTCACCCACACGTCGAAAATGCTAAATTTTTCCGTCGAAATCATACACCGCTTCGTCACTCGTTTTTGATATTATTAACATGTAATATTTCTTCAAATCATTAATTCAGCGTGCTATATGTCTTTTAGGTCTTCCATAATTTTATTAAATTTAAATAATGACGATCTACAACGCCTCTCGTCGCCTAATTAAGGTTTCTTCATAAAATTTTGCTATTCATGTTGTTGTGTTTGACACGTCACGGCAACTTTTCTCCAAATTTACTTCACATTCCAAATTTAAGTGAACCCGTCGTCGGATCGTGTTCAAACAAAGACCACAATGTTTATTTATTTAATTTCTAATTAACTGTTTTGTCAGACTTTATTTCAAAATCGTCAAAACATGGCTTTCCGAGGCGCGCTGTTCTTCTGTCTTGCCACTATCGATTCACGTATAAGTTGTTTGCCTAATTATTGTCACACACCGCACGCGGTCCCCGGCGGCGTGGGAGCGCCGGAAATCCATGAGGGCGGCCCGGGCCTAGCTCAGTCAGTCAATTTTGTTACTTTTCTGAAAATAGGCGGTGATGGAAGGAACTGCAAGGTGCAATATAATGACAATAACAATTTGGGTGACTGGTAACACAATAGAAAGTTTATTTCCGCCTAATGATAGGCCGGAGAAGTTACACAAGGAGTTTTAGAAGAAATGCCCTACCTAGTGAGCTCTGGTTAGGAACAAAAAGAACTTAAATCTAAGAGAAAAGCAAAAAGAAAATTCACAATGCAATTATTCTACTGATTACACAAAGGAAACGATCATTCGCCCTCTGGACTGGCGATTACGTGCCTCAGCGTGGCACCGCAACTCACGAAAAAAAGTCTTTGTACGGTCGTTGACCAAATACAATGCCTGATGATGATGGTGCTGAACAGGCGTCAAATGGCACCGGTGGCAGCTGGTCGCGGCGGCGGCGGCGTGGTCGACCTTTCAAAGCCGAAGGGACGCTCGCCGGCGCGTGTCCACAACGGGCGGTGTCGGCACGGCAGCGGCCTGGGCTGCGGCGATGGCGGCTTCGTTGGCCCAAATCACGAGCGATCGCGTATCTCACGCACAATGTCACACAGCGCGATCTGAGAGTTCCAATAAGCTCTATGCGAGCACAAATCTCGGAGAGTATCGGTCTAATTGCCAGTGGTGGCAGAGTTCAAAAATTGATACTCGGAAAGAGTTTCTCCCGGCTATCGAGATTAAGCAAGACAGAATTGGATTGCACGGGGCAATCCCAAATCGCTCCCCAGAGCACGCGATGCCCGAGGTACCTCGACCTCCCTCCTCAGCTCTCGTCACCCAAGTCTCCCGTACCCCACTTTGTGTGTTTTTCCACTCTTTCCCCCCCCAAATTTTCGCAGATATTTCGAAATCATCCCTTCCCCACAGAATTCTACCCCTGATTGGTTGAGTGTGATGGCGTCTTAACTCTTTTTTTAGCCAACCAGCTCCGGCGATTCTGGGAATTTTCCTTACTCTGTCTCATTCCAAAAGCCCTCTTTGTTTATCGAAGAAAGTAGGTCAAGAAGGGTGTGAGACATGATCGTTGTACCCCCGAAGGTTGCAGTGAATTACGGCTTTGAGCTTCCCAGCGCGGGTGACAGCCAAAAAACCGTGACGGGCACGCGCCGCGAACCTATTCAAATAGTTCTGGGGCGCCTGAAGTCCCGAACAAAAGGTCTCCCCTCGTCCCCTGGTGCCATAAACATTCGTGGAGGGCGCGTGTCGCGCGCTCGCGGGCGGGCAGCGTGGTGCGGTAGGTTCTCTCCACGCACTAGCCTTCTGCATCGGCATTTTATTTATGAAATTAATTTGCAGAAGAACTAGCGTACCGCTACATTATAGTCTAATAAATGTTTATATTTCCTTCACAATTGTTTCTGGGAAATATACCATACATGAAATCATTACAGTACAGAGGACAAAACTCCAGCTCTTAATGTTTTTTTCTTGATTATTCGGCTGATATAAAACATTTTTCGTTGAAAATTTTGCTTTTTTTTAATAATTAGGTGCCTAAAGAAGCCAATATTTTAAACTAATTCTGTAGTATATAGACTTTTTGAATAATCACTTTTTGACATTTGAAGTTTTATTATTAAGAGCAATATTTACTATTATTTATTGTATTCACGGACTGAAGTTATACGTCCCTTTTAAAGAAAGGATTGATGAAAATAAATTTGAATTCCCTACATGATCTAATATAATTGGTCAATAATAGGTATCCAAATTAATTTAAATGCCAAGCCTTTAGTATCCTCAACTTTCTAGAGCAAAGGCTTACTATACAATACTTCACTTTCACAAGAAATCTACGCAGCAGAATTGAGCAACAGGCTATCAAGCCAAGCACTGATGGCAATTCTCAGGGACATCATTTATAAATTCTTCTCACTACCAATAGATCAGTTTTATTTTATAACCTTTATCATCGTTATCAGAAACTGCAAGTTGCAAGGTCTGTCACCTGTTGCTGTTTCCCCAGTAGACCAGGAGGCTTACACATTCAGGTGTTCCGTTCTAGCCATTTCTTTTGTGGTCTTCCCTCATCCCTTTGCCCTAATGACTTGTATTTCAACACCGCTTTGGGGAATCTCCCTTGTTTCATTTTCATAATGTGAGTGAGCCATTTTCTCTGTCCATCCTTTATTTCTTCTACCATATTTTTGCCTTTAGTCTGTTTCTGATGTCTTTACTCCTTTGCCTATCCTTTAGTGTCATTCCTGTAAGATGGCCTAGGAATCTCATTTGCATTGCCTCTATTTTTTCCTCACTACTGTAATGGTTTCATCAATAGAAACCCCGAAATTCCCCATAAACAGTTTTGAAATAAATGTAAACATTGAATAGACTATAGCAGGAAGCGGCCCAACTATGTATATACTGAACCATAACCAAGCGGTCGGCCTGTACTTGAATCGATAGTGACAAAACAAAAGAATGACGCGCCGCGGAAAAGTCATTTTACAATTTTTGAAAACGCGTACAGAAATAAAGTCTGACAAAATAGCGAATTAGAGATAGAATAAATAAACATTTTGGTCTTTGTTTGGACGCAATCGGACGACGGGTTCGCTTAAATTTTGAATATGTAGCAATGGAGAAAAGTTCACGTGAGACATTCAAATACAATAACATATATGTCAAGATTTTATGAAGAAACCTTAATGTGGGCGACGAAAGGCGTTGCAAATCAGCATAATTTAAAATTAGCGAAATTATGGAATTCTTAAAAGACTTATAGAACGTCGGAATTATTTATTTTAGAAAAATCTTGTATGTTAATAATGTCGAAAACAATTGACGAAGCAGTGCATAATTTCGACATAGAAATTCATCATTTTCGGTATATTAAGCGTTAGAAACGTATGTTTTGGCAATAAAACTCGGACGTTGAACACACGTAGTAATAAAGAAACGTAATGTCATGTCAAAATACCTAATATTTTAGATTTTAGAAAAATTTTATGAAACAACCATTGAGGATGCAAGAATGGAATTCGACGGCGTTTGTAAAAAAACAGTAGACAACACGAACTTACATGGTGAATCGCCGCTGATTTCGTGTCACTTTTGAGTCACAGCTCGTGAAGGCAAGACCGAATTCATGTCAGGCTGTTTTAAGATTTTTTATGCAAATCGAACTTAGAATATTTTATCGAACAGTGCAGTGCTAATGGACATATACTTTTGTCACAAGAATTAGATACTGACGCGGCAAATACTTAAAAAAAGGAAGTTTATTTTGTATGTGCTTCGAAAAAACGCAGTCGCGAGTAATTAAAAAAATTCTTGGAGGCTATGGTTTTCTTGTGGAAGTTGGTGGACGCAGTTTTGGTGTAAGCTGATCTGTCGGCGCGTGCAACTGGGCACGCAAAACTGGTGACCGTATTTGGGGCAACGACGCCGAGCTGGCTGCATCTCGACAAAGGGAAGTGCCCGCATTTTTTGTGTAGTATTCCAAGTTAAAATCTGTACAAGAGCAAGAATGTTTAAGACAAAATAATTTAAATTCTTTGCAAATTAGTTGAGAGAGATGCTGAGAAGTATTTTATAAAGCATAATGCATGCGAGTTGTCGCTGAGCAAAGTTATAAAAAAAATAAATAAATGTTTTTTATTAACAAATGGTCAACGTATGTACAAAAAATTAAATTAGATAAATATTTTACAAAAAAAGAAGGAATTCCTTCATAAATTAAATAGAAGTCAGTTGGTTTTATTTGGATTTTAAGTGTTATTGTAGCATATTGTATTGTTGACGTTGCAGAGCGTGTGTATGTGTGAATCTTTGTATTGTTGTATTTACATGTTGTCTAGTTATTGGGTAAGGGCTCTACGAAGCGAAGAGAATTCCATGTTAACTCTTATTTTTGATAAGAAATAAATTAATGAGAACGGAATTTCCGAAGTTCTCCTTTTTCTCACAAAAAGATGTGTTATTATTTTGAATTAGATAGAAGCCTAGGTATGCTGCAGTATTGAACGTTAGTTTACAGGTAATTCCCATAGAGGCCAGCCACGACCTGCGACCAACGAAATTTTCTGTAAGCACGTAATAAATAAATTGTAGTGATTTTGGCGAGAGGGTAAGGAAAAGATTAAATGATATAACCGTTTCAGTGGCACCATACTGTAGGGCCAGATGATAAATATTACCGGTTACAGTGGCACCATAACGTGGGGCCTGATGATAAAATGAATTAGTAGCGGTTACACTACTTTTTATTGTCCTGACTTCCGAACCAAACATGATTGATTGTGGATTCTTAGTTCGGTTTCTGTCATTATATCTCTTCTGAAGTGTCTTTTGATTAATCTGTTTCATCCTGTTGTATATCTGAATTTTGTTTTCCATGTCTTCCAAACTCTGACCAATGAGGTTGCCCAAATAACTGAATTTAGATACACATAAAAAATACTGGCAATGGCAATTTTATGCAGTCATATAAATATTGTGAAAACATTTTTTTGACAGTAAATTTAAAGAGAATCTAATTTTTTCTCTACAATTTTTTTAAATATTTTCCTTACGGGGTCAAACTACAATTGGTATGGATTAACAAAGAAAGAGTCAGAAGACATCTTTTTTAAAAATATTTTACATAGAACCTTATGTATTTTACAAGAACCTTACTGATCTACATCAGCAACTATTCCAAATCATTAACTTCCAACCCTTCAGCTTTCAAACAAAATCTTTAAAAATATTATAAACCTTTTTTTTTTAATTGATTTTTGTTATTAACTTTTATTGTCACAGCAACTAGTGGTGTCTGGAGACTTCAATGTGAGAGTTGATATTGAACAGATCATTAACTGCACAGGTTTAAAAAGTGAAGATACAATCACCAATAATTGATATTTGCTTTACTGATATTTGTCAGCTTCAATAAATTTAAAAATTTAAAACCCTTTTTTTAGAAATAAAGTTATTCATGAGTTTCCTTGGTTATCAGGAAAAATTAAGACCATTTATTGCTTATTTTATAACAAATGAGAATTTAGCTGGTCAGATTTCCATGCCTGACTGTGCTAAAAGTGCATAGAGGTGATGATATTGGTTCTGACAATTTTCACATAATTTCTTAAGTTAACATGAATAAAAAGTGGCAAGTTTCTTGTAGAAAAAATGTGAGCAAGCAGGTGAAGTTAACAAAGTTCATTTATTACTTCATTGAGATATTCAGTACCTAACATTCAAATGAGCTCATGTAAAGAGAGACTACAGAAACAGTACAAAAAGAATAGAACAATCTACAAGAAGCTTCTCAAAAAAACATCCAATGAAGTTCTTGGCACAAAAAAGAAATTTAGGGAAAAAAGGCCTTACAATATGGACAGAGAAATCTTGAATATTAAAGATGATTTACACAGCAGACTAACCTTGGCATATAAAGCCCTGAAAACACTGTACAGCGATCAGAGAGACCTGGTGAAGTATGGACTCAAAAGCTTGTTGTATGAAACATCTCCAAAAGAAGTACCACTCCAAATTAGTATACATGGTTTGGACAATATCTCAACTGAAGCCATTAAACAGCATTGGAAACTAAAATATCACAAAACTAGTCATAGTCAAAAGTAATCCCATTATTCAAGAATGGTAATAGAGAAAACTATGAGAATTATTGCTTAATATGATAAGATCAACTAGGATTTAGAAAGGGTGGGCCATAATAGATACTGTATTCACTATCAAAGAGATCGTAGAAAAATGAAATGAATTTAACTTTGAAACTTAGGTGCCGTTTATTGGCTTTTAAAAAGCTTTTGAGAGCATAAATAGCATGAAGTTATGGAGCATACTTATTAGAAAAGGTCTACCTCACCTTCTTATTAATGCTATCATACGAGACAACAGTTGTCATTGATACCAGCAAAAAGTTGACAGAAGCAGCTAAAACAAGTAAAGGTATTAGACAGGGATGATGTAATTCCCCATTATATTATTTCTTGATGATATTTTTCACAAATAGAGAGAAGTTTTTAACTCTGAAATTGAACTAAACTCTGCTGAAACAAAAAAACCTTCTTGCACACGCAAATGATGACGTTATGAATCAGCAAACCAAAGACATGCTACAGAGAAGGATGCATACATTGCAAAGTATATATGAAGATTATAACCTTAAAATATCTACTAATAAAACTGAAGTCATGACTTTTCATGGAAAATAACCCATTAGATCGGGAAGGGGAAAAAAAAAAAAAAAAAAAAAACCAATAACAACACGTAATGAATGGGAAGACTGTAGTGTAAGTGTCCAGTTTTAATTACTTGGGATGTGAAGTTTCTTTTATCTGACAGTGATGTCACAAACAAACTAAAATGGTTTAAACATATTTGTGGGACAATTCGCAGAACCCAGAATTATAAAACAAGAAAAGAAACCAGACTGAAGTTCTTTAAGACCTGGATCCCCTCAACAAGAGAAATAAATAGAGTGAGAACTGCAAAAATGAGATTTCTTCAAGCTGTAAAAGAGTGTAGCCTACTCTAGATGACAAAATTAGGAGTGAAGAAAAATATAAAGAGTTACAGATATTCAGTCTTGAGAAGATCAGCAACACTGAAATGAACTGGTGTGGTTATCAGGAGCAAATGAGCAGAATCAAAATTCTTTGACTGGCAAGGGAGTACAAACCAGTAGGCTAAAGAAGTATCGAAAAATCATCTTCTTGAATATGCAGCCCTACCTAACCCATGAAATGAAGAACAACTTTTTATCATTGGTAGGTGATGTTCACATCTTCCATTATCTGATGTTTCCTCTTCCCAGGAACAGACTTAAATGCTGAATAACTATGATCAAGTTCATCTCTAATAGCTGATTCACACAGCCTCCCTGAGGCAAGACAACGCTTGCCTTTCAACAAAACTTTCCTTCTTGCCATTGCAGTAGTTTGACATCCTACTTTGCAAGACGATGCCAGCTTTTTATGACCACCATATTTTCCAAATGTAGTCATTGCTGACAATAAACTTTGTTCATCTCTGCAGAACTCTGAGTAATTTTTACAGAAAGTCTCTGCAGCCCTCTTTCTTTCTACACTTTCACAGTTGCTCATCCTATCGATGATTTCATTGAAGGTTTTCTTTAATTCTTCAATAACATTTGTTTCCTCTCCATTTTGTGGATTCTCCTCACTCGATTCTTCACATGTAGAAATTATCTCTTCATGATTTGCCACTTGGTGTGTCATTTCTCCTTCTTCACAACTTGATAAAATTCCCTCTTCATTCCCTAAATCATCATCACCAAAGGACCCATTATTCTTCTTGAATTCTTTGTAAAACAAGTTATAGAAATACATTTTATCTGGCAAATGCTTCCTGTCTGCAGTAGCTCTGGGGAAAAAAATGAAGCAATGACATTTACCAACAATATTACAAAACAATTTTACATTTTACTTAATGAAGGCTGTATTGTCGTAGTCTAATACTTATTCAGTTTCCAGCATTAAACTTAATAAATTGAAAAAATATTACAAAATGTCTGTGTCAGTTAGTGTGGGATTCTATGATAATAATATCACATTATTTTTATAATAAGAACAATTAGAAATGCACTTACTTATAATAATCATCATTGTGCTCATTCATTGCATCATTTTTTAATGTGCGATATGCACTAGCAGGTGAATGATCATTTTCAAATAGTGCTATAATCTTTTCTTTAGTTTCGGTACTAACATCACGATATCCCAGTGATGCAGCTGTTGTTCCTATATCATGATTGTGGGTATGTTTTAAACAGATTTGAGTACTTTCAGAATTACCAGCCCGACGAACTCTAAATCAGGGATACATTTGGGCATATTAATGTAGACTTATCAATATTCATTTAAACAGTAAATATATGTTGAATCTCTTAAGTAAAATAATTCTTACCTTGTTATTATTAATTCTGCTGGACATTTTGTACTCTTTGATTTCCTTTGGCTTATTTTCTTTTTATACCACGTAGAACTGTGTTGGCATCTATATTTAATTTTAAAAAGGCATTTCTTTTGTTTTAAATTTGGGAAGGTTTGTGCCACTCGCCATTCAATATACGTTTTGCTGCCATAGTTCTTCACCCAATTCTGAAATACTTTTCTGGTTAAGTGAATCTTATACTCAGAAAGATGTATCAAGGAACAAAGAATTTCACTTAACCTAACCTACCACAATATCATCTTTTGATTTGAGCTGGTTACAATTCATCATACATGTAATGCTATCCCCTTCTTGGGACTTTACAAATTGTGTATATTCATGTCCATCTGGTAGGTTCATACTTTCCAGATTGTCATCCACTGAAAAATTTGATGAATGAATAATTAAGAATGACTAGTGGTATTTTACCAAGGTAAATCCATACTCTTGTACTCACTTTTAATAAACCTTTATTATTTTCAAATCTTTAAAGGCACACATGGTCAATATCACAGGAATCACAGCTACTGAATGAATAAAAATGATTAATGATAAAATTTCTAATGAATAATCAACAAATATTAAAATTGAATTATACCTGAGTAAACTCATACCTACTTTCACTCATAATCTAATCTTTTTTAAAACTTCACAAGCATGTGGTCAAAATCGTGCGGAGAAATGCATTGTTTATTTGAAAATGCCTGTGTTACTTCAGTTGTCAAACATACAAAATAATTTAAAAGGAAGTTATTAAAATATACAAAAAAATTAGCACACAAAGTAATAAACATGTTCAATTCGTATTTAATAATTAACAAAATTAAATCATTTGCTAGGAAAACAGGACTAAAATATTTTTTTAAATTTAAATCTTCCCGCGCGTTGTGACGCCGTGAATGAATCACACCGAATTAGCCGAAAGTCTCACTAAAAACTTATAGATAGCGCGCCGATCACTGGTTCGAGTGACATCACGTTCCCGAACCTGCTGAAAATAAAATTATGCGGATTATGCGCAATGCTACTCATGGAGCAATAAGTACGTATTCATGACAACGCCATCTTGAAATACATATGTTCTAGAGGGCGTTGATTCATGAGTATCGCTCCATGATGCGACTGCACCCCCTCCCCCCCAAACACACACACCTCTGGCTTACGCGCGACTCTGGCCTACATAGATTTTACCTCCGAAAGAAATCGGTGCCCTAAAAGCTTTTATTTACCCTCACATACCTCAAGGCCATTGAATGAGAGAATGGTGGCACCCAGAATAAAATAATTTCAAAATGAGCATGAGTTGGAAATGTATTTCCGCCGTGGAAGTTCGTAGTCGGAACTGTCGACAGGGCTTTCAATTTCGTTACAGTCGATAGATGTTCTTGCGTCAGCGTGATCGATACTTCTCTCATAACAACAACAAAAACAGTCGCGTGTGTCGCGTTAGGTTATCTCAAATGTGACTAATGTGCGAGTGACAATGTAAGTTCGTAGCAACGATCGGATGACATTGTTTCCATTTTTGTGATTGTGTACAGAAAATGTAACAGAGTGACGTGATTCTAATTTTATTTACTTAATCATCTGAACATCACTAAAGTTAATAGGTATGTTACGCCCACTACCGTGTCTTCGATTCTTGAGCTTTTGTACAAGTGCGCGACCATAATACAGTGCTGTGGTGTTCAATTTTTTGTGGTTATGGAATGATGAATACATGCTCTGAATTTGCTGTGCACATTAAACTATTTTTCGAGGATTGACATCTTCAGTGTGAGGTTAGGTGCGTGCTTGTAGAAAATGCATCCCGCACCCAAATGCTTTAGTCTGGTATTCTTGCAAGTAATTACAGAATGCTTATCAATGATCTGATATTTAGGGCATGTTCATGGACATTTCTCAAATATTTGTAGTGTGAGTGAACTTCACCGTGGAGAAAAGGTTCATTGATTTAAATCAACGAACTGACATTCAAATTTTGACCCAGGCTGTATGATGTGTGCTTTTTCTAAAACTTATACATTTTTGCCTGCTTTTTGTGGTCTTTCTCAATTCATAACTTCTCATAGCAATGCACACATTTTTTAAAACTGTTTTTGTCATTAAATACATAAGTATAATTTATCAGTTATTTGATTCTTTGAAAACTTTCTGAAATCACTGACATTAGCAAGTTTTTAATACAAAATCTACAAATGTCCTAAAATCTGGCGTGTGATGTATTATAAACATGTATTATTACATTTACAAATTATTGCACTGTGTTAACTGAACAACCTGGCTATTTGGTGGCCTTTTTTTAATTAATATTTCAATACATGCTGAGAATTCATTCTTAATTTAGACTTTTCTCAGAGCTTGTAACATTTTTCTTAATGAAAACTCAAGTCCATGATGTATGGTTTGTGATGACACAGTGAAATTTTAATTAAGAAAAAACTTACAAGCCCTGAAAAATTTTAAATTAAGATGAACATGTATGTTGAAATGTAATGAAAAAAGAAAATGTTTTGACAAATTGTAAGAATGGGTAAATTAATAATGATTTTGTTCAATTTTACTAGAAAAATTGCTTGATTAAGAGATTTGTTAAGCTTTGAGAATCAAATTAAGACACCAGAAATTGCATTCTGAAACCCATAAGAAATTATTTTTGTAAATAATATTTCCATAGGACTATGATTCACCTCCCATTTTTTCCTTTTCCAGCCCTTTCCTGACCCCAAAACTACAAACAAAATGGCAGTTTCACCTGCTGCAGTTGACCCAGTAATCAATGTTGTGAATTCAAAACCAAAGAAGCTAGTAAATGATATGCAACAAGCTGTTGATGATGCATTAGCTGGAATTGCCATGGCAAATAAGGGTTTAGTACTTTTAGAAAATAAGCGTGTAATAATGAGAAGAGATCATTCTGAACTTAAAGGCAAAGTAAAGCTTCTTGCTGGTGGAGCTTCAGGCCATGAGCCAGCAGATTCTGGTTTTGTAGGACCAGGCATGCTCACTGCTGCAGTACTGGGTGATATCTTTCTCTCCCCTTCTGCTAGTACTGTCTTGAGTGCACTTCGAGAATTAGGCTCTGGGCATCAAGATGGTGTTTTACTTATTGTGAGAAACTATACTGGTGATCGTCTGAATTTTGGGGTTGCCATGGAAAGAGCCCGTAATGAGGGTATCTATGTTAAAATGCTCGTAGTGGGAGAAGATTGTGCTTTACCAGAAACTGGAAAGGTTGAAGGACGTCGTGGACTTGCAGGTACAATATTGATCCATAAAATGGCTGGAGCTATGGCAGAAGAAGGGCAGACTCTTGAGGAAATCTTTACCCGTTGCTCTGATATATCAATGTCTGACATGGCAACTATTAGCATTGGACTTTCGCCTCCTTCTTATCCAGAAGGGTTACAGAAAAATGTGGGGTTGAAAGATGATGAACTCGAATTGGGTCTTGGTATTCATGGTGAACCAGGGGTACACCGTGTTCCCCTTGGCACTGCAGCTGAAGTTGTTCACATTATGTTGGAGCACATGATCAATCCTGCATCCAAAACACACATCGAACTACCATCCGACATACCTCTTGTGGTACTTATCAATAACATGGGAGGATCGTCTAAATTTGAAGAAAATATATTCGCAATGGAAACTCTGAAGCAACTTCTAAGGCAAGGCTACTCAGTTCCAAGAGCTTATAGTGGCACATTTTTGACATCTTTAGAGATGGCTGGGTTTTCTATTACTCTCCTGAAGGTTGTTTCTCCAGATATTTTGAAATATCTGGATGCAGCAACAGGTGCTCCAGGATGGCCTCGAACACTTTGTGCCTCCTTACTTACTGAGCAATCAGATAGCAGTGAGGATGATCTACCTCTGTATATTGCTGGCTGGTCCCCCCATGCTGAAGAGGAGCAGGAGCGTAAAGTTTCACTGCAAACAGGACCTCAAATTACTGATAAGTCAGCACATATAATTTTGCAAATACTTAATTTCACTTGTGATGCATTAATTTCATGTGAAAAACAGCTCAATCTGTATGATCAAGACAGTGGAGATGGTGATTGTGGCACCGTTATCCGACGAGGGGCAGAAGGAATAAAAGCTGCTATTAAAACTGGTCGATTACCAGCCCTTAGACCATATGCTCTCCTGGAATCATTAAGTAATATCATTGAGCAAAACATGGGAGGGACAGCCTCTGCTTTGTACAGTATCTTCTTTGCTGCTGCTGCCAAGGTAACTGCTATCGTACTTTATTTTCTTCATCGCAGTGAATGGAGTAATGAGTAAAGTAATGGAGAATGGGGTAATTTACTTCATGGCAGTGAATGGCTGCTGGTTGAGATTCCATCCAGCTAGTAACCAGACAGATTTGTATGCTGGATGGGAATGAGGTTCCTGATCACAGAATATTTTCCAGCTATTCAGCAATTAAGAAATATCAGGTCAGAGATCCAGGTCCATTAAGAATCATCAGAGGGTCAAAATGTAGCTGCCACACCACCACAACACTGTAGCTAACTTCATTCTACATGATTAATAAATGGACCAAAGTCCAGGGAACCAAATTATGAGGGGCCCAAAATTTGCAAAATGTAATTTTGCTGTTGTTAATAGATGCTACTTTTAATTGTCATTTTCAAACCTTTCTTACCTATTGGAAAGTTTATTTATTTGAAAAGAATGTTTTTAATGAAATTTTAGTAGGATAGGAATTAAAAACTTCTTGCAACCAAATAAATGGAAATTTCAAAAGGAGCTTAGAATGTCAAGCTCACAAAATGCAAACCTCCTTTTTGAATCAATTTGAGTTTATTGAAGAATAATTTGGCCTATATTTACAAAACAGTAGTATTTTTGGGACCATACATTGATTAAGAGGAATAAAGAACATCAAAAACTTTTATAATTCAGAGCCCTGAAACACTCAAATTCTCTTTGAAATACCATTGAGTACTGACAGTGTTCTAACTCTAAAAGGAAAAAATCATCAAAATTGAAGATGTAATTCTGTGAAATATCTTTTCTGTGTCAGGTCAGTTTATGTATGGTATGAGAAATAATTAATTTTCATTTTTTAAATGAAATTTTGAAGAAAAAATATCTCTGAACATACATTTTTAGAATATTAATATTTATGAAATAGTGGGTAATTTTAACAATAACTTAAATGTCAGAATTTTTCATTTGCATATGCATGCTAATTTCTTTAAAAAATCAAATCTTACAAAATTAAATTAATGTTGCCAAGTTTAATAATTCTGACAGCCATTTCAGAAGCTGGATGAGAGCACTGAAGTGAATGCTCATCATTGGCTCCAAGCTCTTGAAGCAGGCACTAGAGCTGTAATGCGATACGGTCGAGCTGCAAAGGGGGATCGAACAATGGTTGATCCCCTTGTAGCAGCCATAACTGCCATGTCTGACCACTTAAGTATGAAGCCAGAAGAGGACAAGCAAGCATTGGCAAAAGCTACATCAGCTGCGCGAAGTGCAGCTGAAGCAACGAAACACATGCAACCAATGTTGAATAAAAGGAGCTTGGCGTTGCTGGAAAAACCTATAGAACCAGATCCTGGGGCCCATGCTGTATTCTTATGGTTTCATGCTATAAATGAGAGTGTGAAACTTCTTTTGTAAAAATGTTCTGTTTAAGATAATAAAATACATTTTTTGGTTTACTCAATGTGTAAATGAACAACCAGTCATAAATCAATTTGGGGTTTCTTTCAATTGGAATATTTGAATGAGAATTGAAAAGGTAATATTCAACAAAGAAATGCAGTTATGAACCTTTATTTCAATGGAAATGTAACTTGAATTAACAGCAAGGACTGAATTATTGTTACTCCTTTTTACAATGGAATTAATAATTTTAAGCATTCATATCTTTACAAAATTATTTATAGTTTTTTGAAAGCTTTCAGAAATGATTTTTCCATTTGGCACAAAGAGAAAATGTCGAATTAGAATTGAAACTAAAATAGACATTTCAATCCGGAACATAATTTGTATTAAAATATTTAATATATTTAATTAATATTGACTCATAAGAGGACACTAATTCTGTGGTCATGGGATAGAAGTTCTTAAGTCAAAAATCTTAGCTTGGAGAAAACAAGGGTTAGATTTTTGAGTCACCGCTTGTTCCTATGCTAAACGCTATTTCTTAACGTTTTTTTCTCGTTAAGGAGCCAACATTTGAATTTGGTTGTTTTACTAAATTAAAATATAGATACTTAACTTGTAGTTTCAGTACTTAACCCAATTTTGCCAAAAATTGACTTAAGAACTTTTACACTGTGACCACGGAATTAACACATTCAAATTATGTTGTAATAAAATAAAGCAGTTTTTCTTTGAATTGTTGTTGATAAATAGTTGTAAAACTTAGTGTACAGTACCTACTGAATGTATTCATTAATTGGTAAATATTCTTCTCACTTATGTTATTGTTTTCAGTTATGCTGCATTTGCTAAATCATGAATGCTCTTGTCGCCCTTTGCCACTTTTGTGAACTTCATGGCCCCAGTGTTCTCTTCACAACACAAGCATTTCATGATAGTAATGCAGAACTACAAGTTGAAAATGACAGAGTCTTTCCAGAGTCGAAGAAGGAGTTAAAAAAATGTTATGGAGATGTGGACAACTTAAAAACTAGAATAAAATTTCCAAGACTGAACTCATGCGAGGTATTATTGTCATTTTGAATCTAAAGAAAGTGTGTGCTGCAAAAAATAATTCAATTTTTGTACTTGCAATCCACATTATACTGTAGTCCATGTATTTGAATATGATAATAACTAAGCTGTGAATTTATGGGCACGAAAAACGTAGAAATAGGCAGACAAAATAAGCATTTAAATAGGCACTATACATTTTTATCTTTATTTATGTACATGTGTAGACTGTTTCTAAAGGGAATGTAATATTCTTACCTTCATGGAATGTTTCCCTTCATTATTATTCTGATAAATCTTCGTAGAAACCCTATCATTATCAGGGAAATTTGGACAAAAAAAGGCTGAATCGCAATAGCTACCTTTTAGCTTTGATTAAATGCATGCTGATGCTTAAATGCAACACACATTATCTGTTTTCTCACCTGTAATTACAACAATTGAAAACACTGTATGATTTGTTTCAATCACCATGCATAACACAAATGTAACTAGTGGTGCTACGACAAAACATGCTTTCTCGCATTATTTCTAAAAATATTCCAAAATTTGCAATTTTCAAAAATTCGATGATTCGAAGTGTTCGATGAAAATGAGACCTGGGCCATGCTTTTTAGCAACCCTTGTTCTATTTGTGGGTGGAAAAATGAAGATAGTTGTAGCCATTTTTGAGAATTTCTTTTTATAATTTGCATTAATTCAAATTAAAAAATATGTGGGGGGAAAAACTGTAAAAAAAATTATACTTCACCTTTTTTAAGATGTGATTTTTTAGGACAGAGTTCATTGATTTTTCAAGACATTGACTTTTCGATAGTTGTTCGATTTCTCTTTACACTGCAGGATAAAAATGAAAAAAATTTACAGTTTTTTAAATTTGTGATTAAGCATAACTGCATTTTGGTCAATAAATATGAGAATATGCAACGTTTAGGCATTTAAACACAAATAGACATTTATTAGTGAAATAGGCATTTATAGACACTATAAAATTCGCATGTAATGCTGCTAATGCCTCAAAATGTGTACGTAACACAAAAGATTGCATTTTTCCTTGAAGGAAAAAAAATGGCAAATAGGCAAAAATCCACAGCTTAATGATATCCTAATTATCTCCACTGCATGTTTTTATTTGTTTATATTAATATACATAAACGACAATACATTGTGTAGAATGTAACCATTTTGTATCAGTAAGAAGATTCAAGAGAATTATTTTTTAATTTTTTTTATCCCAAATTCTCTGAATTTATTGCAAAAGCTACTAGAAAAGATACACAAAAAAAAAGGGAGACATATATCCCTCCATTATATTTCTTTTATAACTTTAATTGTCATAAAAATAATGCAACAGTATATTTATTTCACCAAGGGTGAAAATCTGTTTGCAAATCTGAAGCTGTTAATTTTGCATGTTGTGTCGTGAACGCTTCGGTTAATGTCCTGGTTTGTTTTTCATGTTTTCTTGTAGTAAAAGCTTTCTTTAAATTGAAAATCACTGTGAAAAACTTTTGAAGTGATTTGTATAAAATACTGATTTGCATTACTATTTAACAGTTAATTTGGAAAATTGCTGCTTTATACTTTTAATAAATATTGATATTTTATAAGAAAAATTATCAATATTTTAAATCATTTCAGGCTTGTCAGTCATTGACTGCTGATCAACTAGGCTTCATTAGCAATGATCATGAGGGGCGGATTAGTTACCTGAGTACACAAGAAGCAACAGAGCACGATGTGTCCGAGCTGTTACGGCAAGCATGTTTTAGAAGTCTGAGCTGTGAAGTCAGTCCAGGCAAGGAAGGACCAGTGTATTTTGGAGATGACATCAGGGGACATGTGCTGAGCTACACGTTTTTTCTAAAGGATGCACAAGCAAGAGGATTTCATAGATGGTTCAGTGTTGTAATCCTCATGCGAGATAAACTGTTTTTTATTGAATTCATGGCCATTTCTTGTGGACAATTTGAATTTAATTATTTCTGAACTGCAATCAAAAGCATCAAAGGTAAACCTCATTTGCAAATAAGATAAGTGCATGCTTTATAATTCTCATTTTTAATTTGTTTTGTTTTGTGCTGTTGAAGTGGTGTAATATCAAAACAATCCGAAACACTTCTCAGTGGATAACTGCTTTGGGTGATGCAACAGTGTACAGTTACATATGAAATTAGAGCAAATTCTGATGCCTTGTTGATGGAAATGTTGATTTAATTTTAAATGCATTTATTAATTAACTTGCTTATAAATGAGAACTTATCTACTACATTATTATATTAAGAGCTTGTAAATAATTAAAATGATACAAATATTGGAGAGGCATGCTTTTCATCTAAAATTGTGATCTTGCAATTAGGATTTCATTTTCATGATAGCATTCTCAAGCTTTATTATAATAAAATAAAATTTACCTATATCATTTTTAAAAATTTACAATCGATTTAATAAAACAAAATAACTTTTTGTTCTAATTCTCTTCATAAAATGCGGAGTATTAAGAAATATTGTTGCATGCCTTTGTTAAAACTGTGTTCATATGCAAATGTGTCAACTACTGTAAACTCAAATTTACTTTTTAGTCAAACTTTATCATTTTGTTGATTCTCTTTCTCATAATAACAATGAATCCAATATTTATTTAATATTTTTCATGAAATTACAATCAGAACATAACATCAAGAATAAGTTTGTAGTAAAAACAATCATATAAATTGACAACTCGAGAACAAGAGCCCAGAGGACTCAGGTGAAACAATTCAGTTTCCAGTAAATTACTCACCATGTTAGGTGGCTCAGGGCATCAATTGATGTCACTGCAGTGCCTCTGTCTGGGAGGTTCTAGGGAACGAGTCCCAACAATGGCAGCAGTTGATAGCCTGATAGCTATGTCGAATTCAGTCGCTATCTGGAGGAGAATTCTAGTGGCTGGCTGCTCTGATGTAGTTTTCCACGGTTATTCTGATAAACACCAGGCGAATGCCAACAAATGGGCCACAGACCGTGCACAATCTCTCCCTCCTCTTCCTCATCCTATCTTCACCTCTTTCTTATACACACTTGCACTTACATGCACTACACTACTATGTACTGGAAGGTCAGTCAGGAGCTTAGAGGTCATGCCAGCTGAGACAGTCTCTGGAGGGAGATACCTGATTGGGGAAAACCTTTGCATGCCGACAGAGTAGGCCAGCACTGGATCTCGCCACCCATTGGAGGAAGACCACCACTACCTCCCGTAATAAGAACATGCACCATACTTACAGGATTAAGGACCTTAGCAGCTGACATGCCCAGAATCACTAATCGATCAATCAGTAAATAACCTCATCTTCCAGCAACAGTGCAGTGAACAACAGGTACCTAATGTCAACATTAGGCGACTTCTTTCATGGACATTAATACCTCTTACAACAATTCACAATAGTATGGTGTTCCTTCCCACACCTCCCAAGCAAATTCTAAAAATGATGGTATTTTCATCTATCATGGATTCTCGAAAAATGTAATTTTGAAGACTGTTGATTACATCCATTTTAGGGGCTTTGCCCACACCATCTCCCTCACAAATTAGGAAAAATAATGTAAAAGATAATATTTCATGATTGTTGTCTTTCAGTTATATGAGATGGAGCAGGCTCAGTGTCCTCAGCGTGCATTTCGTCTCAGTCCAGAAAGTTCGGTGTACAAACAACTTTCCAACAAACCATCCCGGTCTCTGACAGAACTTACATCAGACAAAAACATATTTGCAAAGTAAGTCTGTAAAACTAAATATTTCAGTAAAATTTAAACACACTTCAAAATGTTGTTGAAGGCACATAGTACATTTCCATGTAACCAATGTTCTCATTAAAAATTGTAATGTTTAAAACTGGTAAAGTTGAACAGTAATAACAAAAACATTCTCAAAACCATTAACACAGATACTCATTTAATATTCAGTCAAAAATCTGAATGCGTTATCTTAAATATAATTTAGAAAATTGTTTGTATAAAACAGATATTGCATACAACATGTTGACTTAATATTTGCAGTAATGAAACATTGTCTTACATAATCTAAATGTTGTCATGAATCATTTTCATATAAAGATTTTTTCACACAAAATAAGACATGTTTGATGTAGGAAGTAAATGCAACCGCACCTACAGAAAGTTTTGCATTTCTTGTCACTCAAATGAACATCACAATCAGGAAGTCAAAATTGTTCTAAAAGAATATCATGTGAAAGTTTTGCTTATTGTGTTTCAGGCTGCACTGGTGGTTTACATGGCTGTTGAGGGCAGGTGCTGAACGACTAGTCGAAAGAGTGAGTGAAGGCCTTCCTGGTCAGATTACAACCATGGAGTGGGATAGATTCCACTATGAGGGTGGGTATACTCTTGAGAGTTCTTGATAAATTAAATTAACAGATTTAAGTAGCATCGTTGTATTTACCATCATACATCAAATTAAACATGCGTAGGGGAGGGTGAACTGGGCCGTGAAAGTAATGCCTTAGCAGGCACCATTTTATTTTCTCAATGTAGGGAGTGCCACAGAGGGTTCGGTAGCAATAGTGAGTTCTACAGAGTCTGATAGCAATAGTGAATGCCACAGGGGGTACAGTAGCAATAGTGAGAAAGAGACTCGACATCTATCCACTAGCAGAACACTTAAGGGCAACAACTCTGCCATCCACTTTTAAAAAGAAATTCAGATGCCCTACAAAAAGAAACATGCTAATTTTTATTATCTTTTCATTTTCTTCAATAGGTAAACAATATATACTGTGTGATCCTTCATGGTTCACCACTGCCATATTATATTTTTTCTTCTCTCTGTATTTGTCCTATTCCATTATTTTGCCATTAACATTGGAAACATCCTATGTAGATTACATAGATATCTGTTGTTTATAAGTAATATGATTTAATCCCTTAGTTGCAGACATGGAGGAGGGCTTCACATTAGTCTCGGCCAAAGAACGCCATTGCCCTGTCCAAGAGTTGGAGGCAAGTGGGGAAGTTTTATCACACAAGCCTGCCATCAGTAATGTGCGACAGTTGCGAGAGATCCTTGGGCACCAACAATTCCTCACACTAGCTTATTGTTTCATGACTGGGCATCAAATTGTGGTGCGAGGTCAACCTCAAGAACTTGTTTCTAGTATTATCCGATGCCTGAAGGTAGTTTCAAGAATTTCATTTTCCTAATAATTGTTTTTGAGATTACATAATTCTTTCTTGAGGTGTATTTTTTGATTTCTTTTTCTTAGGTACTGGTGCCAAGGTCATGTTATCGTGCAGTTCTACAGTCTGAAGAGTACATGGATACTTCTCATTGTAATATTCTTGGTTTGGATCCATGGGCTGCAGCTCCACAACCAAGTTCTGCTATTGCTCGCCTTGACATACTCCCCCCTCTGGACAAGAACGACATGTACGAACTTCAGAAATTCAATTATAAACTCACCTGGGGTGGAAAACTTCCTCCAAAATGTAAAGTTTAATTCTATATATAATTATATACAAAGAATTTTAATTAAAATGACTGTACAATAATAATCTAATACTTTTTGTCATCAGGCCCTACAGTTCTAATGAAAATGGAAAAGGCATTGGATAATCCTAGACTTGCTGATACTGTTTTACAATACCATTTTGTTGCCCTCAAAGAAGAATGGCTGAAGTAAATATTATAAAATATAATAAAAATAAATAAAGATATATATACAAGTTTATATCAGTGACAATAGTGTAGGCTTTTATTACTTGACGTAAAATTTAATTAATATGTTGGTTGAATGTTGGTACTTTTGCCAGTCAGAGACAGTGGTATTTTTGTCCACGAGATCTATTGAACTGCATTATTAGCAGTTTATTTTCATGATTTTTCCTTAACTTTTTTGTTTTTCTTTTGCAGTATTGCTAAAGTGTTAAAACAAGTTCACCAGCCTATTGGACAGTTCCAAGATATGTCGAATCTCCTGCACGCTCTAGGTGCTCAAGAACAAGATAAAGCATTATTGGACTTTTGGGCTGCTGGTGTTGTATCATGATAATTATCATTGCAATAGTGATAAAGGTGTAAATGCTTGTATATACTTATAGTATTATCATTTTGTGATACATATATGTGATAGAAGTTGTGAGACTTATTTTTGAGACTGCTTTCATTTGTTAATGTAAATGTTATTTAAATATACACAAAATTTTCCCCTCACTATTGTTTTTTTGAATTCATGAAAATAAATAAGTAAACAAATTACAGATATGAAATACACTATAACTACTGTGCTACAACTGCACATACTTTCCTGCATTAAAAAAACTTTGGAGCAGATTCCAAGAAAATATTTTTTTAAAAGAAATTACAGACATTTCTTGTACCATAGACTTATCATAATGACTGAATTCTTAAATGTCATCACTGAAATGTGTATGTAAAGGGACACATGTTTTGCTTAACTTTCTCGCCTCATAAGAGAAAGATATTTAATCGAAAATTAAGGTGTAGCCAGAATTCATGATTTGTTGGTTCTTGATACCAAACTAGTCATGATACAGAATGGCACAGACTTTCCCGTATTAGTTTTCTATTAACTTTTGTCTCGGCAGGCTTTTCGGACTTGACACACTAGCCACACAGCTGCCATCTATCGCTGCTCAAAGAACGTTTTTTGACATTTTCTTATTTTTTTGGTTTTTACATAGTAGAATGGAAATATTATTTTAAGAATATTAAAGAACAATAAAACCTCATCCTAAATGGCAATTTTCTTTGAAAAAATTGAAGCAGTTTTTAACACATTGACTGCCAAGGCTATATAGGTAGATGGTTCACTACTTTTCCACATAATATAAGTGTAATGCATGTCAATATTTTGAAAAAATACCCACCCATTACTACCCAGAATGATTCTATTCGCATAGGGCTCGCCCATTGTTGTCACGTTCGTGCCCGCACAGGAGCCATTGCAGACCTCTGGTAGCATGTTTTTGCCACTTTTGGTGCTATTCAATTGTTATGTTGCTAAATTATACTACTAGGGCACTCCTGACGCGCCGAATGGTGGTTATTGAGTATTTTTTTTCCATAAGAAGAAGCAAAACCGTTGAAACTTAGCTGCATAACCCCGTCAACTTCGATGCGGACCAACCACCGTTTATTTTACATTGGCCTCTCCCACCAACTTAACCACAGGCTTATAGCAGCTAAGCACGGTTTTAGATGAAGATTCGAACTGACCCAAGTCATGTGTACACCCTAGCCAGGAATGTATAATGACTTAGCGATCACGGCTAAACCAACATCTGGCATTGTGAATGAAAAATCATGCTTATATGTTTTGTTTAGGATGTACCACACATGATGTGTGGTACCGCATGGCGCCATGCGGCAGTCAACGTGTTAAGAAAATAGAGTTTAAGCACTAATGTAAATTCAAAATTTGAAGCACTTGTCCACCAAAAATGTTTAAGTTCTTGAAAAACTTCATTACAAGTCATTTGAAGTGATTGTGTTTTCAAGAAACTTTATATGACATTATTTAAAACATATGTACTCATAAATATAATATGAACGAATTGCTGCTAATGTAAATATTAATGATACATACAGAACATAACAGTATACAGAATCTGTGAACCTGAAAAGGTCAACCAGCATGGCATAGGTAATATTCACAGCAGCTGCAAGAACATCTGGAGTCATGGTGTCTTTTAGGATACCACTTCCGTCTTCAGCTATTTACGGCAACAAAAATAATTCCTCCCAGATTGTAACGTAGTCTGTAAGTCAATGATGACAAAAGTGAAAGCTACGCAGAAGGGATTAAGAAAGAAAGGGTTTTCAACAGGACGTACAGTTTGACTGGTATCAAAAAAGACCCCACAACTCCACTTAGGATTAAAAAAGGTCGTGTACAAATACTACTATAAATTTTACTTTAAATTTTCTTTACTTTTGTAATAAGGGATGGTAAAAAATATGGTGACAGTCCCAGTTTTGGGTATCGCTTGGTTTTTTCGAAAATTGCAAAAAAAAAAAGAGTAATAAGGGCCAGTAAAAACGAAGGAGCTGGTCTCAAGCTATAGCTCCATTTTTTCAAAAATGCCAAAAGAATGTGAACATTTCAAAACTTTGTAGTTTTAGGAAACATAGGAAATATGGGAAATAACTTGCTTCAAACAGAGTCCGTTGTAAAAATATAAACTATTTAAAAAAAGGTCATGAACAACTTTTTTGGAAAAATGAGCTGATTTTGCTTATTTAGTGCCAGAAATGTTCGTAATTTCTAAAACATGATTTTCTGAAAATCTGCACGAAATATTTTCATTTAAGTTTCTCCTCATACCTAAGAGAGTATGGTAAATAAATAAATAGCGGTGCAATAGAATGGCACAGTCTTTCACGCAATACTTAGTTTTTTGATCTCCTAAGTCTGAACTATGAATGATTCTCTTCCCAGATAACTTCTTTGGTCGCCTGAAAGACATTTTTTCACGTTTTCTCAATTTTTCGGCTTCCTAATGCTACAACTGAAACCACTTATTACTATTATATAAGTGTAAATGCTATGTACTGCCAGGGTGGCCAAGATGGCTAATAGGTGGGCACGGACTCAACTCTTTGGAGGGAAACTTCATTGGTCTGTGCCTTGGTTGGGGAGTATTTGTCAATTCTGTAATTCAGGAAATAATTGAGAATCCGTCTCCATCTATGTAATTAACACACAGGGAAGGGGCATTTCCATGTACATTTTAAATAATTATTTAAAATACTCACAGTTCAACATAAAAAAAAATAACCAGTTCAAAATAAGAAAAATTGACAAATGTTCCATAGTCCAAATACGATCAGTAATATGGGGAGAGGAAAAAAAAAGAGAGAGAGAGAGAGAGAATGCACTTTTACTTAAAAATTTCATTGATGCTATTAAACACTTCAGTCATTATAAGGTAAGTATTTGCTGTTATAGACCAAAACAATATCCATGTATAGTTATGTATTGTGATGGAACTGCTCACAAAATGGAGGCGCCGACACACTTATGGTGTGACAGTCGTCCCAAGTCGCAGGAGGGGACACGCGCTGAATTTATTTAATAAGGGCGCCAAGCGCATGCCCACTTACCTGCTTAATGTCGCCGGCGTTGAGCGTCTCAGGGGTGAGCGCCCTGGGTCGAAGGGTTGCATTTGGTGGTTTCTTAAGATTTAGAATAATAACACTTTGCTATGGTATTAATTGGTTCACCCGACCAAATGGCGGGGACTAATTTATTCAAAAAATTAAACGAAGAGAAACTGTTCAGGTTGATGCTGGGTTATTGTCACTTTAGTAGCCGATTAATGAATGATGGTGATGACAACTTACAATCTGTGATGTTAGATGGTAATGTCACCGCGACTGGATTGCTCGCCGAGCGACGGAGAAGTGTAGTCGGACCCTCAGGAGGCGACGCCGGAACGTTGCAAGGTTGGCCTCCGATTGCCTCCGGGGTGATGACTCCGGCGCACGGGACGTCGGCGGTGGATGACCGGGCGGTCGCGACGTGATGCTCGCGCGCGTCTCAGGCCGTCACACGACACCTGGACCGCGTATGACGCTCGAAGCCAAACTTTGGCTATTCGGAATTAATTCCGTGAAGACCGGGCAAGTTTCGCAGTGGTCGGCTCAGTGTGTGCCTTACCCACTGCTGCTGTTCCCTTTCTACCGCAGGTTTCATTAACTGACTAATATTCGGTGGCTTTCTTAACTACCACTGTTAATCTACTCAAAACTTTACTTGTTGGTTTCTATCTCCATACGACTTCTCCTGCACGACCGTCCTCTCTAGCGTCTGTCGCCCGTCCTCTCTCTGGCCTCGCTCGCCCGTCTGTCCCTTTCGTTTTTTCGAAAAAATCTCAAAGTGCTCACGTGCTTCCTGCCTAGTGATTTTATTGGTCGGATTTGAACTTCTCGAACCTTCTATTTCATCAACGGTGCCTTCTGGTTGTTCATTGGCCGGCATTGTTAGGCCGGAGGAGCGCGCACGTGTCCCTTCTGCTTTGGCATGTGATGATTTTATAGGCTTTTAGAGGATTATTGAGCCGGGTGCGATCGCCAAGTCGCTAAAATGGTTGTTCCGGCTGTCGATCATCCAGTATTGTTGGACAAAGGGTAAGATTTATTGTTAGGGGCTTCTGGAGAACTTGGGCCGTTGGGCGGAACTAAATCGGGTCGCGGTGGACGCGTGGCCCTTTCCAACTTCCGGTAATTTGGCGTGACGCGGGGGTGAGAGGGTGCGATGGTCACCCGACGCATCGCGGTATTGTCAGAAAAAGGGTATAATTGATAGTTGAAAGTTTATGGGAGGCTTGAGCGGCTGGGCGTATCTAATTCGAGGGCGCGTAGTTCTTTCCTGCCGTCCGGTAATTTGGCGTGACGCAAGGGTGGAGGACTGCGATGGTCCCCGACACATCGCAGTATAAAGATCTTGGTAAATATAAAATGTGAATATTCACACAAATGCAGTCTATGAATTCACAGAAATGCATTTTCTATGGTAACTTTTCTGTAGCTCTCCTTCTGGGTGATGTAATTGCACGGCTTCAGCTAGTAAGAGTGATATCAACATAATTGAAACACCAATTTAAAAAGAAACTTATGAAGATTTATAAAAAATAAAATACCAAAAAATTATTCATTGACTGGAAATCAATACCATGTCCCATTAATGCTAGAGTAGGGAACCAGCCAATGGGAGACCACATGGAGAAACAACAGTTAATGAAAATGGGAAAACATGGAATTTTCTAGCTTTCAATCAACTGAAGATAACAAACATGTTCTTTAAACACAAAGAAATACACAAATGCACACAGACAGTCAGAGGGTCCAAATCTTCGACAGACTATACCTGTGAACCAAAAAATGAAGTCAAACATTAAATACACGTGTACTGAAGAGCCAATGTACAATCCGACCGTTTTCTTTTAACACTTAAGATCAGAATTCATCCAATTTGGTTAGCAAAGAAGAAATTCTCAAAAAAAACAGAAAATTGCTGCTTCAAAGTACATCTCTTACGACAACTCGGTATATAGAGGCTATACTGGTCCAGAATGGAAAAATATGTAGATCATAGAGTAATTAATATCGATAAAGAACAAGAATGTTTGGATCTTAAATAAGTCATTAAAGTAGCTGAAGAAACTTAAGGGAGAAGGCATAAATGAGCCATTTCACATCAAATCACACAGGAGTTTACCCAACTTTTTTTTTAATGGACGATATTATTTTTTCCGTAAATGTGGACATCAAAAAGAAAGACATGTATTTTTTATTTGCTTGAAAATTGATTATTTGTGTAGTTATGCCTATATTAAATTTTGGAATTTACAGGTACTTCACAAAATATGATCAATTGTTGCTCCAAATGTATTCAACATAAAAATTCCTGGTTTGTTTCATTTAAAACTTTAAAAATGTATATTTTATTCGTTTGTAAATAAATTTTTCAAAAATTACTTTTCTCATTTAAAAAATGATTTTTTAAAAAAAATATAGTAAAATTTCTATACAAAGTCAATGAGATAAAAATGTGAAAAAAGTTATAGGCATAATCCTTGTTCAATTTTCAATAAAATACAAGAAAAAAAGTGGGCACACCACACGTACAGTTCTAAAAAAAATCAATTGCAAGTATGACGATGCGCTCTGCCTACCCATGCATCAAAACCATCAAATCAGCTAATTTGGTTCGTTCAGTCTTTGGCACTAGTGCTTAAGAACTAAAAACATGGATTCTGGCTACACCATGAGTTGGAGGATTTTTTTTTCTAAATTTAGCAACAGGATTTATCCACTTTTTCGTTACCAGAGTCCGACAATGAGATTTTTGCCAATGAAAATTCACCGTTTTGTGGTGTACGATTACGTAACTTTCTCTTCTAACGAAGTATTCATAAGGCGAGAAAGTAAAAAATAATGACCGTCTGCCTGATTAGGGTTTCAAGAGTTATTAGTATTTCAGATGTTCACTCTGCCCCCAGAATGTTTGACATTGTGTCATCCATGTTCTTGAGGGGGACTACTTTTATTAAAAATGTATCTCTGTTTTTCAAATGAATGACATGAATGTATGGCATTCATTGTGGACATCAAAAAAGAGTCATGTTTCTTTATTTACCTGAAAATTGATTATTTCTGCAGTTAGGCCTACATTAAATTTTGGTATTTACGCGGACTTCGCAAAATGTGATTGATTGATTGATGCAAATGTACTTACAATAAAAATTCCTTGTTTGTTACATTTAATATTTTGATATATGTATTTTATTCCTCTGTAAATTACTTTCTCAAAAAATAAATATTTCTATATAAACTCACTCAGATAAAAATTTGAAAAAAAATATAGGCGTATTTATTGTTCAATTTTCTACAAAACACATGCGGGCACGTGGTTCCTGCCGCAGCTCTAACGAATTGTGTTCCATCAGTCTCTGGTACAAGTGCCGAAGAATAAAAAAAAAAAAAAAAAGACTGTCTCCCTGATTAGGGTTTCATATTATTAACTCGTATGTTCACTCTGTCCCGAGGGGGGGTGACAGCAAAACGGATTTTACTACTGCTTTTCCTCGTATCAGCGAAACAAATTTTAATGCAAATTCCCTCTGCGTCCTCGGGATGGGGTGCCCTACTGACCTTGCTCATGAAATACAACTGACCACTTGTCAAGGAACATGAGTAAAATTTTCTGAACATCAGTTGCAATATGCACCTTATAAAGAGGAGTGCTAGAGATTTCCTTTTCTTAAAATCGTTATCTTTCTGATAACGATTTTAAGAAAAGGAAATCTCCAAGACATGTAAACCACGATTTACTAGTGAAACTTGAATTACAGGGAGTCTTTAGATTGGCGAATTTGTCATTCATGCGAAAAAAAGGGAATCAGCTTCCAATAAGTCCTTTTGTTAGAGAAGAGAGTGTCGAGATCAGTGGCTCTCGTGACATCCAGCGGAACGTCCAGTGAATATAGTGAAGAGTGGAAATCAAGGAAATGATAATATAAGCTCTTCAGATCATCAAGTTTTTGCAAAATTAATGTAGGGAAGAGAAACAAGAGTTTAATTGCAATAGGAGGAACCCCCTATCAAGAAAAGAAAATTGCAACAAAAATGGTATCCTCATGAGAAATTTCAGAAAGTGCAAAGATTTTTTTTTTTAACTTTGAGGATGCTTTCATGTCCATTGAAAATTCAGATAAAAAAAAATGTATTATTAAGAAACTTATAGATTCCTTTCACTCAACAAATGACAAGACGTTGAATATTCAAATTATGACAATTTTGTTGATTGTCAAATTTTGAAAAGTTGGACATACAATAAAATCAAATGACATTTTGCAGCAACTGAACAGATGATGAAAGTGGCTAAAAACTTGACTGAAGAAAATGGAATTTTGTCCAGACCTGAAAGTAAATTCGGTAAGACATTAGAACTGTGCACTGTGACGACAGTTCAGAATTCAAAGGTAAGCAAGTATTATATTTGAAGTGAGTTGTGAGGGACCAGAAAATTTCAATTACAACATGAGTCAAGATTCCGTCATTTAATAACCAAATACAATCATGGAGTTGCACCACCTCAAGAAGTACTTAAATTAATACTTCATCCAAAGAAACCACTTTGATTTTTTCTGGAGTTGTCAACATTCTAGTGAGTTTATAAATTTTTATTTTTTTATATTTAGCTCATTGAGTTTATAAAAATATTAAATTTTCAACATTTCAATTTTTTGAAAAAAGTTCAAAATTCAGGGAATTAAATATTTTTCAAAATCTCAAAAATTAAACATGTTTTTAAGTTCTGAAAAAGTTTTTGTTTCTGAAAATAAAGTTAGAAAAAAATAAAAATACACATGTTAACTTATTTGATCCATATAATACATAGAAATAATTAGGAAAGTAATTAAAAATATGAAGGTCAAATTTTGGTCTTTTTTGTATGATTTGACGTGGAATGGCTCAAATGGAGCAATACCTGAGGCTAAAAATTTCGAATTAAGAAATAAAGCAAATAATAAAGGAATTTATGAAGTATTTGTAAAGTAAAAAAAGTAGCATATCTAAAATTTTTACAAACAAAATCGCAAGATGACAACCACAATTATAAATACAAACATGAAATAGCAAAAAAAGAAGGGAGAAAATTAAATAGAGAAAGTTTGGGTAACTACACAAGCAATATTGATTATGATGTTCATGGTGCTAAGGCAATGATCTATAAGGCTCTGAAACATTTAAACACAAAAGAAACACTGTACATCTGAATAATATCAACACAGAAGATTGGTTAGAATATTTTACTAATCCATGGACAAATCGTGAAGTGGAGATAATTTAAGAAATGGCTACCAAACTTTTGAACTAATAAATGATATTGACCTTCTAGAATATTTTATGGAAAATATCCTGAAGTTGTTCCTTAATAATAAACCCTAGGAAGGGAAGAAGTAAACATGGAACTTCCAAAATATACTTTTAAGTTAATTGAACATCATCTTCTGCAATCAGGCTTCAGCAAAGGATCTTGCTCAGACTGTGATTATATCCTACAGCAAATTATTCAAAACAGAAGATAATTCTATCTTCCAAGTTCATCTCTTTGTGGATTACGACAAAGCTTTTGATTTCATTTATAGACTATAATTAATCTATCTATGTAGATAGATGGATTTGGCTATAGAAGAATGGCAAACATCACCATTACCTGGAATAAATGTAGATAATACGCCCTTGAAGATGATGCTATTTGCAAGTGATCAACTACTTGTTGCAGAATCTGAAAATGACTTACAAACAGCAGCTAACAAATTACAAAAGGTAATGGAGCAATTTCATCTTAAGATATGTTACCAAATCTAAAACAATGGCTTTTGTAGGTCCAGAACATGTCTGGTGCAAAATAGTTCTAAATAATACAAGTTAAGGACAAGATTGCACCTTTCTTTACTTAAGCAGCAGTGTCATATCTAACAGAAAGCAATCTTGATGTCAAACTGTGCATGTTTCAGAGAATGTGGAACAAAAACAAAAACATTAAAAAAAAGAAAACCTGAAGAGACCCTCAGTAAAATTTTATAAAACACTTGCCATCCCAATACTAATATAAGGGTGTGAAAATTGTCATTAAGTAGATCAAAAAGAAAAATTCAAACTAGCGAAATGAAGTTCCAGCGAAGTGTTCCTAATTATACTTTATTAGATCATAAGAAAAAAGAGGATATATACGACAAGAACTAAATATTTTTAACCTCTCAAAAAGAGTCAAAAAACAGAAACAAAATTGGTACACTCTTATTGTATGAATGAACAACATCAGACTCCCTAAACAAATAATAAATGATGTACCAGTTGGCAGAAGAAGAGTAAGAAGACTAAAGACTCTGTGAATTGATATTAAGGTTGATGATGACACCACGCCTTCAGGCCTAATCCTCAATGTAATTTTCAAGGGGAAAAAAATGGAAGTTCACTAAAAATGGTACAAGCACCATATATTTATTACCATCCTTTACAAAAGAAGTAAAAATTTAAAGAAAAAATTGAACTGGTTTTTGGGGAAAAAATTGTTAAAATATTTTAAACTGGCTGTATTTTGTGCAAAATTACATGAAAACTACTCGTATTTTCAAAAAATTGAACATGAATTTATTAGATCTGTCTTAAAGAAACAAGCATTCTTCATGCTATCTGACAAAATTTAATCAAAAAATCTGGTGCTTCTTCTTTTTAATTTTTGAGGGGCTTCATGTAAAGTCCCCCCCCCCCAATTGAAATAAAGGTTTCAAATTCCAGTGGCAGCAACATCAGCCAGATCAAATGGGGATTATCAATTTTTGAGAAAATTGACTAAACAGTTAAGGCACTAGTATTGACCAGATGGATAGTTTTGTTGTCAAACGATTATTGGTATCAAGAACCCACCAAACACAGATTCGGACTACATGTGTTAGAGAAAGTAATTTACTATACGTAGGGACAAGATTTATCCACTTTCTCATTACCAGGGCCGACAGTAGGCCAAGGCAACAGTGAAAACAGAGCCGAGAGTCCCTCCCCCTCCAAGACAGACCTTTCTTCTTTGTGACAAATTACTTTGGGTTAATTCAGAAGAAAAATGTTCACACAAGCACTTCACTCTCCAGAGCAGTTGATTAACATTACCAGAGCATTGAGAAACAGTTGTAAATGACTAAAATGAAGTGAAATGTTCTCCTCCCTTCCTCCTATGGCTTCATTCTCAATATACCGCAATACTCTAGTAAAAGGAAACTGCAAATTGAGGAAGGTAAAAAAATTGCTGCAAGGTGAAGACAAACCAAGTTCTATTATTTTCTTTATTTGGTATATTTAACTGGCAAGTCAACTTCAGGCTAAAAAACTTCACAAACCTTTAAAAGGGTTTAGGTTCTTGCATTCATAATTCGCTAGACCATTCTACATTAACCTGACAAAAGTAACCTAGAAATGAATAGTAACAACTAAGGAATCAAATTCATAACTCCTCCCAATTTGTAGAAAAATTGATGATCAAGGCTGCATCCAAACAAAAGTTGGTACCAACACAAACTCAGGAGATCTAGAAATCTTAAGACCACATAATCATGGCAAGACGAGACAGCCTGGTATGTCTCCCCATGAAACATCCACTCACTGCAATTAGTAATAGCTGGTGCAGATTTGTACCAACAATCTCAAATTTATTTGTTTATTTAACATCAGAAGCTGCAAAATACAATGAGAAGTGCAATATGTACATGGTTTCTGGAACTCCGGGATGTGTCCTAAGCCATACACTAATTAAACTGAATTATGAATACAGATAGCAACTAGAGTTTTTGGCAATGGATATGAAAATATTTGCTCCCATGTAATAAAATGTATTTGCAAAGGCAAATCGGACATAGATTGTGGCTATTTTTCCTAGTGCTTCGTGTGAAGGAATTGATTTACTGCCACACTGCAATGAAAAACTATGATTTGAATATCTACATTCCCCACAATTCACGAAAATGTGCAGAGATAGCGAAGCTACCTTTACGTTGAAAAGCAAAACAAATGGCCATCTCAGCATTTGCTAAAAGGAAGCTGCAAGAAAAAATATCAAGATGGGCATCATTGGCCGAGAAGTTGAGGAACAAAACTTTTACAGGCATATTTAGCCTTTTAGAATTAGTCTGAATTGTAACTACTTGGCATTAAGATGGTCACATGCAACCATGCATCGAGACTTCAGATTAAAGCAATAACCCTGTCAAACTAGATTTTCATCAACATTCTTACTTTCAATAAGATCTACAAGCCATTTTTCACTTTGTGTAACACATAGAATTTGTTATGTAGTGCTGCAGCAAATTTTAAAAAGATAAATTCTTATTGTACGTTTCCAGTACTGAGGAAGTGAATAATTCTTGTTCCTATATGTATGACTTTTTCCTACATGTGTAATTAGAAAAACCTATTTTTTTTAGTGCTTCATAACACAAAATAGATTTCTGGCAAAAATATCTCTACATTTAGCAGCCAGATCAGGATTTTCATGAAAATTTGTTTTCCCTGATTTGGCAATGTCACCCTAGAATTTTAAATTTTGGTGTATTTTACTTGAAACCTGAAGGTTATTCTCAAAATTTTCTCAATAATGTCAATCAAATTTTTGAAATTTTTTGGTATCAGATCTAAAAACAAATGCTTATATAAATGGTAAAGGCCCAAATTTCAATATTCTCAGAATTTTCAAAGATTGAAAGAAAATTAATTTTTTCAGCGACTACAATATTGAAGACAAAAGACAATTCCTTTTGACATGTGTTCTTCAAAAGTTCACGTGTTCATCTTAAAGTTCATACAGTACAATTTTGCAAAGTTACAAAATGGAAGTACATGCTGTTGCAACACCATGGATTCCATATTTTTTAAAATCTCTGTGCTCAGGTTGGGCAAGTGACAGTCTTAGTAATAAAAAGTAATAAACCTGACCACCTGCAGGTAACCTTCAAAACTCCCTTTCAAAGAAAAGAAAAAAAAAAGTACACACCATTTCTGATAGTATATGACCACTCTCCCAAAATCTTAGCCATCTTAAAATAGAGTTGCCATAAGGGTAACAATGGAATTCAGGACATCTAAGTATATTATATATTTCAGGAGAATTTCTTTATTTTTATACTACTAAATAGTATAGCAAGCAAAGAACTAAATAGTTCAAGATGTATTACATTCCACACTTAAAGGAATATCAAGTGACCCTTCTTTTCCTAGGATGAACTTCTCTAACTTTGGAGGGTAATTCTGGTCATTTCCTTTTTTCCATGACAATATGTACAATATTCCAAGGCATTTAAATAAAATATTAAATAAAGCATGGCTGGTTGATATCAAAACATGGTTATTTACAGAGCCCCCTTTCCCCCTTTGCAGCCTCTTGCACTAAAACATTGCAAGAGAAACAGATACACTGATTCAAAACACACAGTATCTTTATTTTTCAGCTTTCATATTGTATTGTAAAAGAAATATAACAACAGTTGCTAAACAAAGAAATTAGCCACTTGCATGTTCTTATTTAGTACCATTTCTGTGTAGTAGTTCACAAGCATTCCCAAACACAGCTTTGAAGAACTGTGTGGAGTATAAAAATTCAGAATATTTGGTAGAAACACAGAAAAATCTGACAGGACACATGTCAATATTCAGGAAGATTTCCGCTTTATCACAACATATAGCAACCCTATCTTAAATTTCAAATCATAACCCACCTCAACATTTTTTTAAATTTGAAACTATTTTCGAAGGTAGAAATAACAATTTTCTTTAAAAATTGAAAGCAATATTTAAAAACCATTAGCTAGTTTCCCCAAGAAAACAAAATATCTATATGAAATACAAAACCTATTTCATTCTTTCACAAATAACAGATTTTTATGAAAGGACTTACGAAGGAGTGAAGGCATGGGCAAAATCTATCATAAAATAATGAACTTGTAAGTAGATATAATTTTTTATTTACCAAAGCAAATGGTTACAACCAATAACATCAATATCAGCTTACTTCTTGTAACCACAGCTACGCCTTCGACCACGAGCACGCTCAAATTTGCGTCCCTTGGAACGTACGTAAGGCTTAGTGTGACTGTGTGGCACACCTGGTGCACGGCCAAAGTGTTTGCAAGCTTCACGAGCATTTCTGCGGCCTAGAACAAAGTATTTATCAATGTCTCGGCAACAAGGAAATCAACTTTTGTAGTAATTAAATGCAACTGAATTTATGACTCACCTTGCATAAGAACAGTTTTCTTGCCCAATGGGTGCTTTACAGCCAGCTGATCAAATGTCATAATTTGTCCTCCATTCCTCAAAATACGTGCTCGAGCTTTCTCCGTGAAACGCAACGCACAAATCTACAAAACCATACATAAATCATATACCTTTTCAAATAAAATAAAAAGTGTTTCAAGTTTGGTTGTAATGAATCTATAGATTAAAGAAATATCACCAAAATTAATTCATTATCTACAGTACTTGAAGGTGCTAAAAAACTAGTTTTGGACAGGTGTCCCTGGTAGCTATCCTTATGTCAAGAGTGTTTTTGTAAAAGTAGGTGTGATAATTAATCAAAAACCTAAGGGCTGATGTTTGAACTGCAGGGAATTTTCAAATAAAGACTGATGAGGGTAACTGGTCTGGATCAAAAAAATGAGGAAATCATGTGTCACAATAATGAAAATCAAGTTTAGGACATGATATTGAATAGAGACATACAATCATAAATAGTGGATTGTAGACAATCTAAGTCAGTCATGAAAAAAACTATCTTGCTAACCATAAAAGTAAGATACAGAACTAACTTCAAAACTACCTTTAATACAGTGTATTGTTACAATGAATATGCACAATCCAAAAACTTGCCATTAAATACAGACCATGAGGCAGAAAAAGAATTAAAATGCAGAAAACCATGCCTGGAAACTATTTAGAAAGTTGGTTCTGAAAAATGCCTAATCCGTAAAGGACAGAACAATACTTTCCTGAACACAGACTACATAAGAAAATGTACATAGGCAAGGCTAGTATTTAAATAAAGTAAAAAAGGGTCACGTCTTCAGCATCTAGTGTGAAATTAGCGGCTGAAATCATGAAAATCTGAATGAATTAATACCTGTGTAAATAGTGTGCAATACTTTCAATCTCTTTACCTTCCACCTGGCATTATGACATCAGAACTTCAGTAAAGAATGACAAGATGAAAGTCACAGCAATTAGGGCATTCCTGTTGAGTAGTTTGAATATATGTGATTGAACTTAAAATTGTGTTTAATTACATGACAATGGGCTCCGTATTTCATACATTTATGTGAGACGCGTTTCAATAAGGCAGATTTAAAAATTTCTTTAACAGTGTTTACAAAGAAAAATACGAGAATAATCACGTTTGAATGTATGGATATTTGATTATAATAAAATATATTAATTTCTCACATAAATATAGCGTAAGCCATGTATGACCAGTCAGATTTGGCTTGCATTCTTTTCAAATTATTTAGAAAGTAATTGCTCTATAAACTTGTAGGTTTCTGCATTGAATTCTGTACTTATTTTTTTCCCTAACTAAGAAACAACCAAATAATGGCACCATTGAAAGCCCTGCTACTGTATCCATTCTATGATCTCTTGAAATCACCAGACACATATTACTCGTTCACTTTACATTTGCAGATGGAGCGCTGCGATTTGTTTACGTGAGGTCCCCGCCGACTGAATGAGAAACGCGCGTCTGCAGTATATACTGACTGTTTAAATGATATAGAGGGCGGTGAGCAGGACACAGAACCCCGGCGGGGCAAGAAAATAACCATTAAGCAGTAGATAAGTGCAAAGAAGAAATAAAAAGATTGTACGCGAATGTTGTAAATAGCGTGTAGCGTGATCTATTTTATTGTATATTAGCTTAATCAGTTAAGAGCGCGACTCCAGCTCACTGTCAGAAAGGCATAATTCGTCAGCTGTGTCCGTAGCGCTTGTGCTGCCTTCAGAGACAGCTGATTGGTCAGATGCTGATTGACATCAGGGCCATTCGTGTATTCTCGGTGGTGTGTTCGGGCCTTCACTTTCAAAACTAACATTAGTTCCTAATTCTGCCGTCTGCAAATGTAAAGTGAACGAGTAATACAGAGGTTTGGTCTTAAGAGGGATCAGGGGCTTGCGCTAGTGGAGGACAACACTCTTTGTAACTGAAGAAAGGACATCAGAAAGAAATTCAAGAATTTTGACTTATTCTCTGGCTTTCTCCATGCAATTGTTAACTCTTTCTTATCCTGAAGTGTTTCCATGTGGTATGAGACTGGTCCTCATAGAAATAGGTCAAAATAATTAGGAGTCAAGAGGTTAAAATAGGACAAATTAAAACACTTCCAAAAATCAAAGTTAAGTGATTCCTGTAGTTAAATCACTAAATTCACAAGACAATAATATAATAGGGCATTTTGCATAACTTGCAAGTTCTACAAATCACTTTCTCCAATAAATGACTACAGCAGACATTTCCCAATGAAGATCAACAAATTTATGATGATCCCAAAAAATAAAACCCAGTACAAAAAACATCGTATGTCTTTTCTAGGCAATGTTACATTTTCATAAATCAGGCTCTGATTAGCAGTTATCGTAACATTCTCAGCTCAAACATACCCACACACACACTACATAATACCAATATGAAACAATTGATCACCAAATACCAACGCTTTCGTAACTTAATCGCTATGAATAATTGCAAGATTATAAAACTGACAAACTTCCAAGGTAGTCACCCATTTTGAGATATGAAATATCCTGACACATCAAGAGTTTAATTAATTCATTGTACACACACAATACAATGTACATTTTGATTTCTGAATACACTTTGTATTTGTAAATTGTGAAAGTGACTTTTAGAGAAATTATTTATTTGTTAATTGAAACAAAGGGAATAGTTTTTAAATAATTTACAAAAGTGAAAAGATATTACATGCTTGCTGAATAAACCACCGACTATTTTGAAGACTGATGAACAGAAACCTTCATACAGTCAATATTTTCCCATCAAAGAATTTCCCAACTTTTTCACGCAATACCACATCCCCTCATGTTCTCCCAACCTGTGGCCACCCTGAAGTTTCATGGAAATTAGCCTTATGACATTGATATTCAGAAATGCTAAAACGTGTAATTTGCTTCGTCTGTTCTTAGTTAAACTATTAAAACAGTCACAATTCACAATTTTAACACACATTTCTGGACCATTTTCAACATTTTTGATTAGTGAATAGTCTCTCATTGTGTTCATTACCAACAAAACAAAAATTACGTCTATGTTGGCAAAGCTACTTGGCATCCCAGTGAAGAATTATAACTTTTTCCACAATTCAATGAAACTAATGTCGCATGAAAGCCATGACTACTGGAAATAAAAGTTCACCAAGATCCACACAAACTTCAGATTAAAACAATTACAGTAATGAATCAAACGAAAAACAAAACTTGAAAAAGGTTTTGACTTGACCATACAATTTTCCTACCAATATGTTTGTCCTACCTTCAACTTTGGTATGGTGTAAATCCTCTGATCATCAGTAACAGTACCGACAACCACAGCGGTCAATTTCTCCCTATTAGGTTTCTTCATGAAACGAGAAATTCGGGCCAGTGAAATAGCTGGTCTATTAATCTTGGACATAAAAAGTCTCTTCATCACTATCTTATTGAACTTATTACGCGTTCTCCTGGCCAAAAAGCGATAGAGCTGAAATAAACAGACAGTAATTAATTCTGCTCCAGAAACCGACCGAGTAGAATTTATTAACAGAGTATTCTCACCTTAACAAGCAAGCGCAAATACACATCCTGAGATTTAGGTTCGGTTCGTCGAACCTTACGGTCATTTTTATGGCAGATATCGATTCCCTGTGGTTAATAGAAAAGAAAATCATAATCAAAAAAACATTTGGAGAGCTACTATTTTACGGAATTAAGCAGATGGTAACAGATAACATAAATCTATAAAACAACGTGTTAACTCACCATCTTGAACCAGCGGAAGAGCACGCAGACTACGAAAAGAACTATGGGTACGCGAAGGCAAGACAATTCATTGGAATACTCAGACGCACTATACGAATATGTGTATTTTCTGTGACCGAGGCTGAGAACGGCATTGCGCACACGAAAGTATAATGTCAAAGGAACATATCCAATTGAAATGAATTTAATAAATTTTATTCAACCCGAATTTTCAATGAATTGCATACCAGATACGAAATATGATTACATATTTTACTTCTCGGCGTGAATTCACGAACTCCGTCAGGTTGGTACACTTGTGAACATTTTGCTGTCGGATGTGAATGAACGTGTGGGTTTGATTTGTGTGAGCGTTTGTGGAGAACGTTATAACAGTAATCATATGTGCTGTGTCGAGCGTGTAATATAATTACATGTAGGTATCTACTGTGAAATGAATGCCAAAGTTTGTTACAACAGTTTGTATACATGTTCAGATTCCTATTTCGTGTTGCCAACTTTGTTCAAATTTACCAACCTGAAGAATTGATAAAAAAATACATTTTAGATTCAATGATCGGTTGACACTAGTTAACGTTACCAATGATTGATGGATAATACTGGTTGGGAATTATGTCATTGTAGTTATGTGGTTTGTTCGTATTTGTGTGTCACTTGTAAAACTCTGTCACTTAAACTGTCAGACATTTGAAGGTTAAGGTTTTTTGTTTTACAGTACGAATTAACATGTATTCCGGAAAATTTCCAATTGCCCGCAACCTACAAGCGTCATTGAAAGCGTTTTTAGAAGGCAGTTATCTAGTCAAAATGTTAATTTGACTAATTATTCAATAGAAGAACTTGAAGGAAGAGGGCTACTTCGTGTGCATGGCAAGGAAGCATCCACCTTTTTACAAGGGCTGGTAACGAATGACATGCGACATTTAGAAGAAGGTGCGCGGAGTATGTACACTATGTTTTGAATATTAGAGGAAGGGTTATTTGTGACACTATCATTTATAAAGATGACAATGATACATTTCTAATTGAAGCTGACAAGGAAGTTGAAAGTACATTACAGAAGCACTTAAAAATGTACAGAGTGAGGAAGAAAATAGACATAGATGTTATTGACGATTTGGGTGTTTGGGTCATCTTTTCAAAAAGTCTTATGGAAAACCGTGATAGCAAAAACCCTCAAGAAAAGCAGTTTATCAATGACAGTGACATGGAACATGATTTTGTATTAAAGACCTTTCAGCAGAGTAAAATAATAAGCCGTGATCCAAGGCTGGCTGAATTAGGATACAGATTAATAGTGTCTTCTGGTGATGACTTTCTGAAAGATTCAAAACTTTCTCAAGATGACCAACAACCGTCTAAATTTTACAGGCAGCTAAGATACAAATTAGGCATTGGTGAGGGTGCTGCAGATATGCCACCAGGCAAATGTATTCCTTTGGAAGCCAACTGTGATTTCTTGCATGGAGTGAGCTTCCACAAAGGTTGTTATATTGGACAAGAGTTGACTGCAAGAGTATATCACACTGGAGTTGTAAGAAAACGCTTGATGCCAATAGTTTTAAATTCTGAGCCTTGTGAAGACTTTATGCCTGATGCAAGTGTTGAGAATGCCTTGGATAATAAAGCTCTGGGTAAATTGCGTGGCTTAGAAAATAAAAATGGATTAGCTCTTTTGAAGGTGTCCGAAGCTCTGTCTGCCCCAGCACTTCGATTGTTAAATGTGTCTGGTTTCACAAAGAAACCATTTTGGTGGCCTCAGGAGGCCCCAAAGGAACGTATGATTGAAAAAGATACGTAACTGTCAGTTTCAAAAACTTAAATGTGATAGTTGGCTTGTGTTAGAGATGATACAAATATGAATCAATTGCTAGTCACTTGTAATGCAACTCTTTGTTGTAACATTTTTCATGTTAAGTTTTACTTGTTTATTATTTAAATCTGTACTATGTATAGTTCCATATGTATACAATTGACCTTGTAACGAAGTTTATGCTTAAAGTCATCGTAAATATGCTGTAAATGTATAAGAATTGGTGATTCCACTATTGAACTTCATTGTTTAAAGAAACAAAGTGCTTGTACATGTTAAATAGGTAATTTCATGTACATACATTTACCCCATTCCACTATTTTATTCCTCTGACCCCTCAGAAATATTTAATTTCACAGTACATTTAGAATTAAATTACCTCAAAGCATTTTGTCTATTTTTTAACTTTCCTGAACCTGTGCTCTCAGATCATTTGAAATTTGACAAGTGTTATAGGTGGAAAAGGGATACTTTGAATTTGATGTGCCATCATTATTTCATGCTGAAAGTTTTCTTCCTTTTGTGAACAATTTCCTTTTTATTAAGTGTCTGCATCTCAAAAGTAAACATAGATTGTCTCAGCTTTAATACTCTATTCAAAGTTAATAAGGCCCAAATGATGACAAAACCTCATTTTATTTGAATTGGCATTGAGAACCATTGAATTAAGGTTGAAGTGTTTTCTTGTAATAGTGGGGTGAATTCCCTACTATTTTCACAAATACGTTTTGATGACTTCATTGAACATAACATAAATGAAAATAATTTTAAGACCTTTCTCTTTATGAAAAACACATTCTGGGATTGTGTTGTTCCATCCACCTGTCCCTAAACAATACTAGTAGTGCCTAAACTAATCATAGGGTTTTTTTCCAAAATAAATATTCTGTGATCAATCAGACCCAACTCAAAGACCAATTGATCTTACTCAAATTTTGGAGATACTCCATAGGAATCGGTCAATCTGACATAATCAATCAATTGGTATGATCTGGTGGTACTTCACAGGAATTGATCCATGTGACCAGACTTGAATTTTGGATGTACTTCAGAGGTAGTCCCTTGGACATTTTCAGAATTTTCTGAAAAATGGCTCTTTTTCTTTAAATTTCTTTCAAATATAGAATGAAATACATCTGTGAAGATGGCACAGGTCGATTGTCTCAGAGACTATTGCCTCAGAATTTTGCAAATTGCAAGTTTGAAAATTTTTGAACTCCCTTCTACAACTGGATTCCTGAAGACAGATTTTTCTTGTTCTCCACAATTAGTTCTTTAATTAATGCCAAACATTTTTTCTTTAATTAGTAGCTTTTGTGGAAGTATGGGAGAAAAATGTGTAATATTAAAAGTAATATTTTCTAAAAAAGAGCCCCAATCTTTTTCTAGCACTACCCATATAATCTTTTTGTATGGGTAGTGCTAAATGCACTGAATATCTTGATGTAAGGCCATTTTGATGTATCTTTTGACCTTCACATTTCTGAGTGCAAGCGCTTCTAATGATTTCTTGTGAAGAATCTTGTAAACTCAAGTTTTCTGTGAAAATGAGCTTAGAAATGATTTTTCAATGAAAATTTGCACATTGGGCCAGGTTTTACTATCCTATAACATTCTTAAAGCCGTATTCCAATTCCATTAGGGGATCAAAAATTTGAGAAACTGTGAAAAAATATCTTTGAGACACCGATAGAGAGCAGCTAAGAAGAGGTTGGGACAAAAACAGAACACTAGCCCAGACCAAAGAAATTGGAAAACTAACAAGTTCCAGAATGTGTGTGCTATTCTGTAGCCCCTCTGGTTTGTTCTGATGCCTTAGTTTTATAATTTTTCTGGTGAAAATATATATTAATGTTAAAAAGAGACAAATTTCAAATAGAATTATTAGAATAGATGCAGAACAAAGAAACTTATAACACCCAATGTACTATAATTTAAGGACTTCAAAACTGAATGACCCAAGTTACTAACACTCTTGTACATCAAGGAAATTACATTATGAGCATCCTTAACCCATTACCCATTACTGCCCAGAATTATTCTGCTCGCGTTGTGTTGCGCCCATTGTTGCGTTCGTAACTGCACAGGAGCTGTTGCAGCCATCTGGTAGCATGTTTTTGCCACTTTTAGTGCTATTCAATTGTTATGTTGCTAAATTGTACTAATAGAGCGCTCTCAAAGCGCCAAACGGTGGTTATTGAGTATTTTTTTTCTATAAGAAGAAGCAAAACCGTTGAAACTTAGCTGCATAAACTCCGTCAACCATCAGCCTCTCCCTCCAACTTAACCACAGGTTTATAGCAGCTAATCACGGTTTTAGATGAAGATTCGAACCAACCCAAGTCATGTGTACACTCTGGCCAGGAATGTACAATGACTTAGCGATCATGGCTAAACCAACATCTGGCGTTCAAGAATGAAAAATCTTGCTTGTATATTTCGTTTAGGATGTCTACGTTTACTGAAAAACTAAAATTCACAAAATTTGCAAAGGATGCAACGGATGCTGAAGAGATAACATTCTTGGCAGAAAATCCTGCCAGTGGGCATTGATGGGTTAAAAGCCAAAAACACGATTTAATCTTGGTGTAGCAACACAAGTTTGAACCATATACATAATTTATATCATTCCAATGACATTTTGTACTGTTCAAAACACAAAAAATTACACTACAAGCAATTTCATAAAACCTGCCTCACTCCCCTTTCTTGGCATGAAAAAAAAAATTTGATGTGTCGTTCCAACTGAATGTTTCTGAAAGCTCATACTACTAAATGCATTTTATATCATTCCAATTGCCCAAAAGAATTGAAGATTGAAACTTAAATGGGAAAATTGCTAGTAATATAGAACAATGTGTGTTACAGCTGTCCCTAGCAGTGAAAATTGTAGCAAACATAGTGAGGAGTGCAAAGTTAGGGTGCAGTAAGGATACCCTACAGACAGTATTCATGCCTTCTAATTGAAGATTGAGATGAATACATTTGGAACTTCAGCTGGTTATAAATAGATTACCATGCGCTTAAGTATCAGGTAAATTATAAAACTGAGTGGGATAATTAAATATCAATATACAATATAAATTTAAATTTAAAAAAAAATTTTTACAGAATTCTAGTGATATATCTTTCTCTGACTCTATAGCAAATAATGCAAGTTCTTTGAATACTGAATGCATACACTAACCTACTTATAACACATTATTTATAAACTCCACCCTAAACCTTTAATAAAATAGTGTATTTGAAAGCTGTTATAATTTGTAATTTTACCTTGAAACCAAGACAGGTAGATATATTCCTTTGCCCAAGGAATTGCTACACATAAAAAAGGAAAGGAAGAAGAAAATTATTTATTATGAACTAGTTTGGCAAGCACATCATTTTGTAAGGAATTTGCTTTCATATCAATGATTTCTTTTTCAGCCTGGGAATGGAACCAAGCACACCTTCAGATGATTCCGGGGGCTCATTCACCTGTTACAGATGTGGACTTTCTGAACACTATGACTTCAAAGGGAAGAAAACCCCCTATTCAAGATGGGTAGTTTTAAATGAGGATGGATATGTAATGCAAGATCCTTTCTCTACCAACAGAAATGACTTTCTCCTCTTGGGTTCTGATTGTTCTGTTTGTGAAAAACCAATATGCCAATCTCTGAATTGCAGTGTATATTATATGAAAAGATTTTGTCTTCCATGTGCACAAACAGGTCTCAATAAATTTCCAAGTGCTGTTCAGGCACGAGTGAGAAAACATTTAGAACAAAAATGATGTTTAACAAGTGTTTTTAAAGTGAAATTCATTAATCTGCTGCAATTGTACGTTCAATTTTCTATGTTTGAATCTGATATATAGCAATGGAAAAGCATGATAGAAATACTTCTGAATATTGAATATTAAGGCAGAGAACTTTTAAGATATTTGAGTTTCATGCCTAGAAAATTGATGTTCTGTACATGTTTTTTGTGGAAATTAAAAGCATAAGAAAGATTTATACTTTATACTTATGAAAACAGACTTGTGACTACATTAACAAGAAGAACATTTTGTTTAATTAGTTTTTACTTGAGAATTAACATATACATTCTTACAGATGTCTGCATAAACACTGTAGTCATTTCAATAACTTCTGTCAATTAGTGAGCATTTTAGCAATTTTCTTCTTCCTCTGTTCATTCCTGTTAATTTTTTTCTTCTAAAAATACAAAAGAAAGAAACAACAAACTGATTAGTAAAATGATCTTTTGTGGGATGTAATATACAGAATATTCTCAGAATTGTAGCATTTACCTTCTTCGTATCTGATAATGTTTGTCCCTGAAATGACTGCCTTGAAACACTCTGCTTTTTTATAGATTCAACAGGAAATCTTTCACTTTTATCTTTCTGGTTAAAACTTTGACTTGTACTTTTGGACCTTTTCCCCTCTTTTCTATTTATATATTCTTCATTTGAAAATGCTTTCTCCTTCACTGCCTTTTTCTCAAAATTTTTCTTATTATTTCTCCAATTTTTATCATGACCAATTCCTTTCATTGGTTTTTTCTTTGATCTTGTCATGTTATTCTTTTGTTGATTGGAAGTCTGTTTCAATTTTTTTGTTACTCTCATCACACGAAGCTCATTTTCTCTCAATTTTATTCCTTGTAGGTGTACTGCAAGCTCCACTGCATCTGAACTCTGGAACAGAAAAAAAAAGTATTATCTTAATCATATCAATTAGTAGAACAAAAAGGTGAATTAACACTGTAATACAATAATAGCTGAAAAAGACGTTAGATGTGTTAATTTAGATAATGTTTAGGGGTCATCCATAATTAGCATTAAGTTAAAGAGGGGGGGTATTTTGCTGCATTACATAGGGGTAGGTGGGTCAAAGTTTATAGTTACTGATATTTACTTTCCCAATTTTTCAGCATATGCTGAAATAATCCTTTTTATTCACTCTCACACTAAAATATTAAAAATTAACAAATTAAATTAAAAAGTGATGGAGTATTGATTGTAACAATAAATGGAAATGTTTTTTCATCAATGGTATATTGTTGAACCTGTTAAGAATACGAAGGATATATTCAGACACGATCTACAGTAGTATATTCTAGAATCCAATTAAATTGGCACAGTAGACTCTGGCCCATATGTCATCCATGACATGAGTGTGTCCCGGGTTTGTCAGCAATGTTCTCACCTACATGTCCTTCATTCAAAAATTGTTCCTAATTTTATTGTGAGGTGCAGTCCACATTGCCAACTAATTCTGATTTTGTTTATCATAAATTTGAATATATAATACAACTAAAGTTAATAGAACACTTTGTAACCGCTTTATAATTTATTGTTTGTTATTGTAAATAGGGAAGGGTCTTGTTACAAAGTTTACATAATTACCTATGGGGGGGGGGAAGAGGTATTCAAAAAAAAAACTGTGTTTATAATTTTAAAACACCTAAGGAGGGAAATTAAAATTCAGAGGATCTCCTCAGTTCTCTGTTTTTAAAACTTCCAAGATACCAAAGGGTACCCCCGGATAAGGGTATGAAACCTTTCAAAAATATATTTTTGCTACAATTATAGTGTAACTTCTCATGTCATTTGGTTGAGGGGACCATGTAGGTATGTTATGCAACTAGAAAACATTTTGGAGGATTTCAACTGGAACATTGTTATAACTCTATCAGTGAACTGAGACTGATTTCCCTCTATCACTTTGTAACATTTATGTGGTCAATGGTTTAGCAACAAGGCATCATACACTTTTACCTACTTGTTTTCATTTTTAAAGACAGCACCATGTGCTAATAATTGACAATTAAAATAGGGTCTGATGGAAACATACACAAGCATCTGTTACCTAGGCAAAAATTTAAATTCAATTATCACAAGTAAACATATCTAAGGAACAAAAATATTAAAAATCAAAGAGCCACCAAGACAAAATTTTCAACCCATCCAATAGGTCAAGTTCAATCAAAGGCAATTCTCACTTTACTTTACAGATGTAGAAATGGGACAATGATATTTAATGTGCACCGGAGAATCCCAAAATGAGGTTCTTGAAAGTACTAGAAATATTTACTTTAATGACACAAAACAAAATTCATTTACCTGTGAAATGTTTACAGATACATTTACCTGTGAAATGTTTACTGGATATAAACAGCAAATTATGCAAAGTTTTGACAAACCTAATTTCATCAAATCAAGACTGGAAGGAAAGAACTCCAACTATGATACTAAATTATAAAAAGAGTTTCAGGATTGTTAGGTGCCAAAGAAAATGACAGTTAAATCAACTATGAAAAGGGAACAATAAAATTTGACTTAATCACCTACTTCCCCTACCATAAAGAGGGTAGCGGAATAAGATATGCAAAACTGCCCCCAGGGGCTAAAATTTTTTTATTTTGAAAATCGTAATTGAAGTGTTAAAACGATATGTTTTTCGCCGAATTTAAGTCAATTCACCCGGAGTACTTCCTACAAATGAATAAAACGTGTTTTTTTAGCTTCTTATATAAGTTTTAAATTTTTGAACCACTTTGCGCTTACAAATATTGACTTTAAGTATGCTTGAGACTTTCTATAGATGATATAGATGTTTCGAGAATTTTTTCAGGCCTTTATGTCCGATTTTGACTCTTACAATCAACAATGAAAAATGGAAATCGTAGAAAAACGTACGTTGTTCCTTTGTTTTTTAAGAATATCTCGTGTTCTAGTACAGATAATAAAAAAGGCTAAATACAAAATGTAGCGCTATAAATTCTCTACAGTTCCCCAAAATTTCAACTTTCTATCTTATAATTTGCATGCGACAACTCAATATGTATAACACAGAAATGCTGTAATTTCTTTCTTATCATTTAAAATGAGTTTTTTTTTCATTAGTCTTCGTAGTTTTTCAATTTCATTTTTATTTTATGTTTATTACAAAGGTAAATAATGAGAAAAAAGTGTAAGAATTATATTATAAAGAGTAAAAATCACTCCAGCAAGCGCAAAAATGACACCCAGCCGAACTTTGACGTTGACATAGATTCGGCGATTCCATTAATTCCAGTGATTACAGTTCATTATATTTAACCCTTTGACTGATATGAGCGTGCCTCACCTCCGGTGAGATCCGTGTCCCGTGTTCTATGAACGTGTTTGCGCGTCCGGGACTCCCCGTGTCCCCAGTGCTATGGACGTCCCTTCGGGTGTTTGCTTCCTTTCATCAAGATGGCGTATTGTGCTTCTGCGAGTGCGACTTCTGGGGTTGACCTAAGGTTCTAAGACTTTATTTCAATGCAAATAGATTGAGCTGCCATATATTTTCTCGGGCAAGATCAGTAGTGACACTTTATAGTGACCTTGTTCTCGGGTCTGGTCAGTTCCCCTCCTGACGGCGCCGCGGAACCACGCGAAGAGATCAGCACCGCGAGCTACACCCCTAGCCGACGACTCAGCACAGCTGACATGCTGTGCGAGGCGAGCGGTCAAAGGGTTAAATGCTGTCGGAGGTTAACTTTATTAGTTGAATTTTCTGATTGGAATATAATTGTATTAGTTTTTTATCCAATTCATCCACAAAACATGAAATGCTGTAAGTGCTTACATACAGTATTATATTTTGTACATAGAGACTTTTTTGTATTTCATTGTTTTCATTGTTATGTCATTGTTATTATTATGTTTGAACTACAGGACGATTTAAATAAGATTAATGATTGGGCAAGAGGTAATAAAATGTCTATAAATGGAAAGAAAAGTAAAGCGATCACATTTTGTAGGGCCAGAGCTTTTCATAGGATTCCTTATCAGCTAGGTAATGAAGTAGTTCTGCGAGTATCGAACTGTAAATACCTTGGCATACTCCTGGATAGCAGGTTGGGATGGGAGAAACAAACTACATAGTGGGTAAAGCTTGGAGGTCTTTGCATTTCTTCATGCGAAATCTTAAAAAGATGCAATTAAAAAGCAAAGGAAATCGCGTATACTTCGCTTGTTAGACCGGTAAAAGAATACGGAACTAGTTGTTGGGATCCGTAGAAAATAGGACTTAAAAATAGCTTGGAAGGATACAAAATAGGGCGGCAAAATACACATTTCGGAGGAACATACCTGTGCATTGAAAATCTTTAGAACACCGGAGAAAGGGGGCACGACTTTGCGCACTATATAAATCTTACATTGATTGCTCTTCATGGAAGGAAATTAGGGGAAGGCTCGATAAATCGGATTACTTTAAGAGATTTGATCACAATTATAAAATTAGAAGAAGAACACATAGAACGATTTATAAGATTTATATAGTGCGCAAAGTCGTGCCCCCTTTCTCCGGTGTTCTAAAGATTTTCAATGCACAGGTATGTTCCTCCGAAATGTGTATTTTGCCGCCCTATTTTGTATCCTTCCAAGCTATTTTTAAGTCCTATTTTCTACGGATCCCAACAACTAGTTCCGTATTCTTTTACCGGTCTAACAAGCGAAGTATACGCGATTTCCTTTGCTTTTTAATTGCATCTTTTTAAGATTTCGCATGAAGAAATGCAAAGACCTCCAAGCTTTACCCACTATGTAGTTTGTTTCTCCCATCCCAACCTGCTATCCAGGAGTATGCCAAGGTATTTACAGTTCGATACTCGCAGAACTACTTCATTACCTAGCTGATAAGGAATCCTATGAAAAGCTCTGGCCCTACAAAATGTGATCGCTTTACTTTTCTTTCCATTTATAGACATTTTATTACCTCTTGCCCAATCATTAATCTTATTTAAATCGTCCTGTAGTTCAAACATAATAATAACAATGACATAACAATGAAAACAATGAAATACAAAAAAGTCTCTATGTACAAAATATAATACTGTATGTAAGCACTTACAGCATTTCATGTTTTGTGGATGAATTGGATAAAAAACTAATACAATTATATTCCAATCAGAAAATTCAACTAATAAAGTTAACCTCCGACAGCATTTAACCCTTTGACCGCTCGCCTCGCACAGCATGTCAGCTGTGCTGAGTCGTCGGCTAGGGGTGTAGCTCGCGGTGCTGATCTCTTCGCGTGGTTCCGCGGAGCCGTCAGGAGGGGAACTGACCAGACCCGAGAACAAGGTCACTATAAAGTGTCACTACTGATCTTGCCCGAGAAAATATATGGCAGCTCAATCTATTTGCATTGAAATAAAGTCTTAGAACCTTAGGTCAACCCCAGAAGTCGCACTCGCAGAAGCACAATACGCCATCTTGATGAAAGGAAGCAAACACCCGAAGGGACGTCCATAGCACTGGGGACACGGGGAGTCCCGGACGCGCAAACACGTTCATAGAACACGGGACACGGATCTCACCGGAGGTGAGGCACGCTCATATCAGTCAAAGGGTTAAATATAATGAACTGTAATCACTGGAATTAATGGAATCGCCGAATCTATGTCAACGTCAAAGTTCGGCTGGGTGTCATTTTTGCGCTTGCTGGAGTGATTTTTACTCTTTATAATATAATTCTTACACTTTTTTCTCATTATTTACCTTTGTAATAAACATAAAATAAAAATGAAATTGAAAAACTACGAAGACTAATGAAAAAAAAACTCATTTTAAATGATAAGAAAGAAATTACAGCATTTCTGTGTTATACATATTGAGTTGTCGCATGCAAATTATAAGATAGAAAGTTGAAATTTTGGGGAACTGTAGAGAATTTATAGCGCTACATTTTGTATTTAGCCTTTTTTATTATCTGTACTAGAACACGAGATATTCTTAAAAAACAAAGGAACAACGTACGTTTTTCTACGATTTCCATTTTTCATTGTTGATTGTAAGAGTCAAAATCGGACATAAAGGCCTGAAAAAATTCTCGAAACATCTATATCATCTATAGAAAGTCTCAAGCATAATTAAAGTCAATATTTGTAAGCGCAAAGTGGTTCAAAAATTTAAAACTTATATAAGAAGCTAAAAAAACACGTTTTATTCATTTGTAGGAAGTACTCCGGGTGAATTGACTTAAATTCGGCGAAAAACATATCGTTTTAACACTTCAATTACGATTTTCAAAATAAAAAAATTTTAGCCCCCGGGGGGAGTTTTGCATATCTTATTCCGCTACCCCTTTTCTGTTTATTTGCCCTAGTGGTAATGTAAGTTACTCTATGGCAGATAAATAACTGAACTTATTTCTCAACTAACAAATGTTAACCCCGGAGGGATGGCGGTTGCTGGAGTTATGTTAGAGGTGGCACGGGGTCAATTGTGACCCCTTTAAGTTCTTCCTTTCTAAAATTATATTTAGCAAGAAATAAATGTGAAATAAGTTATTTTAATAATAATCAATCATTTACAAGATTGTATTAACTTAATGCACTATTATAAACAAACAAGTAAATGACGAACTGAAACAAAAGAGCAAAATTATCATTTATCTTTCATTTTATGTAGTGACTTCTTTTACATTTTCCTGAATATTTCAATGACAAAGGTCTCAGAAAATTCAGTATGTTTCATTTTCTAACATTGCCTCACGTAAAAACAATTTATTGAAAATGCTTTGAAGCCAATCAACAGAACTTGGAAAAAATGCAAAATTTAAGATGTTTTTATTGGTTTCACAAAAATTTACACACGAATTATTACACATTAAATGTTGAAAATCTTTCAGACAAAAGCTAAAGAATGTGGTGAAAGGTATGTGAAATGTAAAACTTCTGACACGCAAAATTACGTAAACTGCAGCTAAGCAAAGATACGTGGGGTCACAAGAGCCCCGCGCCACCTCTCTTGGGTTAAAAAAAGGTTGTAATATGTTAATCTATATAGAATGTATGTTATACAGCATTTATTGTTCATTACCTTTAGCTTTACTTTTGGAGATTATATAGTTTACATCCTCTCCATAAATAGTTTTTATTATTTTCTGGATGTAAAATAAATTTAAAAAAAGAATTTAGAAGAAAAGAAAAATCAAATATTGGACATTACCTTGAAATTGACAAAAGCAAAACCTTTTCCAAGTCCCGTTTCTCTATCACGCACAATTCTGATATCTTCAATTTCACCACATTCTGCAAATGTGTTCCAAATTTCATTTTCTTCAGCAGCTGCAATAACAAAAATTATAGTATTGAAATATGGAATACAAAAACTTCAAAAACATTTATCTATATATTACAACTTTTATTGTTGTTATTACATACACAGGTCTTGTGACATCTTATGTACATTCATTATATATTATCTGTCAACCCTTTTAAACAGAGTTTGAAAAAATGATGAGTCTATATTCATAGCCATGTGTCAGTAGGTTCTGACCACCAGAAATTTAATTAGCACCTTCATTTTTTTTAACATCCAAAGTGGAAATTTAGTTTAGCTAAATTTAGTTAAATTACTTTTCAAGTTTAATTCCACTCTGGAAAGTACAGAATTCCAACAGTTCTATGGCAAAGTTAACATGCTTAGATCGTACAGCTCCAAATCAATCCTAACATTAGCTTACACAATTTACATAAACCACCACGAGTCTGGCCAACAAAAAATTATCAAGTGTATTTATATAAAAAAAATGTGCTGCCCTCTTCTCCCTTCCTAAAGCACTAACAGAGTGGTCAAGCTCATGTAAAGTTCAGCTGCATCTTCATTCAATAATTATCCAAAGTTAAAACACAAAGTTGAAAAATTGAAACAATGATATTCACAATATATAATACAGTAATTTATAATTCTTTTAAACAGTTTCAATCATGATAAAGAAAGTATTAAGAAAAAACTTATTGCAAAATATTCTTAATCAAATAAAAATGATTCTTACACTTTTATCTTATATTTTTTGTTTTGAAGTGGTGTGTATATGGAGAAATAATAAATATTTTGAAATGGTGGGCATGTCTTAGTATCAAAACTATCCAGTTGCAAAGAAAAATCGTATTTTAAGTACCCAATATAAAGAACAATTCAATTATTAGGGAAACATATGGAAGAAATAACCTCCACTGAAACATGGAAGAAGGTCGAAAACAGAAAAAAAGGAAGGAAAGAAAAGTACCAAAAGGATACCACCATATAGGACCATATAGGACTTATACTCTCTCGATACCACAGGAACGGCAAGAGGAGGATCCCTAAAAGTAGGGGAGCAAACAGCATGGTTGTACGTAGGACGACTGTCGTCAAGCATTACGCCACAGGATGTAACGAATTTCCTTTGCAATAAAGGGTTCGACGAAGCATCCTGACGACAAAAGGGAAGAACAGGGCATTCCAAGTACGAATGCCTACGAAAATGCTCCAGAAAGCGGAGAGCCTCGAGTTCTGGCCTGAAGGAGTCAGGCGATTTCGCTCTCCACACCGAGCAACAAGAGGTGTCCTCACCATGACCAAAATAAAAAATCCAGAAATACGACTGCTTTACACGCACACCTTAATTGTAACTGGCATTCTGTGGAACGTGGAAGGAGCTAAAATTGCATTAGCATCGACGTCAAGGAGAAGGAACGGACGTTGCAATTCTAACGGAAATATTTCTTAAGGAAAATTGGAATTATCCATCTTATTGCACAAATCTCCTAGCGAAAAACGAAGAAGTAGGAAGACCGAGAGGAGGAGTCTCCATATTGTAACGAAACCCCCCCCTCTCACACTGCTACCGATATCGATCACGCCCACGAAACGGGCGCCAATGCAACGAAAACCCCCCCTTTCCTATTTTCTAAAACGCCCTACGAACTGGGCACTAATGTAATGAAAATCTCCCCTCTCAACTCCTATTGTTGATCACGAAAAACTTCCTTGCTGATCACCTGTAATATCTACAATGCACACCACTGTGCCCCCCCCCTTTTACTATCCGGAGTTTTCCTGTTTACATAAATTTATCAGGGCGGGCCGTGATTTGTTCTCTACAGAACACAAGCGCCACGCCAATGCAGGGACCAGGATCAGCTAGCTATGTGATAAAAACACCGGTTACGTAACATCAAAACGAGAACTCAAAATCTCCTTTGTTTATTTTCTTTTTAGCCAACAGAAACATTAATACCCTCATAAAAGAATCAATACCACACAACATCAACAAAACACGATATCATAAAAATCACAAAAATCAATAAACATATTATACCCAAACGTTATTACGAAATAATGAGCTCAATACTGTGGCCACACCCATTACATTGCAATCCCCCCCAAAATGTTTCCAGTTTTGGCTTTGCAAACCATTTATTCTCCCCAAGAGCAAAGAAATCAAAGTCATTGACTTCACTGGAGTGTTGCAAAACAAAAAAATATTCCACTTCCCTTTCGTTGTTAACGAAGCAACGACCGGGTCCACACACAAGATCTCACGCCGTCATGCGTAAGAACTCTGCTCCACTGCTGCCTGCTAGCGCCGAATTACCAGTGCCCCCCAAATTGGCACTGACCACGGCGACGATATGCAAAGACGCGCTCGAGTCTGCTGCACCTCGGCACACCTCGTTCGGCGACACCCGCTTCGATTTTTCAATGGTCGAAGTAACACCAGTTCCAAACATTAGTAGAAAAACTTTCAAACGTCACAAAACTCAAATCACGATCGCGCGTGGCATAGCTTTATATATTACTACTAAAATAGTTCACATCACACGGCATACAGTTCCGCCACCTTGCGAATACAAGTCCGAAGGAGCAACACCTTCTCGAAATTTTATAAGTTCGCGTGTTAAAATAATATCATGAGTGACGCGGAGTACAACTCGCCACGAAGTTATTCACTCCTGTCACAGTTTATAATAGTTCACTAGTACGAGTCCAGAAGAGAACACTTCATCAAAAAATTACAAATCCAAATTTTTAAAATTATTCTTGCAACAAGCGACGCGGATTCTGCCTCTCGCTACCAAGCTATTCCCCCATCTGACCCCCATTGTTGTCCTAAAGCATTTATAGCTTTTTTCCGAACAAAACAATAGCGCCTCTATTGTCTCCTGCTTTATAACTTATAAAATAGTTTATTATTAATTTCTAACACTTCCTGGATTGTCTTATTATATTGTAAAATTCCCAATTAAAATTTCGTATCCATTCCACTTCTTAGACATCACTTTTCTCGCTTCATTTTGTTAAAAGAATGCTTTTTCGTGCGTCTCATGCCTACAAACATCGCTCGTTTATTTCTCAATTAACTAATGTAACATAATGTTTATCTATTAATGTTCGGCGTCCTAAAATTGTGTCACCACGTTTATAATTTGGCCCGTATTCCACGGAATACTTTGGTATATGCCAAATCTCGGTAGACACACTAGTTTTCGTTTAATTTATTAATATATCCAAACCTTTCTGAAGTGACCTCACGACCATTGTTGTTTTCGTTCTTTAACATGTTAAAAGTCAATGTCGTGATCACAAAACTCGCGATATTATGCGTTTCTGTAACCCGATTTAGCTGAAACAAACTTTATTCGGTTCCTTATAATTTTGCGCGTTGACTAGTAACACGCAACCATTAATTCCCCACTGCGTTCACATGTTCGTCCGAAATACTCGTTTTCTCTTAGATCACCTTCACTTGTTTTTTCTACATTCCGCTCTGGAAGTTTCTACATAAAGTTCTATACCCGGTTCATAAACCAATGGTCACTTCATGTTATTTACCTATTTCATTTGTAATAGATGGCTAAACTATTACAATATTAATAAAACCATGGATGACACCGATAAACACAACGATGCACACCGATAAACACAACGTTACAGGTGGACGCGTTAAAATGCGTTACATGTAGACACAAAATGGATTAGCATAATCGCGGCATATTTCAAACCCAACACCCATGCAGTAGACATTACAGAAAAATTAAATATTCTGATACAGCAGTGCAAAGTAAACAAACCAACATTAATTGCAGGAGACTTCAACAGCAGGATCAATAAAATCGACTACAAACCAAACTCGTCATCAACACTCTAGAAGAAGAAGGCTTCATCCTCACGAACGAAAAGCATATCCTAACATATACGTATATGCCACATGGAAGGAGTACTATAGATTTAGCACTTGCAAGAGGCCCAATGACAGGAAAAATAAGTATACAGTTTTAAAATACGTTCTCCCCCATACGTCATATAGAGTTTTTACTGTTTTGACCAAATAAATGACAAATATCTAAAGCAAGACCATCATGGAAAAGTGACGCAACGCCAATACAGTCGTTCCCCAAAACTATTCGGACACCTTCTACTTTCAAAAACGTTCGTCCAAATTTTTAACACAAATCATTATTATATTTTAATTCAGCATAATTTAAATAAATCGGAGTTAGTCGCGAAAATAACGAAAACGACTTCTTGAAAAGTAGCTCTACGAAGCAAAATGACCTTTTAATCATGTTATACAAACCACAACGCGACTGAACAAAAAATTAGACCATTAAATATAGAAAGAAACCGTTGAAATCAACGAACGTTGTATGCGGAAAGTTATCCACGAGACAGTGACAGTTTGCTCTCGCCACCAAAGGGTTTGGATCGTGGAAATCACTGTGAAGGAATAACGATGGGTCGGAGAGGAAGAAATAGTACTTTCGAACGTCAGCTGGTTGAATTTCACCATGAGAAAGGTAAGAGCTGCAGAAAAAAATTGCTCATATGTTAATGATGACGAAGAGTACAGTGAGTGACATTATCAAACGGGTCAACAAGGAAAACAGAATCCAGCTACACCCTCGAGGGGGGCGCACAAAAAAGTTTTCTGAGAAGAAAACTGGATTCTATGGAAGGTGAAAAGAAATCCTCGTGTACGTGGTTCTGAAATGGTGGTACAGTTAGAAACTGAATTGGGGAAGAAAGCTGGCGTGGAAACTATAAGATGGGTTCTAAAAAGGGCAAAATTTCCATTGCCGTTTAGCAAGAAGAAAGCCCTTCATAAGTAAAATTAATGAAAGGTAAGGACTACAGTTCGCAAAAGAACACGAAGGGAAGGATGAAGAATGGTGTAATTGTGTAATTGTTGCGAATGAGTCCAAATTTAACATTTCGGGGTTAGATGGACAAATAAGGATTGGCGCAAACCAAACGAAGGATTGAAACAGCGCAATTTGCAAGCCAGAGGAAAAATCCGAAGGATGAGACCACAATGGAAATGTATGCAGCCGCATGCTGGTACTACTAGCAAATTATAGGAGAAGAAAAGAAAAACTTCTGGCAAAAAGGAGAAAGGTTGATCAAAGAAGCAGAAACGGGCCCTACGTGGCACTCTGACCGAGGAAAACTCATCCTGCTCAATACATACCAATGACACACTGGTATAGGCATTTCAACACAATCTTAAACGAGGAAAATATGAAGGAATCACCGATGTACAATAACTGGCATCAAGAACCAGAAGTGGAAATAGAAAAGTGGAATCAGCTCTCGACATCAGAAGTAAAAAAGATAATAACTTCACTAAAAAAAAAAGCTGTTGGACCTGATAACTTACAAAACAAACAGATTCAAGAAACAGCTACAACTCTACTACCAAAATAGACCAAACATCTGGTGTGTGGAACCAGGAACTGTCCCCGAGATATGGAGGCACTCGATCATCGAAGTCCTATACAAAGGAAAAGGCGACCCCAAGGACAAGAATAAGTACACGGGAATAGCTCTGGAATGCAACCTCTTCAAAATGCTAACCAGACTAATCACAGGCAGAGTGAAAATGCCAATTAACACTGCTCTTCCTGACACTCAGTTTGGTTTTAGAAGTGGGAGATCCACAATCACAGCCATCTCACTATTACTGAGAGACATAGAAGAAGTACAAAAGCAAAGGAAGAAGTAATATGTTTTCATAGACTTCACAAAAGCTTTTGACCTCATGAACAGAACATGAATTATCGATCAGCTACAGAAGACTCTCGGAAAATTCAGTCCATGGGTAAGAGTCATGAAAGAAATGCTGAAGTATAATATTATTAAAGTTAGCGACAATCTGACCCTATCAGACACAATCCTGCAAACAAATGGAGTTCTACAGGGAGACCCCTTAAGTTCCCTACTATTCAATAATACAGCCACTGCCATCCTCAAAGCAGCAGAAAAATCGGAAGGTGTCACAACACAATATGCACATGCAGATGATCTAGCGGTGGCATCAACAAATCTAGATCTGCAGCAAGCAATAGAAGAAATAACACATTGATGTTGAGAACACAATTTCCAAATCAACACAGAAAAAACAGAAATGATGGTGTTTAGAAAAGGGGGGAAAGTACCCGTAGTCATTTACATAAATGACAAAATAATAAAGATGACTCTGAAGACTGCTTATCTGTGACTTCCACTGCAGCCCAGTGGCACATGCTTTTCAAAACACATAGCAACAAAAGCTGCACAAGCTGTACTAGCTATGAATGATGTAAAATACCTCCCTGCATTAAAATTAGAAACGACAATGAAGCTATTTCAGGCAAAAATATTGCCAATCGTTTGTTCCGGGATTGAAATAACATGGGAACATCTCAGGAAGAGAAACCTGGCCATCATGTAAAAGGTTCAAGTCTTGTACCAGAAAAGGGCTCTGGGGGTGCCCAAAATTAAGATTAGTATACGTTCTGGCAAGGGAATCGTTCCTCATAGAGAACATAAGAATAAAATTCCTACTACCAGGTACTACAGCTTCGGAAGAATTCCTGTCGAAATTAATCAAGAAGAGACAAGAGATATGGCCGGAATTCTATGCAACAGGAGCCATGATAGATCATGCTTGGCCAGAGGCAAACTTTGAAAAGTGTCATGTCCTCACAAGACTCGCAGTTCACGGCTTCCATCACAAGCTTTGCAAAAATACATACTATCATGAACCCAATGAGCAATGCAGATGCACACTTTGTGACCTACATTGTTCCCATTACCATGTAGAGCAGTGCTCAGAGTACAATCAATCACAGGGTATGCAGCTGCCAAATGACCGGAAAAATGAAGTGAAGAAAGACTATTGAGAAGTGAAAAGAAGTGTATATAATAAAACAATACACAAAGTGTGAAGTCAATGAAGAGAAAGTGAAAAATAAGTGTGTATAATAAAAACAAGAAAACAGTGTGAAATGAATGAATATATATAATCAATGCCCTTTAGTGTGCTGTTCAGCTATTATTAATTATGGGAAACATATCATTGCAGACACTTATAACAACCAACACATTTACAATAATAATTTAAAGCAATGAATGTGATTGTGACAATAAACAATAACTCATACAAAAAGGAAAACTCACCAAATGGGACATTTCCTAAAAATATTGCTTTGTTTTGATCATGATTTTTGTTCTTCACAGCTCTGTCTACAAATATATGATGACCTTCAATTAATGAACCATTTGCTTCTAAAGCTTTGTCAACAGATTCTTTTTCATAAAATCGAATAAAAGCACTTATATTGGTTCTTTCTTGATGAAATTCTTTCTTAATTACTGTAACTTTCTTGGGAATTCTTGTGTCTCCCTGAGGAGCACAACGAAAACGAATACATTCAATAGTTCCATACTTCTTGAACACTTTCTTTAGTCTCTTTTTGTCTATGAAATGTGGAACATTTTTAACAAATACTGTTCGTAATTCTTGTTTCTCATCAAGTTTTATCTTTCGCTTATGACGTTTGGGCGGACGAGTGGACAATTTCTCATCTTCCTCATAGTCATCCTCCTCAATCTCCTCCCTGAAAATAAGAGGCAAAGAAGTAATTACACCTCTAAAATTAACTTTTCACATTTTAATATAAAGAAAATAGAGAATTAGTTTGGGCACAAGTTTGTAATGTATTCTGGCAATGAGGCAGATCATATAAATTTAACAACTTACTCTGTAATTCCTTCTGAAAATACTTTCTTCCTTTTTCCTCTTTCACTTTGAACGGTTTCTTCATTCCAATGTACTTTACGTTTTTTCCCAAGTGAAGAAGCAGATTTCTTAGTGACTTCTGCAGGCGTAGTTTTCTCATTTTGAAAAGGTACATATACAACACTTTTCTTGCCTGAGGCAGCGTTTCGAGTGCCGGAAATTAAATCGGCTAAGCTTCCAACTTTATAATCCATTTCACAGAAAGTTAGGTTATGGAGAAATCGTAAATCACTCTTAAAACAAATAGATTTTTAACTTACAAAATCGGTAGAGTCGATAATTCGCAAATTACTGAGACGGTTTAAATTATAAAATAATAATTAACAAATAATTTTTAGAAATCTTCCGCAAATTACTAGCAAACATCACGCGTGTAGTATGTGAGATTCAATTGAATCCAGAGAACGACAAAGTTGGCATTTCTTGCTTCATAAATCGATGCTCAGATGTTCATCGTGAAACGTACAGGCAACTTTCGGAATTAATATTGAATTGAATAAGCAATTTACATATTAAGAAAATCTGTAAATATACGCAGAATGAAATCTTACCTTCGGTAAAAGAAGAAAAAAATATAAATTTCGTTACTAATGCATTGTCGATATTATTCAAACCGTATTAATAGCTAGCCTTAAAGGCAATCAGTGATTTGCTCATTAAATGCACGTCGCTTTGGTTGGCGATAACTTTTTGAAGATCGAATCAGAAGTACCATAATTAAGAAAAACAAACTTTTCACTAAAATCAATCACATGGCGGTAGCATCTGATTACAATTGAAACTACCCTTTCTCAATCATTCTGGTAGGGCTGCTTGGGGTTGCTGTTGCAGTTACTGTAGGCGTGCAGTGCATAATAGGTAAACGCCACAAGAGTGGGTAGTGACAGTTATTTGAATGTACGATTACATTCTTAATTCTTCGTAAAGTAATAAAATTAGCCAGCGGGGTTAAAAATCGCGATAAAAAATGGATTCATTATCAGGCATTAAGGATGGAATAGACATTTTCCACAACTTCGTAGCATTACACAAACCTCAACTACAAGCTTCAGGTGTTCCCGGACATTTCTGGGAAATCCTCAGTAAGAAGTTGCATTATCAAATATTTGATGCCGGAGAATCATTTTCTCTTTTGAAAATTGACTATGAAGAAGGAAGAAAAGAACATGAACCCATTTGGAAAGTGATAGTGTCAGCAGAAGGTGGAATCAGCCAAACAGAACCTTGCCATATATATTTGATAGATCATGCTTGGACCTATAAAGTAAGTGCAGCAAAACATCACCTTAGGGAAATCCCAGGTCTTTTGGAGAGAATGTTGAATCTTATGGATATACCAAATAACAATGATGGAAGTGTAGTTTCAGAAGAACTAGTGGAAAAGGTTTTTGATGAAATGTGGAAATTTAACCAAACCTACACAGTTGGTCCAGTATCAAATGTTGAAGAGAGATTACCAGTATGGTATATTATGGATGAGTTTGGTTCTGCTATACAACATTCTGATGAACCAACATTCCGAATTGTGCCTTTCATCCATATGCCAGATCAGGTTGCTTACTCTCTTCTCTTTCCAGTACAAGATGTAACTAAAGGAGAGGAAGTTACAAGAGATTTTGTAGAAGGCTACATTCAAGACTCTGTTTCTAGACAAGCTCTTTTACTTCCCTGGAGATCTAATAATTTTTTGACACATTCTTTTGAGCATGTTGAACCAGACAGTGATTACTTTTTAGAAGGTCATATTGCTGAAAGTTTACCTAATTACAAAAGTCTTGAAACTTGCAATCCAAAAGTGAAAAATGTGTTGAAGGTTTTTTCTGAATACAGTTTTGTAAATTCTTATTTGACACATCCAAAATTTGAAATTGTTGACAACGATGATGATGCTGATATATTATGGTACACATCTCATTTCAAAAATTTTCAGAATTTGAGTGAAGCTAGTCCTCATAAATATGTTAATCAATTTCCTTTTGAATATGTTATAACTGTAAAAGATCTTTTGACAATTGTGTGCCATCGGAAAGTTGGTGAACAAAATGAACAATTGAAACCTCTAGAAAGCTATCCTGTATGGTTCCCAACTACTTATAATTTAAGAACTGAACTCTCCAAATTTGTTAGTTATTATCAACATAGGGAAAAAATTGGTTTGGACAATCATTGGATTTGCAAACCATTTAATCTAGCACGAGGTCTGGATACTCATATTACTAATAATCTTAACTATATATTAAGACTACCCTTCACAGGTCCAAAAATTGCTCAGAAGTATATTGAAGATCCTGTTTTATTTCATAGGCCAGAAATTGGATCTGTGAAATTTGACATTAGATATGTTTTGGTTCTCAAATCTGTTGCACCCCTTACAGTTTATGCGTACAAAAACTTTTTTCTTCGGTTTGCCAATGTTCCTTTTGAATTGCAAGACTTTGAAAATTATGAGAAACATTTTACTGTTATGAACTATAATGACAGTGCAAACCTTTGTCGTATGTTGTGTGATGAATTTGTTGTAGAATTTGAAAAACAATATAATAGAGAATGGAGTATTGTTGAGGAAAAAATCTTTGAAATGCTACATTCCATGTTTGTGTCTGCTACAAGCAAATCACCACCTGCTGGAATTGCACATAACCCACAGTCACGTGCAGTTTATGCTGCTGATTTGATGTTATCATGGAGAGAAGATGGCACTGGAAATCGTGAAATGCAGCCCAAGTTACTGGAGGTAAATTGGTGTCCAGATTGTCAGAGGGCTTGTGAATACTATCCAGATTTTTACAATGATATTTTTGGTTTGCTGTTTGTTGATGAAGAAAAAGAATCTTCATTCAGGAGACTGTAAACAACATTGGAAAGAAAAAAAAAATGTGTGCGCTTTCTACATGTAACTGCAACAAGACAATAACACGCCCCCATAAAATAGCCCAGTTAAGGGATGTGATAATTATATCAAGCAGAAACTTTCATGCACATGATATGTAAGAATGTGTTCACGGTGAAAGTTTGTATGATGCAGACATATTTCTTGTTCATTAAATGCTGAAAAATTAAGGATAAAACAGTATTTTGAAGATTTTAGCTTTTTCTGAGCACTAGAAAAGAACTATATTTGAATGTTGCTTTCTGCAGAAAAAACAACAACAACAAGAAGCTGAACATTTGATATGCTCATATTTATATAAATCATTATTGTCAATGTTGCATTGATTAGCTTGGTATCACATGTGATATCAAGCTCATCAACTTTTTTCATATTACATTGAATGAAATGACATTATGGCTCTCACCAATTATGTCCCTAGAGCTTCTATAATTTTATACAAAAAGTAAGTATATTTGAGGAGTGAGCATTTTTGAAGTGTGTATACATGTGATATTCTCATTAATTGATATACTGGCTATCATTGTGCAATAAATATATACATAAAAAAGGAAAATTGTTATTCATGTTTGGATTTGAATTGTGACTGGCTTATTTAAAAGCAATTTCAAAAGGAAGTGGTGAGCAGAGTAAATTATCATGTGTTAGTAAAAGCAACCTTTCACAAAAAAGTTAAAAATAATTTTAATGTGATATTTTTCTTTAGACTTTGAGATTGCTTTTGAAAATAAACATTAGCAATAATAAAATATAAATATGTTTTTAAGGTTTTCAATAGCAAGAACAATAACAAATATAAGGCTTATTAAAACATGACTTTCTAACGTAACTTGTAATCACAACAAATCTGTTCAATTGCTATTATCAATGTTCCCTCATTGCAACTTGCTGCAGCATTAATGAAAAATAAATGGTTGAAAAAAAGAGCTCTGTCTATTTAAATACTTTTAATTTAATTTTTATTTAATGATTGGTGAGAAATTTTATTCAGAATACTTGACTTAAATTTATATGCCTGACATAAAAAATTGATTAAAAGGCAAAAATTAACGCTACCAAGTGTGGTTTCTGATGGAATTGATTGTTAAAAATTAATTATGGTAATTTATGAAAGAATGAATCCATGATCTTATAAACTAAATGCTCAGTGTTAATTTGTTGACAACTTTAAAAATTATTTTGTTAGGAAAATGTATATGATAGTGTAAACAGTGTTATATACAATGTGTTTTTAAGAAATGTATTTTAAATTTGTAAAGTTCATTTCACCAGAATGTACTTGTGGCAAAATTCCTGTTGGCAGGTGCAGAAATGTTACAGTGCACTTGTTGGAGACATTAGGTCTGACCAATATGAACACAAGTTTTTTTTTCCAAGAAGTGCCAGTTTTGTTGAAGTGATCATGAAAGTATTAATATACCAAAAATTTCATAATGTACATTTTTATTTTCCTTTTTTAAATTGCTTGGAAAACAAGCATGTTCTTATTTTAAGGATATTCAAGTCAGTGTTATAAGTAAGATGTTTATAGCATCAATAATTGTACAAGCTTGTAAAGTGTTGAAAGAAAGAAAGACAGATAAATCTGATTCTGTGCAGAATGAAGGAAAACAAAAAAACAAACAAAAAACACTACTACTACTATTGACGCTATAGAATGGTACAGACTTTCTCGTCCTAATCTCTTTAATCTGGGCTTGCTTTTTGGTATAGCCCCACCTTATTCCCGTTGAAATAAGACTTATAGGCTTAATTTAATTCCGGAAAATATCATTTAATTAAATAAAAATGTTCTCCCAAGGTTTTGGTCTATGCACCAGTGCATCATGGGTGTGTGTCACAGGAGCGTTGCGTTGACGCACGTCTTAGATTAACACTATCTTATGCGGGACGGCTAAAGCGCTCGTGTGTCATTTCAGATAAGATAGTGTTATTCTACGACGCACGTCAACGCAGCGCTCGTGTGCAAGGTAATTTAATGTAATCTGTTCTAAACCAGAGGTGCCTACAACAGTTTAAACTTTCTCGCATTATTGAAAATAGTGGCATAATATTGCAATATTGTAATTTCTGCCGTACTAAAAACTCTGTTATAACCTGAAAAAGTCCAATTAATGTGCATAGGCGCATTTATTTCATTAGCAGAAACAGTAGTCATTGTAACTTTTACAAACGTGAATAAATTTCATAATTCTATTATGTACAGAAAGTGATGTTTCATACAAGCTTGCCTTGATTACTGCAAAGTGAGCTAACAGTTTATGAATACGATAATCAGTGATCAAAACTTAAGTAAAAGAAAGGATTTTGTTAGTTCTACAATAAATATATTACCTTCCTTAAATCTCTTTCCTTTCATAAGAATGTTGTCTACATCACACACGATTAAGGATTAACACGGCCGGCAACAATGACAAAAATCCTGATAATTTCCAATCGCCACTTTGCGAGCTCACATCGCGGGAAATTGGAATTTACAAAATAGAATTTTTTCCAATTGTCGAAAATATTGAGAGTGGGACGAGAACCACTTTCATTTCCGTTCTTTGCTACATAGTGAGAAAGTTTAAAGAACAAATTTGGAGCCTTTTTTTTAGAAAATAATTGTTTAACAATTTAAAATTGCCTATGTTTTACGCAAATAATACCCATATTTTCGAAAAATTGAACATATTTTGAAATTAGGCTATGTTTTAATGAACACTTTTCATTAAGGAAAAAATATTTTATTATTATAGTTGTATGAAGAGGCAGAAAAAATTGAACTATTGCCCTTTTCGAAATTTGAGGTTTTTTTTGACGAAAACGAGTCCTGTACCATCCTCATGCCCTTATGCTAGATCAAAATTGTATAAAAAGATTTTTTTTTTGAAAATGTTCCAAGGGCTTCATGTAAAGTACCCCAAACATTAAAATATCGGTTTCATATTCAATGGGATCATGACATTAAACGAATCTATTGTGAAATAACAATTTTGTTGAAAATCTTGCTCACACTTTAGCCGCTGGCTTGTTCACAGACAGGCGTTTCGCCGTCAATCGAGTTTTCGAAATCAATGACCCACAAAACTGAATTCTGACTACCCAACGTATGGAGGAAGTAATTTTCTATTCATATAGGGACAAGATTAATCCACTTTTTCGTTACCAGGGCCCGACAGAATTTTTCTGTCGAAAATTCGCCGTTTTCCCCGCACATAGCAATATTTTCTGAGTAAGCCGTAGGGAGAAAGTAAACGAAAAGTGTGCCCTTATAGTACCACTAGTTCAGAATATATTTCAACAAGGGAAAACAGTCTTTATCATAATTATCTTCTGACATATTATTTTTTCAATTTTCGAAAATCGATGAAAACGACTTACGACATATTTTTTGTCTCGTCCTTATAATCCGTAATAAGGTAAAATTTTGTAATCGCGCGCCGGAAAACGCCGAACTTTAAGCGAAAAACTCTTAATGCCTGGCACCGGAAACGAAAAAGTGGATGAATATTGTTCTTATGTATAGTAAATGACTTTTTCTAGCACGTTGTATAGTAAGAATTCATTTTCTGTGGGTCCTTGATACTGAGTAATCGATTGACGGCTAAACTCTCAGCCCGTCCGTGTGTGGTCGACGCTATCACTTAGACCGTTCAGCCGATTTAAATAAACTCAAGGCCCTCTGAGTTTCAAACAATTATTTTCATTTTTGGGAGTACTTTACATGAAGCCTCAACAATTTCAAAATTTTCTTAAAAATGTTTCAAAATTTTTTTATTAAACTTTGTTCTCGACTAGTGTAAAGATCGCTTCAGAGAATGGTGTAGGTCTCATTTTCGTTAAATTGCCAAAGTTTTTGAAAAAAGCAAAGGTTCAGTGTCTTCTTACAACTAGAATATAATAATGAAATAGGTTCTGTAAAGACAGAAAGTATGGAAATAATCCCATGAACGATTTTTCGAAAATAATAATAACAGTAATAATAATAATAATAATAATAACAATAATAATAATAGTAATAATTTTTCGCTTAATATTGCGATCAATGATGGCGTTTTTTAAAACATTTTCCTTTTTTCAAAAACAGCTCCACTTTAAATTTTTTCCTTCAATTTTCTTCCTTTCAAAAGACAATGCTGGTCTCATTCCTGGTAAACTCGCTGTATTTTCATAAATCACAAAATTTTACAAAATTGGAGATAGAGATTTTTGCCTTGAACAAATGTTCTAAAAACTCGGATCTTTGTGGAAGGTCATGTACAATTTGTTATTTTTTTTAAACAAGTAATTTTTGGTTTTTATTTGAAATTACTTCAGTTTGTAAACTTTTTTTTCTCAAAATATGTTCCAGATTTTTTCTTCCACAGAGAAAACAAGGAATGCCTAACAGAGTGGTGCAGGTTCATTTTTGTTGAACTCTCTGAATATTCATAAATTTCAAATTTAGAACTGATGAAAGAAATTCTAGTGTTAATAAGCTTTCTGCTCAGGTTTTAACTAAACTCAGGCTCAACTTTTTACTAAACTTATAGGAAACAACAATTATAAGTTAATTATTTTGAGAAATCGAAACATTAATATTGAACATAATGAACTACACAATTTACTAAAGAGCTTTAATCTTCATGATGTAGAGTTAGGGCCAACACGTGTTACAACCCATTCCACCTCTACCATAGACTACATCATTACAAACATTGAATCAATTAGGTTTATTTTTATCATATAATTTAGAAAGATAATGTAAACTTATTATACTATTATTACTGAAAGTTAATGAAATTAACTTACTGTAATTTTAATTAATTTCAAGACAGACTTTGCTTGATGCTTTATGTAAGTCTATAAGCAATAAAATATTATTATTATTATTAAAGTGTGTGCTATTGTAGCACTAGTTAACCATCTAATGCTTTAGATGAGGGGGAAAAAATAAACAAACAAAAAATGAACGTTTTTTGAAAAAATAATTGTTTTAAACGTTGCCTCTACGTCATGCAAAGTTACATAATAACTTCTCATATTTCCAAAAAATTGTACAAGACCTTATTTCAAAATCTGCTTTTGAACAAATTTTATTGAAGTAAAAACTCCTGATTTTCAATATTTTAGACTATTTTAGGAAGATACCCAAATAATTTTTTGATAATTTTAAGTTGTCAATGAAGATGCGGCCTGCATCATTTTTTAAGCATCTTAAGTGCTATTGAGGTAGAAGTTTATACAATTTGGACCCATTTTTGAGAACATTTTGAAAATGTTAAGATTCAATGTAAAGTTCAACCAAAAATCAAAATATCTGTTTCAAACTCTTAAGACCTCTAGATTGTCCAGATCAAAAGGGAATATCAATTGTGGAGACAATTGTGTGAGTCCTCTTCTTTTTGTTTGTTTGTTTTCTCTATTTTGTTCCCGAGGAACTGAAATCAGAAATCAAGCCCTGTATAGAAATATATCATGACATAAATGAATGAATAAGTCTTTATTTCAATCAATAAAATATATGCAAGATATTTTGTGAGGTGTTGCTTCTCCTAGAAATTAAAGAACAATTTTGAGGATGGATTTAGGTGTCTTATAATGGAATCTGCCAATATTAATTTTAAAAACACACTATAATGAAAGTTGTTTTATTGGGGAATTCAACTATGCAGCAATGTATGTTACAATATCTGATATGATGTTGTGTAGTACCGTTAATTGAAATCATATTGTTTTTCAAATATTTTAATAAATATAGAATATGATTTTGGAAAACACTTTGAACGCATTCTGTGTAATGAATTTTTAAATATCACCACAATCATGTACTACAGTACCCATATCTATACCATATTTACACTTTGGCATACAATTTATGCACAAGTTTGGAAAGCAGTGACAGATTTTGAACATTTTAAATCACATCTGGATCATATTAAACCTAGAAGACATTAGATACAACATTATTCAACTCCACAAAGTATATTTACAAAATACAGTATTTCATAATATACATTTAAAAGTTATTTTAACATTCTGGAACAGAATGAACAAATATACAGTATAATATGGTACATGTATTCTGTTATAGGACACTAGTATTTCTGCGCAGGACTAATCTCTGCTTTAACAACAGCACGCTCTTAATGTACTTCTCACATACTTAACTAAAGGCACTGCTTCACAAAAGAATTCTTAAAATTAAACCAGATTGGTTGAAATGAAACATATTCAAGTGGTTGTATTAAAATATGTAGAGATTTCTACATCTAATTTTACACTAGTATTTTCATGTCAGAAACGAAAACAGTCTACAAGTTTCTGATTATTATTAAATTAGCTGTTGTTCCAGGAACAATTAAACGAATATTGAAGTTTCAATCAAAATTAAAGAATTGATGAAAAGCAAAATTATTAATATGGACAAATGTGAGAAGTAGATTTGTATTGAAACATTCTATTTCATCACACCACATTTTCCTTCAATTTTGACTATGTAATCACTTATTAAATATTGAATGTTCAATTTTCAGTTTAGGCTCAGCAAACATTTATATGGAAAAGTAATTTATTGTTAGTTTATGCAGTTAATATATTGAAACATTTTATTCTGATATAAATGAGAACTTCTAGACAAAATAACAAATCCAAAATATCAATTAATTTTGTCGAATTAGTGATAGCCTATTAAAAATTATTCATTGAAATAGCAAGAATTCAATATTCTCCATTATATTTGCCCATTGTATATTTTTTGTTGATTTCTTATGAAAAAATCAGCCACTGACTACACGTATAAATTTCTTCTAATTTTTATACTTATACGTTATCAGCAACATATATCACAATCATTAAAAATATATTCATCATATTCCAGCTACAGTTAGCAAATACTTAGAATTAAATATCTTATCATAAAAACATCATACAAACAGGAGTGTCCCTCAAAATGGGAAATATGCTAACATTTCTAACAAGTTTCTTTCATTGTGTACATAAAATATAATATTTACACAATAATTTCATCTCTACTACCATATATTAAAAGAGCAATTTACTAATGTAACTATTTGTAAACAAAGAGTGAGGATATGAAGAACTTCAATTTCTCATGCAGATTCAAACAAAGCTCATACTGATATTATTTTAAATAAATATAAATACGTACATAAAATCAAAGTAAATTTGATGAAATTAAAAATATGTTTACAATCTATTTATGCATTTTTGACAATGCCACAAGGAACATGGTAATTGCTAGTCAACACTCACTTCACACACATTAGTATATTATATAAATGTACATTAAATTTTCTTATGTTACTCTAATTTACCTAACAAGAAGATATTCCACTTATGAATTGCTCAGCTATATAGCAACCACAATTTATGAACTTACAAGTAACATACGATGCTTGGTTGCCTACTCCCAGGTAGTGTCAATTTCACATTGTTATACATGTTTAATGTAATACAGAATACAATTTTGAAAGTAGTTTTGTATGATGCTGTACTTTACAGCAAAGCAGCCAAATACAATTTTTATCTTATTTTTTTTGTATATTATGGAATAGGCAACTTCAGAAAAAATGAACATCCATTATTACACATGATCACAAAAATGTGAATCAATTTGATTGTTTTTACAGAATCTGTTAAACAATTTTTACTTTTAGAACTCATTACGCCTCTTTGAAGACAATGCAAGAAGACAATGAGAATGTGAAATGTGCAGGACATTTTTATAAATTTGCTCTTATAAAAGTATGCAACATGAAGTTAATGTCAAAATTTAAGTTTTGAATCCAATTTTTTCATTAGAGAATTTATTTTCATAATTTTTGAACCTACAGTTTTTTTGTACAAGTAGTATATAAATGACATCTTCAAATTGTTTTTTCTACATAATATAAGATATGTTTAAATTTCAGAATGAAGATATTTCTTTTAACATTTTCAAAGTTATATAATGTTTTATCATTATTTACCTGTACATACAAGACAAATGAGCAAAACTACATATCTTATTTTCAGTCCAAGTACATTTAGTACAAATACAATACTTCAATTAGTACTTAAGAAATAACTAGCCAGTTTAATTCCAGTTATTGTGACTTTGTTGGATGGCAAGTATTAAGGGTAGATATCATCATTTATCAAAGTGTGACACATGGATTAACTTTTTGTGAGAACCAACAGATCTTATACAGTACATTCAACAATTTTTTTATACAACGATTTTCTTATGTCACAACAATTGAATCACTGTACTTATAACTCCACAGATACATTCTGGCAAACCAATGTTACTTTTCATAAAGAAGAATAAACATTTAGATATATGGCAGAATGATATATATTTAATTCTACTTGGTATTGATATCAACAATAGCTACTTGGAATCTATTGTGCAGAATCACAATACAGACCTCTAAAACGTAAATTGTATATCACTGTAGATGAGCCTTACATACAGTGCTCAATGCACTGATCATTAATTGATTGAAAATTTTAATCAATTATTTCTGTAGGTGATCAATTCAGAAGTGATCATCATCTTCACATTATATAAAATAAAATACAGATCATGTTATGTTTTGTTTTGATTTTATACCTGTTCATTTCTCAGGAATTAGTTACTGAGAATTGTTTTAACGTGTATATCTAGGAAGTATCAAATGCTTTATGTATCAATATTTATAATTTGTCCTGGAGAGTGATTGTGAGGGTGCTTGTATGCCTGTGTATGAAGGCAAGTATATATTTATATAAATGTCTAATTTATGAAGTTTATACAAAACAATTACGAAACATTCAACATCTATGCAACATCAGCTAGAGAGTAACAATAACAAGCATTTTAATTTCAGATTCACATAAATAATGTGTAATGTGTCTATGACACAACAGTTCATTCATTATCAAACAAATATACTACCGCAAACATTACATTCAGTTTAGTACATCAGTACTCTGGTAGAAAATAACACTCCATTTGCAGATTCTACTTCCAAAACTAGATAACAAATCTAGCATGATATTTACATCATGTATGTACTTGTAAATAATGTATATTTTATGCTGATTTACTATATTTATATGAATAAAAATCAGCAAACAGCTCTAATGTTAAGTTTTTGGATCTTGACAGTTGAGATCTCTCACTACAGGTATACTCTATTGGAAATATGAATGAGAATTGCTTAAATTAAATCAGCTTCCAAAGAGTTCTGAGAATTCATGAATTACTTGCATAAATAAATTCAGTTAAAATAATACATGCTCATTGGAGCACTATCAAAATATGAATATTAATCTAATATAACAAATTGATTTCAATGTTGATATCAAATGTCTTTTACACTACCTAATTACAAATAGTGCATCACTACTGACCAACAAATGAAGTTTATAGGATAATGCACATCACAGATTTAACACCAACATTAAAGACAAGTGAAGATATTTTGTCCTGGATATCTGAGATGTGGACATATTCTGAGGGTACAAATCACAATTATGAATACACATTTTCATGTAATTTTGATATCTTTGAGTGATGAAACTATGAAATGGGAGCGCCTCCTGACTTAGCATCATTTCAGCTTATGTAATTCAAGATCACCTGCCAATTTTTAATGCAAAAAGTGCATGACAAAAATGGCATCTATTAATTCTAAAACTCAAAAATGAGAAGATGCAGATGATGAAAAGTGTGTGATACCATAAACAGTGCTTAGAATTTAAAATTATTTCTGCTACAACACTTTGATTGTATTGAGACAATTCATCCTCAGCAGTCACCAATAATTATAATCTGAGCTATTGTTACTCTGCCCACAAAGTTTTGTGATGTAGTATTCATGCCAAGATAATAATTTATACATTATTTTTCCGTTACATACGAGAGCTTCAATTGGTTGACATTTTAATGTAAGAATTGAATAATTTTATGGAATTCAGTTTCCATATTTCAGAGAACATTCAGTTTAATTTATAAATTCACTGTTACAAATTTTACAAAATGAAATATTTAGGTTATGATATTTTTATTCTTTGAGAGATGTAAACCGCCTGAATTTACCTTTCAGTTTCTGGTTTTTCAAGATCCTTTGTATACGAAGATTACAACTAGGACCTCCAGCAAATATAACCTCAACTTTCCCTCCTTCTTCAATAGCCGCAACAAGAGCTTTCACAGCATCAACAGCAATGTCTTTGGTACTCAATTCAAGAGCAGTGCCTGGAAAGCGATCTCGAATACACTTTCCCACTGCTGCAGCACGTCCGGCTGTCAGAGTTACACCCACCATACTAAGCCAACTCAGGTAGCTCAGATTGGCTACAACAGTCTGCAAGAACAGATGGTCCAGAGCCATTCTATGAGCATTATCTGTTACTCGTAACCCATTGACTTTCAGATAACTGAGAGAGCAGGTCTTCAATGCTCGACCCACTGCTCGAAGAGTCCTTTCACTGTCTTCTAAACATATCTTCCAGTGACTCATCTTTAAACTCTGAAGTGTTCTAAAACTAGTGGAGAGAGTCTGGAAAAAATTAACTAAAATTTTATCATCAATGAGTAAAGGGTTGCTGTTAGCACTCCCTGAATTTTTGTCTAGACTCAAATCTAGATCACTTAAATGTGTGAAGCCTTTAAGAAAAGGGAGTAAATGAGGACCACGTAGAGCCATTCTGTCATTGATGGTGACCTGTTGAGAGAAACAAAATGAAAAAAAATTATCTTACACAGATGATGGATTTTTCTTAAAAAAAAAAAAAAAAAAAAAAAAAAAAAGGGTATTATCTTTAAATATCATGAAAATATCTTCATTATATTGCAGTATGGTTAATTCCATTAGAATTACTGCAAATTCTCAGACGCAGTGACTGGGAAATGTTTAACTAGAAATAGTGACTAGTGGTGTGATTTGAGTGATGGCAGAAGTTTAAGGCATTTTCTCTCCTGTTTACACTTTCACATTATGAAGTAATTTGTACTTGATGTGAAATATGTGACTGCCACATTTGTAAGAGCAAACTATTAGAGAATAGTTGGTGGATATTTATTTATTTATTTGTAATTAATGCAGGCAACAGTAACACTGATGGTAACCTGATTCAGCACAGATATGTATAATGATTAATCAAAGACTATTGTATCACAAAATATATGGAGTTGGCGTAAAGTAAGTTACAGTAGAGAAAGAATAAAGTTAAGTTACCAATTCACAAAGCAAAAATGTGGAGGCGTTAACATAGTAAGATAGAATGAAATATGTAGAGTTCATCTATTTACAAAGCGATCATAGAGGTTTTTGCAAGCATTGAGATATGAATTCTATAATGCCAGCTTCCATGGAAATATCTTAGTATGTAATGAGCTGGGCAAGGATTTATATAGAATAACAAGTTCCTAATTATGTATGTGTGTATATACAGGGTGAGTCACATAACTTTAGCATCTCCTGCAGTTTTTGAATGGTTGAAGTTATTGCAAAGCAATTTTAATAGGGTAAATAGATAAATGTATTCATTTCTATTTTATCACTTGTATTTTCTGCAATTTTGAGGTAACTTCGGTTATAAATTGAGACAATAATTTCGAACAACTATGACAATTATCAAACTGAGTGGAGAAGAGCAAACTGAATCTGCAAATTAAGAAAAAGAAAAGGATTATTGGGAAAATAAAAGCCAAAAATGACAATTACCGGACAAATGAATCCAGAAAATTCTTCAGTGGAGTAGGAAGAATGAAAGGAAAGCAAGGCAGTATTGGCATGTGTACAGAAAAGATGGGGAGATGCTTACACAGGAAAAGCAACAGCAAGAAAGATGGAAAACCTCCTATCAAGAACTATGTAACTAATTAGAAAAATATGAAGATGTTGACGCATCCAATGTAATTGACAATATAGACAACCAAGTTGAAAACATCTTGTCTGAATCATACTTTAATGAAATTTACCATATAATGAACAACTTAACACGTCCACTGCCGTTGACTCAAAATTAAATGTTTGTATATGCCAACCGAGAAATAAAGCATTGGAACAGTATGGACTTAAAACACTTATAAGCATTGGTGGCACTGCTGCATGTCTAAACTTGATGCTTTAAAGTGTCACTGGCAGTTGTGTTAAAAATGTTCGAAGCACTAGGAACAGATAACATATCATTGATGTTTCCACGCACATCGACTGCTAGGGCCATCCATCCTATTAGTGTAATAAATGTTTAACACAGGAGATAGCAGTGTTCCTTAGCTGCTGATTAGCAAGATCTAGCACCAACCCACATGTCAGCTTGCAGGGGATTTCCTTCTTCAGTTATCCCACCTAAGTGGGGCACCTCCCCTGCCGGGGCAATCTCTAAGCTCCCGACATGTATGGTAGTGTAGTCCACATAAGTATAAGTATGTGTGCAAAGGGGAAGGATAGAACAAGGAAGAGGGAAAAAAGATCACACACAGAACATGGCCTGTTTGTTAGGGTACTTCTCTGGCATTCACCTGGAACTGAATGGAGAACCCATGGAAAACTAATGGTTAGAACAGCCAGCTGAGGGAATTCTCTTCTCGACAGGAATTGAATTCAACCTAGCGAAAATTCCGCCACCCTTGGGACTTGGACCTCCCGATCACACCCACTGCAGAGTCAGTGGCAATTCTAGCTCAGAGCAAACTCAAGGAGTAAACATTCCAGGAGAAATTATAAGATCTGGTGGAAGAACTCTCTGGAAAGAGGTACACAAACTAATACTTAAAATCTGGAGAACACATCAGTTGCCAAACCAGTGGAATGAAAGTATTAAAAATGATTCCTGTTGTTAGGAAAGGAGACAGATTTGGGTGTAGGAATTACAGGCCAAACTCCTTGTTAAATGTAGTTTACAAAATATTATTAAATCACAGACAGACAGAAATCATAAAAAGTAAATTGAGTGATAGTCTGGCTTCTGACAAAATAGATCAATAGTAGATAGTTAAGATATTTTTAATCAGACAATTATCTATTTAAGAAAAGTCATGAAAATGGAATAGAGCTACACAATATGATTATTGCTTTTGAACAAGCCTTTGACTCAGTATTGAGAAATAAAATAATTGATAAATTCAGAAAATTTCTAATACCAAATAAATTAATCTAATAAAGATGACCTTGTCAAATACTAAAGCGAGAACAAGGATGGGTAATAAATTGAGTGAATTCCAAGAAAAAATTTGGGATCAAACATGGAAATCTGTTATGAACAACTCTGTTTTGTATTAAGAACAATAGATATAATTTTAGGCCAAACTAATGTGAAAGGCAATTTAACCACTAGGCTGAAAGAATGTCTGACATGCAGATGATTTACTTACAGCAAGGGCAACAAAAGTATTGGAAGAAATATTCACAGGATTTAAACAAACAGCAGTGCAATATGAGCTTCAAATCAATAATCAGAAAACTAAATTAATGAAGTATAAAGCAGGTGCACATAGAATTGAGGATATCACAATTGATACAAAGGCATACCAAGAAGTCAGAACCTTCGTAAACTTAGCTGTAAGATAAATGAAACAAGCCCAATAGAAGAAGAAATTAGAGAAACAGCAGGAAATAGATTGGATTTCATACATGATTCAGGAACCGGCGGTGATACAAGGGAACAAAACTGAGATTATATCAAGCAGTTATTTGACTGATGGCAATATATGCAAATGAGATGTGAATGATGAAAAGATATAATAATCAAGATAGTTAATTTAAAGAGAAAGAAAAATATTGAGACAAATCTGTGGGCCAGTAAAGAACACTGATGATACCTGGTTCCTGATGAATTGGGGGATAACTTTGAAATTAACAATTTAATTAAGAATAAATCAATTTTAAATCACTTTAAAAATCTCTGGATTAATGACATCTTTCCATCTTTTCAAAATCAAAACGCTCAAACAAGTGTTTTAGCACCTAAAGAAGAAGAAGAAGAAAAAAAACAACATATTTGTATTGAATTTTGAATGCATTTGTGAAATTTATGTGTGTTTAATCCTGAAAAATTTTGTGATCTGTACATCATAGTCTGTGGAAAAGTAAATTGGGTTTGAATTATGACCACTCTGATTCTCACATGCAGGACATGTCAAAGCTGGTGTTTGTCAATTGAATTTACAAAATAATCACTTTTATAATGAGATTATTTTATCAGGAGCTGAATATTGAGGTATCCTTGATACTTAAGGCCTCAAGAGCGCACATCGGGCACCTGCCCCATAATCTGCCGTAGTCGAAATCAGAATGAGTCCAGTTCGCACCCAGATCGAAGCCAATACGAACTCAGATCGACGCCAGTACGAACTCAGGTCGAAGCCTGTACGAACTCACGTCGAAGCCAGTACGAACTCAGGTCGAAGCCAGTAAGAACTCAGGTCAAAACCAGTACGAACTCAGGTCAAAGCCAGTACGAACTCAGGTCAAAACCAGTACGAACTCAGGTCAAAGCCAGTACGAACTCAGGTCAAAACCAGTACGAACTAAGGTCCAAGCCAGTACGAACTCGGAAGCCGATTGGAGTGTAGAGCGAGCCTGGCAGAAGCAGGCCAATGGCGTTCGCCTACCTGGAAGCCGCCGAGGCGCAGGAAGACGACGGCGGGGCAGAGGAACTCGGGCAGCGACGTGAGCAGCTCGTTGACGGAGTCGTCGTGGCGGCCGAGGCGCGACAGGCGGCCGTCGTGGATGGCCAGGTGCAGGCGGCAGTTGGCCAGCACCAGGTCGCGCACCGACGTCGTCTGCAGGAACGCCAGGAACACCGCCAGCGACCCCTCCTCCTGCCCACAGCGGAAAACAAACGCCTTCGTATCCATCTTTCCGTTAAATAGTAGAATTAATTTATTTTTAAGTTCATGGATGAAACAAACATTTTTGAATTTTTTTCACACGTTGAAACTTTTTTGACGGTCACAGTTGTTGCTGGCATTGCCGTATGTTCAGACTAAGGCTCTACTTCAGATGAAGAGCTCTCGACCCTTGAAATCTGTCCACTGCACATCTCCCACATGATCTTTTCCCACGGGGGCTTTCAAATTTGACACCAAGCAAAAGCTACTGTTTTTTTTTGTCTTCCTTATCGACACCAGGGTCCGACACAACTATCGTTTCAGTCATTTATCTAATACTCGTGACGTTGCATGACTGATGGATAGTGATGAAGACAGTAATTGTCAGAGGATATAATTTTGCCGCTGATTTTACGTTATTTCTTACGTGCCACAAAACGAGATATGGCAGTTATACAAAACGAGATATGGCACACAGAGGATATTCCGCCCATCGAAAATAACCAAATCCTGCTTACATTCCGCGAACTAGGGTCTTGTTATGCGGTATGCTAACTAGCCCTGCTGCAGGCGCGGATCCAGACTTCTCTTTTGGGAGGGGTCACGTTAAGACTCAAGTGCATTTATTTCGGAAAGGGGGAGGGTATAGAAAGTAATAAACGTTTTTGAGGTACTATGTTATACGTATATCAGATTGACTTTATTATTCAATAAATATATTTAGAATTACTATTAAAATATCTAGAAATTCAATATACCAATAATCACATATCAGCTTACTATTGTTACGCTCCTCACCCTTATCCCCTGGGGGAGTGGTGGGTGTAACTTCGGAATTTTAAACGGTAACCCCCAATTTTTGTTGCAGATTCGAATTTTGCCTACAAAAATATGTAAATTTTATTCGGTACACTTGTTTAAAAAATGAAAATTTATAAAGTTATCAATAATAACTTTCAAATTAGCAAAAATAATTTTCATTTGATGCAATATGAAACAATTTGTGAAGAAACTTATATGAGAGAAACATGTAAATGTGTGTAATGAAAAAATGTATTTTTAATAAATTATTACAATTAAAAAATACATGCATATAATAAATAAATAAACCAAATTATACTTTTACTTTATCTTACAATTATTTTTCTCAATTTCACTTTTTCTTTTTTAAATTTTTTCGTTTATTGCACCACATTTGAATCCCCTTTAATGGCGATTCTTCTATAACAATGTTGCAAACTTCATTATAATTTTCGGGACAACTACACCGAAACAAGCAAACATCTAATAAATTTAATTTAATGCAACATTTAATATATTGCAAATAACTGATCTGATTCCTTTTGTATTGCCTAGGTGCTTTGTATAATTAAAACCCAAATAAAGTAACATTATTGCAATACTGTTCATCAAGAACTAGAGCTGTCAAAAGATACGTTTGATGCCGGCTCATCAGCCGAACTAAAATTCTCTAACCGGATTCGGGCTCAGCGACAGCAAAATAGTATTCAATAAGGTCTTTTAGCAGTGGAGAAGCTGAAGGGTAATCTGGGAGACTTATACTACTCAAATTATTTTTCAATAAAATCTGTCGTTGTGTGCCATTTTTCAATATTTTTGTTACTGAATCATCGAAAATTGTGTGTTTGACTCTTTTTCCCCGTTTACGCGCGAGGGAACTAGCAGGGCTGCAGAAATATAATCTTGGGGGCCGGTATCTGAGCGAGGAGTCTGCCAGTGGATAGGCACCGGCTGGCTCTGACGCGCATGTGCACAAGAGAACGTGCGCTATCTCCCTTTCTTTTGCATTGACTGGGCAGCGAGCCCAGCAGGAGCCTACGGTCTCGGCAGGCACGGACTTGTACAGCGATGCACGCCCACGTCTCGATCAGGCCAATTCACCTCATCACCTGACGTGGGAAAGTAGAGCTGTTTGTGTGCCATTTGTGTGATTTTTGTTCGTCAAAACAATTAATGAAGCTAAAGATAGTGTTGCAGTCAATGTCCTACTGACTATGCCTCAAAAGCTTAAGATATAGTGTTGCAGACAACGTCCCACTGACTATGTCTCATAACGTCTAGACGGTTCACGATATCGAAATGCAGTGTTCGATACTTGAAATGCGGAATCACGTGTCAAGCAATACGCCGCAGAGATACAAATGGTAGCAATACGTAGTAATATATCGTGTTAGATATGAAGAGACTATTGAAATCTGTATCAAAGTAGCCATGGCATTGAATGAACTTTCAGGGTGATAATTATTTGAAAGAAACAAAATTGTATCTTTTAAAATTATTGATACAATAGTGACTCAGATATACTGCAGGTTTCAAGATTTCGAAAACTTTCATTTTATTGACGAAATAATAAAATAAAATAAATAAAAATAAAATAAAATAAAAAGCAGTTTTCCACCTACAAAGCGTCCTTTCGTTCAACAAAGTTTTCTTTTCTAATAAAACAATATCCATTCCTTGACAGTGAGCAGCTTCAAAATGAAATGACAAATATATGCCTGAATATTTTTGCTGAAGTATTTATTAGACAAATTGGTCATAAAAGAATATCAAGAGACGGTTTGGTTGATACGACTCAGTCTAACTTTTCCTCTATAGAAAGCATTATGTGAAAGGAATATTATTACATTAAAAGAGTTAAGACAATCCTGAGAGATTATGTGGGAAATTAACTGTGCAGAAACGAAAGCTTTAAAAAATAAATTACCGACGTTTTTTCTTGAATAAAAAATAATGAATGGAGCTAATTTACAAAAAATGTAAGATAAGATTTTCAGAATACCCAATTGCATGACTCTAGCTTTGCCACTGTATTTTAGGTGTCAGGCACTATCCTCGCTCATCAGCTCAACTAAAATTCTCTAACTCTAATTCTTTTCGACAAATCTTTACTGCTAACCCCTGTTGATAGCCATAACTTGTGCTAAAAGCGGCTTCTTACGTTCTTACAAAACCAGAACCGGCATCAGACTTCAATGATAAAATTAGGTTCGCCGTTACTGATTACATTAAGCATTTTTAGATTAAATATACATTGAATTAGATAGAAGTTCCGATAATGAATTCTAACAAACCCCTGAAAGCAAAATTGATGCCAATTTTATATACATAACATTATTATTACGTTTAGATAGTTCTATTCCTTTCGAACAACAGTTGTGACTTTTAAGCTGAGTCTGTGTTGATGTCTATTTTTTCCACAGTTCTCTCGTTCAATTAGTGAGGAAAATCAAATACTATAAAGACAATACAGGACAGTTCCCCGTTCTTCCACGCAACCGATGGAAACAAGTTCTCACTAGCAATCCTAGTGTCAGAACCTGGTAATGTAGCGCCAAATAGAAATGTCAATGTGATTCTTACGGAAGAAACAAATATTTTTAAATCTACCTAACGAAATAAGACTTATTTTTACCTACTCTCGCTGTGATTTAATTATATTGAAGGGCTCAAATTACGGAAAATTATAATGTACAATGTGTTACAATGGACATGAGAACATTGAACATTTAATGAACATATAATGAACATTATTTTCACGAATAAAGTTGTTACAAATGCAAGATTTTTCTCCATAACACTTCCACTTATACATTTGACCTTTTTTCCACTTACTTCCTTTGAAAAGCGCTGTATCAATACATTGATACCTCTGCTTTCATACAGATTATTACACCCCTTACATAAAATATTCTGCAAGTGAATATTAATGATTTGCATTAATTCTTTTTTTACATCAAGTTTACTTTGACATAAATAATTTAAAAAGTGTTTATTGAAAACATATTCAGTCTTAGAAAACTAATAGCGAATTCATTTGGGTAGAAAAGCGTGGCATTCACATACTGTTTAATCAGAATATGCGAGTTTCTTTATTTATACTTTTCATCCAAATTCTGTTAAGCATTTCTACAAACATGGCTACAACCAGTCATATGGCACACAACCAGCCACATACATAGGACTCAGAATTTTTCTGTACTAAACTTGTAGGAATAACTTCAGTGTTATCCATTTCTGCAGTGTTCGTTACACATGATTCAATTGGGAATGACAATGTGCAAGTAGTCTTCCAATTAAGTTATGTTATACTTTTTAATGCATTTTATTACAAAGAGAAGTCAAATTGTATTAAACTAGCTTCATTCATGTTCAAGATTCTTTCAATTTTTACCTGTTTTTATCACGAGGAAATGTGAAGAACGAATGCGAGTTATGCTGTATTTTATAATAAAGCCAAAAACTACAGATTTTTTTCCTGCCATACGTAGAACGATGTAAAGAATAGTAATGTAAAATATGTTTTCCAGAAATTGACCAGAAAGACAATAAAATGAAAAGAAATCAAGCAGACAACAAACACCAGCAGAGAACAGAGCTTAGGGTGTACCACGTTCTGCCACCAGATGGAGCATGCATAAGTGTTTCTTGATATATCGCGAAGTGTCCTGTATTGTCTTTATAGTATTTGGGAAAATTCACATTAAGTTGGCAACACTAGACACGCGCAGTGTATTTAATTCCGACTTTAGATATGTTACTTTATATTAATTTCTTTGTACTAAAAATATTTTTAAAGTCATCTTGAAAACACTTAGGTTTTTATTCAAAGTAAATTCCAATTTCTATATAAATTCAATAGTTTCAGCACTGCTAAATTTTTATAAATTTCTGGAATTGTCTGAAAATATCTGAAAATGACTCTCTCTGAAAATGATTCTGGGTTAGTTGGAAAGGTTATTAGTTTCTCAGAGGTTTTTTTTGATATGGTAGAGTTTCTCACAAAATTGTGACGGTTCATCATTTGGGGGGGTCATGACCCCCGTGACCCCCCCTTGGATCCGCGCCTGCCCTGCTGGGCCTGGCAAAGGGGAAACATTGACTGCGGGCAAAAGAGAAATATTAAATGTGGAAAATATGGGCGAATGGAAACTTCAAAATCCTGTCATTTTAATTCTCATTATTCAGCTTCTCAACATATTTTATGGCTAACTCCCATAATTTGAAAGCATTATTTTGACTCAACAATGCAACATTTAAGCAAAAGCAACACGAGAGATTGGAATTTGAGATTTTTTAGGTTTCCAGAAAATTTTGTATGCTCTCCACTCTCCATTTTTTGCTATTTCCCAAACCCTAACTGAGGAGTTGGGGGTAGTAACAAGATAATGTTTAATTGTAAGTGCCAAACATAACAGGCAAACAGGCAAATTTAAAAAACTATCATAATTGACACTTTTTTACTACAATTACATATTTATAACAAAAAGTGTTTCCAATAATCAGTAAATTTCCCCAAATATTATTACAAGATAATACAGGAGCAAGTTGTTATTGTAATAACACATACACAAAGAATTCAAATACTAAAAAGAGGGGTCAACTTATATTAGCTTCTATGTACATTCACAACTGAAAATTCCTAAATTAACATTTATTTTATGCTATCACATCTGAATACTCCGATGTCAAAACGTAGTTGTCTGTTATATTTGACCTTTACAATTAAAAATATAAATTTTGATAGACATTAATTTGTTAATAATTTATAACAAGAGAAGCCACACCAAACGATGTGTCCCGCGGTATGTGAATCTTACTCCCTTGATTTTAGTTGAAGTGTAATTCATCTTGTTACTCCCCCAAGCTTCAAATGAGGGAGTTTGTGCACGCCACAGTGGAAAGCACTATCGATCTTTTGCGCATGCGCAGATGCACTACAGTGATGCGAAACTTTAACTGCACAAGCGTTGAAGATCGATGGTGCTTTATTTATTTATTTATTTATTTATTTATTTGTCAAAAAAACAGTAAAAACTGTATATGACGTGTGGGGAAAGTAATTTATCTGCGCACATTTTCTTGAGGGCCAGAAATTTTATTAAAAAAAAACAAAAAAAACGAAAAAATGAATTTAGAAAATAATTATTTTAGAAAAATAAAGATATTTGAAAAATGTTTTTTCCCGAGTTATAGAAAATCAATTTCAACTGTAAATGAACTACAAGCAAAAGGAGTGCTCAACAAAATGTGCGCACAGTGAAGCTACATTTACGTCCAGAAGCAAAACAAGGGGCCATCTCAGCATTTGCTCAATGGATCAGGGAAACTGGACAAAAACCTGATCGAGATGGGGGTCATTGACCCGGAAGCTGAAGTACATTACTTGTTACAGGCGTATTAAATATTTTTTTAAATGTATACAATGCAAACATAAACTAATTCATTATATATCTTTGTTTTGTTACATTAAACATTATTTTTCTTTTTGACGATCAGTATAGTTTCTAATTGTATAGAAACAGTTTTGCAGCAGAAAAGATTTTACTTTTAACTTAAATTTGTGTACCGACTTTAATTGTTTTATGTCATCTGGCAATGCGTTGTAAAGTAACGTACATATTGTGATATACCAGAATATGATAGATTTTATTTAATGGTTAGCTATAAATGGGTATACAATATGGCGGTATATGCGGCCTTAGCAACGGCGGCGCAGAGGTTGGCAAGGTCAACAAACTATACACGGGCCTTGATGACGTCTGGACGCCGGCTAGATGGCTGAAGAACATAAGATGTAATTGGTGAAAAAACGAATGACTGTCGGAGGTCGCGGCTACTCGGATTTGCAAGAGACGCACGGGTTGGCTATTAAAGATCAGATAGTCTAATGTTGCCGCCGTGTTTTGAAATAATAGAAGGATGGACGCCTACCGAGCCATAAAGGGTTTAAAAAAGCATTAAACAGAACATTCCGTCTCTGGGTGTCGTGGAGTGTAGATCGAACATTCTCTCTCTGGGTGCCGTAGCGTAAAGATCGTTGTAGACAATATAGTGGGAAAGTGAGACTTGTATAGTTTTCTTGTGCGAGAAGTGATAGTTTGTTTCCGGACTTTGAAAATAATTTACCAGAAGTGATTTCGCGGCGGACTTGTTCCGATTTTCGGACATTGCAGTTGGACTTCAATAGTTTACATAACCAGTGGGAGAGACTAGGAACCGGGGAGCGTCGGATAAGAACTAACAAATAGTTTAGGCAGTGTGGACTGGACGTGTCAGCAGCGGCGCAAGAACGAAGAAAGAAGCGGAAATTGGAATTAACAACGGCCAAGTGAGAAGCGACCACGGAGCGTTGGCATGCACAAACGGTAAAAAATACTGCAGTATAAAAGAGACAATTTATTTCAAAAAGGGTCATGACCATCAAATTAATTGTTTAATTTAAAGTTAAATAAATTGTTGAATTTTGTTCTTTGGAAAAGAAAAGAGTTTTTCATTTGTCAATCATAATTGTTAATTAGTTGGAAGCATAATTATTACATTTCAGATTCCACGCCATACTGTATAGTTGGCAGATCAGGTAATCGGCTATCGAGGCGATAGCGAGTATTTGTATCCGGACCCATCGACCCAAGCTAGCTGGATTTTTATATAATTTTGTTAGAACCAGATAGAAAAACTTTGGTAGTAATTCATGTAACCTGTTTCTGGCGCCCAAATCTCAATAAATTTGGAACAGGACATGATTACAGCCACGCTTTTGATGAGACGTTGAGAAAGGTATATTTCAATATATTGTATGTTGATTTCTTGTACTGAGCTGTTGATACTGACACTTGATGCACGTGATTTCTACGGCGTGTGTTGTAATTATAAATTTCAATATTGCATGAAAATATGTTCCCTCCGTTAAGTAGGTCATTTTTGACAAATATTACAGATTCGTAAATAAATAGACAAGGCAATGGTAGGATTCCCAGCTCAATGAAAAGAGGCTTGCAGGAATCACGTGGAAGGCATTTTTTCGAATTATTTTCTTTTGCAATCTGAAGGTCTGAATACTACAGGATGAGCTTCCCCAGAATATTATGCCATATCTCAGTCGGGAATGCACATTTGCAAAATAAACGCAACGAGCTGCATGAAGGCTGACAGAATTTGAAAGAATTCTGAATGCATAGCATAATGAACTTAATTTAGTGTTTAATTCTGATATATGTACATTCCATTTGAGGTTTGATTGAATTGAAAGACCTAAGAATTTTCCGATTTGAGATGCAAAAATGCATTGAAACAGTTTTTCTTTCGTTAACAATTAATTTGTTATTATTAAACCAATTTGAAACTTCTGAAATTGTACTATTTACTGTTTGTTTTTGCAAAGAACATTCGTGTCATCAGCAAACAGAACCGTTCTTCCATTTTTAATAGACGAGGGCATATCGTTTACATATAACAGAAAGAGAAAAGGACCTAAGATCGAACCTTGCGGGACCCCATGCTCAATTGGCAAAGAATTGGAAATATAAGTATGTAATGTCCTTTCCTGCCAGTATGGTATTTCTACTCTTTGAGTCCGATGTTTAAGGTAAGAAGTTATCCAATCTAGGGCAATACCACGAATTCCATACGAAGGTAATTTTGAGAGCAAGATCTTATGGTCAATAACGTCAAAAGCTTTCGAGAGATCTAAGAATATTCCAATGGGTACTTCATTTTGGTCTATTGATGAAGCAACATCTTTGAGAAAAGAAAAAATGGCAGTTTCCGTAGATTTTGATTTTCTAAAACCGTGTTGTGAGTCTGAAAACGCTCTGTTTTTCCTGAGAAATGTTTCCATTCGTAAGTAGAAAAGCCTTTCTAATATTTTTGAGAAAACTGACAAAAGAGAAATTGGCCGGTAATTTTGAATATCCTTTTTGTTCCCTTTTTTAAAAAGTGGCTTAATTTTTGCTGTTTTGAAAATATCTGGAAATATTCCTGTATATAAAGAAGCATTGAAAATGTGAGTTAACGGATGTATAAAGGCAGGTGCACAAGTTTTTAATAAACAATCCGGAAATTCATCTAAACCAGATGAATATTTACTTTTTAGTTTATTGACTATTCTGAGGATTTCGTTGGGAGAAGTTTCGGGAATAAACATCGTATCTGAAATTTTTTGGGAAGTGTAAAATGTTGAATTTTGTGATTTTAGTCCCTTCGTGAGATCAGACGCAATTCTGGAAAAGTGTTTGTTGAAGAGATTGGCAACTTTTTCCGGACTACTCGTTTCTCTTTCATTATCCTTTAAAATAACATTCTCTACAAGGTATCGAGATGATGTGGTTGTATTTTTTACGATATCCCACATTGCTTTAGTTTTGTTACTAGCGCTCAAAATGTCCTGACTATTTTTCATTAACGTTTCTTTAACGTTCGAGGGTACACAAACTCCCTATTGATACACACATACGACCAAACTTCCACCAAAGTCGATGTATTTTCGTTTCCGAATAGCGGAAGCAAAGACTTCGTGAGTGTGTATGTGTGAGTGTGTGTGTGTGTATGTGTGAGTGTGTATGTGTGAGTGTGTATGTGTGAGTGTGTATGTGTGAGTGTGTGTGTGTGTGTGAGTGTGTATGTGTGAGTGTGTATGTGTGAGTGTATATGTGTGTATGTATGTGTATGTATGTGTATGTGTGTATGTATGTGTATGTGTGTATATATGTACATGTGTGTGTATGTGTGTGTGTGAGTGAGCGAGCGATCACCTCGATGCGGAAGGTCCACCCGTCGAGACTGAGCAGGCGCAGGCCCGTGTTCTTGGCGAGCGACTGGCACACGAGCTGCGTGGGGCCGTCCTCGAGCACGAGGCGCTGCGAGCTCAGGTCGAGCAGCTGCAGCGTGGAGTTGTCGGCGAGCGCCAGCAGCACGGGCAGCACCTCGCCCAGGCGCGTGCCGCCCTCCAGGCGCAGCGCGTCCAGCGACGACGACCGACGCACCTGCGCATGCGCAGTCAGCTCGACCCCGCCACCCAACGCTTCCGCGGCGGGCAGAGGCGGGTATGGGGGACTTACTCTAAAGAGGGATCACTTTGACAGGGCGGGAAAGAAATGTATGTCAAGCAGGGCGATGACATTGCAGGAGATACCAATGACGCCATTTACAAATGAGCTAACTGTAAACGAACGCACTGACAAATGGAGTGCATGGACATAACGTTGCCAGCAGTGGCAAAGCAGTACCTGTCAAAGCGAGCCCTTATAGTAATTTTTCTGTAGAAGGTGAATGGGGTGGGGGACAGAGACAATGCTTGCCCTAAGCCAACTTTTTTTAATAAGCTGTAATTTTTAGTAAGCTGACTTTTGAAGCTTAAATAGGTTTCAATTAACTTGAAATTCTTTTGTAAGGCTGTCACTTAGAATTATTTAAAAGTTCAAGAAGATCCAAAAAGATTTCGGACAGTCATAAACATTGTTAATTTTATGACTGTCCGAAATCTTTTTGGATCTTCTTGAACTTTTAAAGGTTTCAATTAAATTATGATATGGTGAGTCTGAATATCTCTTCATTCTTATGTATGTACAATGGAGCTTTAATATTGTAACTTATAGAAAATGTAGTAAAATAGTTGTTTTTTGCTATTTACTTTTGCTGATGTACGTGAAGAAGCAGACACATCAGGCTGTGCAACGTTACTTAATATTCCTTATTGTAAATACAAATGCACAATGTATTAAACATATCTTCATCTTTGACGATATATAATTCAAGGATACAACAACCCATTAAATTAAATTTTGTTGTTACATTTATTTATACAAAATTTAGCTTCCTGGAATTTCCCCCTTAGTTGACTTTTTCTTCGTCTACAAAATTTCTCTCGAAACTTTTTGGTTCCTGAGGGACGTAGAGATGCGGTTTTCACCATTAAACGGGGACAAATTATCATGTCAAATCTAAAACTTTGTGAACGTTTTTCGTCTCCAAAATGTTTAGTCAGAAAGTGGGCCTTCTATTTTCGTTAAGCTCCTATGACTCAACGTGTAAACTTACTCTGCCGCTAAAACAGAAGTTTCACTTAAAAAATATGGAGATAGTTTTATATAAAAATTAAAATCGCTGAAATACAAAACACTGCACTCTTAGAAAACGAATAATGAATCGGGAAGAAAAAAGCAAATAAATAAATAATGTAAAAGCGCATAATGTAGAGTAAGTCATTTAGATTGACGAAAAATGGAGGAAGATGTGATGGATAGAGGGATGGAGTTTAAAAGAATGAATCTGATATACGAGACAAATTGTATACATGGGTGGGGAATGGATAGTGTACTACCAGGTGTAAGAAAATAACACTGGTGTGGAATAAGAATACAGGGAAACGACATACACATGAATCAGAAATGTGTAAGTAAAGTTAAAAATTACGACAAAGCATGAGTAAGAGGCGAGATATATATGTTGGAAACCGAAGGTCGAGAGAGTGTAAATATGACGATAGAGGGAAGCTAACCGGGGGATGACAGTAGAGAGATGAGGGTAGAGGCACGTGGGTACAGACATCCGATGGTAGATAGAGGAACTGGGGTGGATAAGTGAGGATTGATGGGTGAAGGTTGATAGAGAATTTGTGAATTGAAGACCTCGGGCAATAACATGCTACGCCACAATACGTAAGTTTTGAGAAAACGGACAGTAAAGGTTTAGACGATGCATTCTACACATTGGAATAAATAACATTAATTTATGAATACCATTGCTACCTTGCAGCGAATCTTTAAAATAAAAACTCAATATCTAGATACATCTATAGGGCATCGAAAAACACTAATATCTCAATTTCATCAGAAATGTGGCATTGCATGGTATAGCCTCGTCTTCAATTAAAGGTTGAGAGTTGAGAGTTGAGAAATGATTGCAGACGAGGGATGCAGGTTGCAAGATGATTGTTGAAAGATTGCTTTGAGAAATGGGCACAACGACGAAGGGAAGATGAAGGAGAGACAAAGAGTAAAGAAACAGTGGCGAGGACGGGCGGCGAGGACGGGGGGGGCGAGGACAGGGGGGCGAGGACGGGGGGCGAGGACGGGGGGGGGCGTGGACGGGGGGGCGAGGACGGGGGGGCGAGGACGGGGGGGGGGCGAGGACGGGGGGCGAGGACGGGGGGCGAGGACGGGGGCGAGGACGGGGGGCGAGGACGGGCCCAGGCCGGGCCGGAGGGGAGCGCGACGCACCGTCTCGCCGAGGCAGAGCGCGTCCTCGGCGCCGAGCAGGCACTTGCTGACGTTGAGCGAGCGCAGCTTGCAGGCCGGGTCGCGCGCGGCCTCGAACACGTCGTGGAAGCCCGAGCCGGCGTGCGCCGACGGGTCGCAGGCGGGCAGCGGGTGGAACAGCCGCTGGAACAGCACGCTGTCCGAGTTGCGCTTGGAGTCGGCGCTGCCGTAGCTGGCGTCCGCCAGCAGCTGCTGCAGCGGCTGGCGCGGCAGCGTGGCCGGCCGCCCCAGCGAGTTGTAGCCGCCCATCACGCCGCGCGGCAGCGACGAGAAGTAGTAGCCCGCCCCGCCCCCGCCGCCGCTCCCGGCGCCCACGCTGCCCGCGCCGGTCTTCGGGGACACGTTGCTAAGCAGCGACGGCTGCTTGCCCAGGTGCTGCAGCGTGCTCAGCCCGCTGCCCGCGCCGCCGCTGCTGCCGCTGCCCGACCCTGCAACACAGGCACCACGCCCACATTGATTGATTAGTGATTCCGGGCGCATCCACAGGTAACTCATTACTCCTGTATATTTGATTGATTGTTTCCGGGCGCGACAAGAACTTTGGTATTTAGTCCCATAAGTGTAGTGCGTGTTTTTTCTCGGCAGGTGGCGATGATATTTTCCCCGTTGGATGGCGAGATCTGGCGCCGACCTACCGTCGACTAGCGGGGTTTTCCCCTCAACCAGGGATCTCCCACCAGCGGGGCACCGCCTCAGCTGGGACAAGCTATAAGCTCCCGACCGGTCTCCCGGCATGTGTGGTAGTGTAGTGCATGTTAGAGTAAGTGTATGTGTAAGAGGGAGAGGATAGGACAAGGAAGAGGAAGGAAAGATCGTGCGCGGTCCGTGGCCCGTTTGTTAGGTAGTGCTCCGGCATTCGCCAGGTGTTGATCGGAGTAACCATGGAAAACTACCGATCAGAGCTCCTAGAATTCTCCTCCAGACAGCGACTGAATCCGACACTAGCTGGCAACAAGATAGTGCCGAAAATCCTGCCACCGTCGGGACTCGAACCTAGGACTTCCCGGTCAGAGGGAATGCAGTGACATTAGGTTGATGCACTGAGCCATCTCTCCCGGTACTCCTGTATGTTTAGTGTATGTTTTAGCACGGAAGGTGGAGGGGTTCTTTCCCCGCTGGATGGTGAGATCCGACGCCGACCTACCATCGGCTAATGGGGTTTCCCCAAAGCTGGTACCTCCAGTAGCTGCTACTAGGGCACCGACCCAGCCAGGACAACTCTAAGCTCTCGCCTGGTCTCCCGGCATGTGTGTTCTTGTAGTGCATGAATAGAAGGACGAGGAAGGAAAGATCGCGCGCGATCCGTGGCCCGTTTGTGAATTCGGTCGAATACGGATCCACTCCGGCCGCAGCCTAAGCCCCGAGCATATATACTGAGTGACGTGTGTGTGGGGAGGAGTCTCACCGACGCTGACGCCCGAGGAGGAGGGCGGGTCCTCGCAGCGCATGCCCCAAGAGCCGGCCACTAGTAGAGGTGTGTGTGTGTGTGTGCGTGTGTGGGAGTCTCACCGACGGTGACGCCCGAGGAGGAGGGCGGGTCCTCGCGGCGCATGCTCCAAGAGCCGGCCACTAGTAGAGGGGTGTGTGTGTGTGAGCGTGTGTGGGAGTCTCACCGATGCTGACGCCCGAGGAGGAGGGCGGGTCCTCGCGGCGCATGCCCCAAGAGCCGGCCACTAGTAGAGGTGTGTGTGTGTGTGTGTGTGTGTGTGTGTGTGTGTGTGTGTGTGTGTGTGTGTGCGTGTGCGAGTCTCACCGACGCTGACGCCCGAGGAGGAGGGCGGGTCCTCGCGGCGCATGCCCCACGAGCCGGCCAGGTTGAGCGCGACGAGCGGCCGCGCGCGCAGCAGGCCGGCGATGGCGCGCAGCCCGTCGCGCCCGCAGCCCAGGTGCGGCAGGTGCAGCACGGCCACGTGCGGCGCGGCCTCCAGCGCGCGGCACAGCTGCACCACCTGCCCCGTGCCCAGGTTCAGGTCCAGCACCAGCTTGCTCAGCGACGCGCTCGCCTCGCCGCGCTCCAGCCCCGCGCACAGCGCCTCCACCAACGACTGGAACCTGCAACGGCACACGAAAGCACTCTGGGGTAGTAAGAAAGTCCCGCAATTGCTCGTTACTCAGGATTTTGGAGTATGAGTAACATCTCTTTGCTTTGCTCGCTCCTGAGCGTTTACTCCACCTTCGAGCATTTGTTCTGACCACAGCAATTATACTGCCATTTCTCTAACTTTGTCCCTCAAGGCCACTCAAGGCCCATCTTCGCGATGGAATATCACATGGTATTTCGCGTCCTTCTCGGTCTTCCCGGTAGAAGTCGCATGATCGCAAGCACTGCTTGATACGGTCGCGATCATGTGATATCTAACGGAACGACTGAGAAAGATGCGAAATACCGTGACATATTCCATCGCGAAGATGGGATTTGTGTGGCCTTGAGGGGCAAAGTTAGAAAAATCGCAGTATACTCGGATTTCGAGAGCAAATACTCAAACGACGAAGCATTTACTTAAGTTTCCTTGAGTGATCTCCATAGCTTGCTTAAGGCACGAAAGAGAGGTTATCTTAGTTCGTAGCCGAAGTTCGTAGGAATCAAAGGCGTGAGAAAATCGGTGTATTCATCAAGGTTTTCAATAACTCAATGAAAATGGCAGAATTCATGAAAAACCGAGCCACGAAACTATTCAAAGAGAGAAGACTATCTGACCCGAGGAACTTCAGATTTGAGAAGAAAAACGTTGAAAGGCCGATCAGAAAAAAATTCCAAGGAATATTATGAAACAAGAGCGGGCGCTATGAGCAATGTACAAAATCCGAAAAATGTTCTTAGATATTTAGGAATTCTGGATTTCAGATGTCATTGGGGTCAAAGTACTTTGTTGGAATGTACTGAGTGTACTGTGTTGAAACAGTTTATTGACTTTCACAACTGAGTTGGAATACTTTTTTTATACAATCCCTAAGAATTACGGGTCAGTTGCCCGTTTTGCTATGGTCAGTTTTTGACTTCCCTTGTGATTTCAAATAATTTGTTTGAATCTGCTGCTCCGTGAAATCTAGGCCCTGTTCACCACAGACTAGCTGAATATTTAGGATTCTTTCCGCCTTGCGGCGTCTGCCCTCCGTAAGTTGGATTTTACTCTTAATACCACGGGTATTCTTTGAGAAAATCAACGAAGTCTACATCTCTTTGTGACTCCATTTCTACACACAAACCACCCATTAACTACAGCGACTACAGTGCAGAGAGAATACACAGCGTCTGTATCGGAAAGTCTCGGAACTCCAATACGTCCAAAGAGTATTCAACAATTTGTTTACAAAATCTCTAAGGAAACCGTAATTGCTCAACTGTGTTTATCTGACGAGAGCAATTACTCTAACGCGAGAGTAACACTTTAGTCACAAGAATTTGAGTAATTACACTGAGCAAAATGTGGAAAGTTTGCTCTCGAGAGTAATTGCTCGTTTTTATTAATATCACTCAGAGGGTGGCGACATCAAGTAGACTGTTTGATTGATTAGTGATTCCAGACGCGTCAATTGCCAAGGCCATTAGTCCCGTAAGTGTTGTGCATGTTTTTGTCGCGGAAGGTGGCGATGATCTTCCCCCCCGCTATTTACGTATTTATTTTATAATACTTCATTTGATTTTCTAAAAATATGGAAAAGATGAGGATAGTAAGAGTTCGAAGCTGTCTAAGCAAATGACACTTGATTGATATTTCTGTTAGATCACAAAATTGTGATAAATCTGTTGATTCTGAGTGAATATCAGATTTTTAAATGTTTAACTTGTTGACAGAATAATTTGTTTCACAGAGATAGTACGTCGCCCTAAAGGAAAAATTATAGAAAGTTTAATTGAGAAACGACTAGTTTCACCGATATGCAAAATACTCGCAACTCCCACACTGATAAAGGGACACAGTAACTTACAAAATTGCACATCACGAGCGTCAAAACGAAACTTAAAGATTGAAGACAAGAGCGAGAGAAATTAGATACACTGACCAAAGCAGTATAACTGTTGACGAGAGATTACACGGCTCTGAAACTACGGAGGATAAGACGAAGTTACGACCCAGCCCGGGATAGCCAGCGAAAGAGGACACTGCGACTGAGGCGCAGGGACGTCCAAGTGAAAGGCAGCAACGGGCGGAAACGCAAATCAGAGCGACTTACTGCGCCCTCGGCATGGAATGTTCCAGTCGCAGATTACGCCTGACACTTTCTTCGGAGGGCGTCGTATTCCGCTTATCGGGCGGCGCGACGGGCAGTAAAGCGAACGCCGGAAGCGCGCGATGGCCATCAGCAATCGCGCGGGCGCCAATAAAGCCAAGTGGCGCCATAAAGAGACATCGCGCGGGGGCAGGGCGATGAAGCTGGAGGCGGAGGTGGAGGGGGCGGTTGAGTTGGAAGTTGTGCTGGAGGTGTTGGGGTTGTCGACATTGTTGGTAATGGTTGATTGATTGATTGTTAGTAATTCCGGCGCGTCATCTACTCGTACTAGGGTCATTAGTCCAGTAAGTGTAGTGCACGATTTTGCTCGGGAGATGGAGGTGGTCTTCCCCCGCTAGATGGCGAGATCCGGCGCCGACCTTCCGTCGGCTGGCCTCCCAACCAGGTATCTCCCAGCAGCGGGGCACTGTTCCAGACGGAACAAGCTCTAAGCTCTCGAGCGATCTCCCGGCAGTGTGGTAGTGTAGTGCATGTTCGTGTAAGTGTGTGAAAGAGAGGGGGTGAGAATAGGACAAAGAAGAGGAAGGGAAGATAGCGTGCGGTCCGTGGCCCGTTTGTTAGGGTACTGCATTCGCCTGGTGTTGATCGGAAAACAACTGATCAGAGCAGCCGGCCGCTAGAATTGCTCTCCAGGCAGCGACTGAATTCGAACTAGCTGAGAAGCTAATGTCGAAAATCCTGCCACTGTCACACTCGAGCCTAGGAGCTCCCGATCAGAGGGACTGCAGTGACATCGGTTGATGTCCTGAGCCATCTCTCCCAGTTTGGTGATGTTGAAAATGGAGGTGGTGATGGTGGAGGCTTCAGTTGCTTATTTTAAAGTTGCGCGTTAGCTGGGATGGAGCGATGATGTTGCTTCGCGATGCCATGCGACGATGGCGGTGATGGCTGGTACTAGCGACGGCGGTAGTAGTGACGGTGATAGTGAGTAATAGTGGTGATGGTGGTAGTGAGTGATAGTGGTAGTGAGTACTGGTGGTAGTGAGTGATGGTGGTGATGGTTGTCAGGTGCGAAATAAGGGCAAATGATAGAAGCACAACATTGGGAATGGGACATATGGAGGAAGAACGGGAGCAAAGGCCCAATCTGATAGTTTGTCGGGAGGAATGAACTTAGACCAAAGAGAAGTAGTGAAAAGGAGGCAGCTGCTTAGAATAGGCGACGTGTTTCTCAGGATGACCAAAATATTGAGTGAGACTATGTTAGTATTGCTGCATTAGGGACTGGAAGGGGGGATGATGCAATGTTATGTAAGAGATAAAAACAGAGGACTATCTAAGAGGAAGAAGAACCGCTAGAGGCAGAATAACAGGAAGGAAAAGTTTTATGATATCAAGAAAGTTAAGGAAGAGGGCGTAGGTCCTAAACCGCAAATAAGAACTATGTTACTGCCGGCGCGATGCGGAGGGGTAGGTGATTTCAGAAAATAAAGGGGTGTTGGGCGCATTACATGCGATGGGCAATGTGTTTATCTACGGTGAACGTGACGCTAGTGGAAGGGAAGATGGAGACTAGTGTGTTGGAGGGAGGGATCAAAAGGTCCTTTTCCACATACGCCGGAAAGATGAACTGGGTTGTCAGGGAATATGGGAACGAAAAAGGTCGATGGAGGTGATAGATAAAAGGTGGTGATAGAGCCGAGTGTAAATCAACGAAACGATTTCTAGCAACAGGAAGACAGAGTGAGAACGACGGTCATGAAGACGATGCTCTACTCTGCACAGAGGATGTGCAACAAAGTGAAGCAGCTGACTAGTAAGAAGCAGGAGGTTTTTTTTTGACTGCCGTGGACGGCAAAGATAGACGGGTTCTCATATCTCATTTGAATTGAACGTGTTTCAAATTTCAGCTTCTGGGTCAACGAGCCACATCTGGATCAGAATTTTCCTTGACAATATAGGAGGTTTTTGACAATAAGAAAGTAAATAAGTATCGGACTGTTATACCCAAGTTAACGGGTTCAAACCCGATCGAAGCCATCGATTTTTAGGGACGAAAAATTCCTTCGTTCGCCTTCCTTCGGAGGGGAAGTAAAGCCGGCTGCTCCATGTTAGTAGATTTACTGCATGTAAAAGTTCGTCAAGCCTAAATGACGCCTCTGAGCAAAATTCAAAAACGCCTGTTTCGTCGCCCATGGAATACCTTCTTTCTCCGCTATTTGGTGAAAGTGAAATTTGTGTGGTCAAACGGAAGAGCCTGAGTCTCGCCACGTAAAATAAGGCAGTTCAATTCAATTCAATTCAATTCAATTCAATAAATAAATTCAACTATTTCACACGGTTATGTTAAGAGATATTAAAGAAATATAAAATTGTTTTATCTTTGCATTTAACATTTAAGAGCAAATATGCATTGTCAAGATTGATTGATTAGTGATTCCGGGCGCGTCAAGAGCTAAGGTCATTAGTCTCATAAGTGTACTGCACGCTTTTTTTCTTGGAAGATGGCGGTGAACTTCCGGCCGCTGGATGATGAGATCCGGTGCCGACCTACATGTCGGCTATCAGGATTTTCCCCAAACAGGTGTCTCCTACCAGCGGTGCACCGCCCAATGCTGGAACAAGCTTTAACCCCCGTCTGGTATCCCGGCATGTGTGATAGTGTAGTGCATGTGTGTGTGTGTGTGTGTGTGTGTGTAAGGGATTGAGAAGAGGTTAAAGATGGGGAGAGAAAGATCGCGCGCGGTCCCGTTTGTTAGGGTTCTGCTCGAGCATTTGCTTAATGTTAATAATGAAACCTCGGAAAACTACCCATGAGAGCAGCCGGTCGCTAGAATTCTCCTCCAGACAGCGACCGAATTCGACCCACGTATGTAGCCAGTGTCAAAAATCCTGCCTCCGCAGAGACTCGAACATAGGACCTTCTAGTCAGAGGCACTGCAGTAATATCAATTGATGAACCTCTGCCAGAGAACAAACGATTACACTAGTGCTACCTCGGCCTTACTTTGAGGGCGAGCTGACATTCTGGTTGGAGCCGGCGAGACGTCTGACACGGCGAAGGGCGAGGAACGAAGGGGCGCTCGCGTGCGCGAGGGAGAGCGCGATGTGCTTCTCAGGCGCCGACGGGGAGGGCGAAGCGGAGCGCGGGTGGGTGAGGGGAGGCGAGGGGGGCGAGGAGGGCGAGGGAGCTGAGGGAGAGAGGGGGCGAGCGAGAGAGGGGCCGAGGGAGAGAGGGGGCGAGAGAGGGTGAGGGTGGGCGAGGGGGCAGGGTGGCTAAGGGGGCGGGGGGATGGCGAGGAGGCGCGAGGGGGGCGAGGGAGAGAGGGGGCGAGGGAGAGTGGTGGCGAGGGGGCATGGAGGGGGCATGGAGGGCGTGAAGAGGCGAAGGGGTGTGAAGGGGGCGAAGGGGCGTGAAGGGGGCGAAGGGGGGCGAAGGGGCGTGAAGAGGCGAAGGGGTGTGAAGGGGGCGAAGGGGCGTGAAGAGGCGAAGGGGTGTGAAGGGGGCGAAGGGGCGTGAAGGGGGCGAAGGGGCGGGAAGAGGCGAAGGGGTGTGAAGGGGGCGAAGGGGCGTGAAGGGGGCGAAGGGGATCGAGAGGTGCGAGAGGGCGCGAGCGGTTGAGGGGGGCGGGGTGGCGAGGGAGGCGAGAGGGGCGAGGAGGGCGAGGGGGCGCGAGGGTGGGTGACGAGGCGAGGGGGCCGGGGTGGCGAAGGGGCGGGGGGATGGCGAGGAGGCGCGGGGGGGCGTGGTGGCGAGGGGGGGCGAGGTGTGCGGGTGGCGAGGGGAGCAGGGGGAAGGGTGGCAAGGCTGGAAAGAGGGGGGGAGCGTTGGAGCAACGGCCGAGGGCGGCGCTTCGCCGCTCCAGACCTCCGATAACGCGGCGCCCCCTCTGAAAGATGGGATCACATGTTGATTCAGGGAAGTACTAAATGCACTCGCGTTCGCCGCCAGATAGAACAAGCGACAGCTGGGGCGCCCTGCCGTGCAAACGCCTCGCCGCTCGCATTTGCTCTCCTCACACTCGCTCTTTCTCTCTGCCCGCGCCCGTACGCTCAACTGCCCGTTTACCCTCCACGACCTCGCTGTCTGCCCTCCCTCCACCGCTCATCCTCATGACCCACCACCCGTCCGTCTTCACTGCCCGCCCCCCACACTTGCTATCTACCCCCGCGTCCTCACCGCCCACCCATCTGTGCTCACCGCCCATCACCCACACTAGCGGTCTATCCCCGCATCCTCACCGCCCATCTCACTCACCCATCAGTATTCAGCGATCAACTCCCACACTTGCGAACTACCCCCGCGTCCTCACCGCCCACCCATGTCCTCACTGTCTATCACTCACACCAGCGATCTATCCCCGCATCCTCATTGTCCATCTCACTCACCCATCAGTATTCACCGTTCATCTCCCATATTTGCGATCTAGCCCCGCTTCCTCACAGCACACCCATCTGTCCTCACCGCCCCTCACCCACACCAGCGATCTAACCCCGCATCCTCACCACCCACCTGTCTGTCTCCACGATCCATCCTCGCCATTGGCCCTCCCGATCTACCCAGCATTTTCTCATAATCAGCTCACTTGTCCTCATTCCCGTCTGCCCTCTTTATCCTCACGGCCCTCAGCTCACCTTCACCACTTACCCAGCCGCGCGCTGCCACCGCTCGCATTCTCTCGTCCCCCTCCATCCTCCTCTCCCACCCCTCTCTGCCGCCCGCCCGAGATTAAAGTGGCTGGCGGTCGCCGGGTCGGGTCGCTCTGCGCCGCTCGGGGTAAAGAAGAGAGCGTATAATCTCGCGAGTAGCGCGCGGCTCAAGTTCCGAGAGTGAATTTAGGAGACGTGATCCTTCCGCCCTGCCACGCCCCCCGCCCTCGACACGGCTGAAACTTGTCTTCGCCCCGGGCCGCTCGCCCTCCCCGCCCCCGCCCCCGCCCCCAACAGAGAGATTTAGACAACGGCTTCAAAATGTTTCTTAACAGCAACCACAAGCCGCCTCCTAAAAACTTCGTGCTACGAAAAAAAACGCGCCTAACGCGATTTGTACCTTCCAGAAACAAATGAAAGAGGTAACGTGACGTCGAAAATATGTTTAATTTACAGGAATAAACTTCTGAGAATATAACGGTGTTTCGTTTTAATTCATCCGATTTACAATTTAAAATAACAAAAAATCCACTGAAGGCACTTCTTCCGTTTCTAATGTGAATTTGGGGGGAAAAGTTCGTTGTAACATCAGAAAAAGACTTTTTTTGTATTTGAACTACAAAAGGTATCATTTTTCTCTGGAAAATAAGTTGAGAGGGTCTTTGCTATTGTTCATTTAATTCTTATTTGGTACGATCAATAGGAGCCATGTGAAATGAAATGAAAATAGCATGAAATATTCAAAGATGCACCAGTTTTAATCGGAGTTCTGCATTTGATATGAAATTATTACCAAGTGTAGGAGTGGAGAAACATGAGTACAAGCGAACAAAGGAGAAACAAAACGTTTTGATTTACACAAGAGATTAGTGAAGAACAGCTTGCCCACAGATAAAATATCAGAAAGTAGGTGAAGAAGTAAATGAAGTGAAAACGAGTTGACGATTAGGCGATATAGTGACAAGAAGGCAATAAAAATCGAGGCGAAGAGGGCGTGACTGGCAGTTGAATTAAAATAAATAAAGCGATGAACAAGGGAAGGAAAGTGAAGATAAAAAGGCATGATGACTCGAAGACATGGACGTGTCGAGGACGAAGGGTAACATGGAGGACGACGGGACATTCGGGACGAGATGCGACGAGAGAATTCGAGCGACGACATGACAACGCAAAGCAATAAGACTCGACTCTCTCTCTCTCTCTCTCTCTCTCTCTCTCTCTCTCTCACACACACACACACACACACACACAGAGTTTTCAATTCGTCTCGTAGACATGGATAAAACTATTCGTTGCAGCAGGGACTACTGAATCTTTAAATCATAAGTTTCGAATTCTTCGATTTCGCAATTTTCCATTTTCCGAGGCTTCTCTGTGCAGTGATCGAAAAGAAGGTCGAATAGAGGAGCAGTTCGCGGGAGAGAGAGAGCGAGCAGTTGCGGATGAGAGGGACGACACCGGAAGACTCCTTCCCTCTTCCGCATCAGCCCCAGAACATGGGAAAGAGGGGAAAGTATGGAACAAAGAGAATGCTTGCCGGAGACGTGGGTTGGGGAAGAGGGAGGAATCGAAAATGATGACGTTGTCGGTACACATCGGGGACGTATCGGAAGATGTAGGGGACGTGTCGGGGACTCGTCGAGGATTGGGTGGAGCGAGGCAAGGAGGAGTGTGCAAATCGTTGGCGGAGACGAGGGTGGGGACGAGGGCGTGGGCAATGACAGGGGCGGGGATAGATAGATAGATATTTATTATTTCCGCAGGTAGGTTTATACAACCTGGTGGCGGAACACTAAAATTTACATATTATATCTACATATTATAATTATGAATTAAATACAATGTAACTTAAAATTATTTTAAGACAATAATCATAATAATAATAATAATAATAATAATAATAATAATAATAATAATAATAATAATAAGGGCATGTGGGCAAGAGTAACGTGGAGAACGGGAGTGTACGAAGCGGAAAGAGAGGACAAGGGAACGGAATGTGAGTACTATACTGCGACTTTTCTAACTTTGCCTCTTTTTATTTATTTATTAATTTGGTCAAAAAAACAGTAAAAAATGTATATGACGTGCGGGAAAAGATATTATATGCGCACATTTTCTTGAGGCCCAGAATTTTAAAAACAAGCTGTATTTGAAAAACTAGAAACAAGAATTTTGAAAATAATTATTATTTTAGAAAAATAAAAATTTGAAAAATGTTCCCAAGTTATAGAAAATCAATTTCAACGGTAAATGAACTGCTGATTTGATTTTTCTGCATCGCTAACAAAATAGTAACGAACATCAGTTCTACTCCTACCACTACAAGCAAAAGGAGTGCTCAACAAAACGTGCGCACAGTAAAGCTACATTTACGTCCAGAAGCAAAACAAGGGGCCATCTCAGCATTTGCTCAATGGATCAGGGAAACTGGACAAAAACCTGATCGAGATGGGGGTCATCTCTTAAAGGCCCGTCTTCACCATGGAATATGTCACAGTATTTCGCGTCTTTCCCAGTCTTTCCCCTAGATGTCGCATGATCGCGACCGTACTAAGCAGTGCTAGCGATCGTGAAACTTTTAGCGGCACGAGAGAGAGAAAGACGCGAAATGCCGTGTGATATTCCATCGTGGCCACAGGGGCTTGAAAAGCAAAGTTAGAAAAGTAGCACTATAAAGTGGGCAAAGAGGAAGACGGAGAACGAAAGAGGGAACAAGCGAGTGGGGTAGGCCAGGGCGGAATGAGAACCGGAGCGAGAACGAGGACGAAAAGACGACGACAGGGCGAGAGGACTGGTATCGGTGGCTGGGGGGGGGCGATTGGAGTGACCCGGGGGTGCGGGAGCGCGGGTGGTGGTGGGTGCGGGCGAAATAAAGTTCCCGTACCCGTGAAAGACAGCGCTGCCGCGTTTCTCCAAATATTAGATTTTCCGCTTAGAGCAGAGCCACGACGCGACGCCGCCGGGAGTGGATAAGGCGCTGGCTTCTTTCATTTTCGACGCTCGCGATGCGCATCTGTCCCTCGTAAACAAAGGCGGCGGAAGGCGCAGACTGCCAATGCGCGAGGCATGGCCATCTGGGGAAGACTGCGCGTCGGTTTATGCCCTATTCCAACTTAATTCGCGACGCCCCCCGAGAAACGAATTTACAAGACGGGTCGGCTCCGCAGAGCACGAAAAGTGGGACGGTGAGCTCACACTATCTGCTACTGGTAAAATGTTTCCATTTGTTTCTATGACATTTGGAATGCGTTTTGGTTTATTTGGGAAAAAATATTATCCATGTAGAAAAATCCAACGAAGATTGCTTCGCAATTCTCTTTGATTGATGACACACTTTACAGAATGTTCGCTTCCTAACTGATTTCAATTATAATATTGCATATCATATGTAACTGTATCCTCACGGTTGTAAGGAGTTGTGAGAATAAATTAATATTATAATGCAAACTTGTGTAGTAGCCATCTCGGAAAACGTGTATAATCGAACGTATGTAATGTAATTACTAAATTCAGAGCAACCGCTGAGATACACTTCTTTTCAATAAGAAATGAGTCAATATTCCTGGATATTTGATGACAGCAAAGACAAAGGGCCTCATTCCTTTTTATGTATTTGTTACAATATTTACATAAGTATGTTTTTATCACAAAAAAGGAATGTAACGAATCAAAGTTTGCAATAGAGATACACCTAATACGTATATATGTAATTTTACTACCCAAATTCTATATTTAAAAAAAATCGAAATTAAGAGCAAATTACGTCGAAAACATGTTAAAAAGCATTTTTTAGAAAAATATTAATTTTAAAAGAGAAAACATCCGAATATTATTTTTCGTTTGAAGGAAATTCTTCATACTTTAAATGTCCGTTTACAGGTTCAGCGAACTTGTCTGAACTAAATTTGCCTTAGTGAGCTTTGTAAATCATGAATTGGTGAATGAAAAACGTTGACTTGTTTATGTGACAGCACAGATGGTGAAAAAGGAGAAATTGAAATTTCACTTAAACTGTTTTAAAAATAATATTTTCATCTATCAAAAGGAAAATATTTCATCCATTTTGAATGAACATAGCGGAAGTATTGATTTGAATTTTGCCATCTTTTTTGCAATTTCTTGAGAGGTGTATACAAAGAAAGACGTGAATACCCCTCCCAGTCCAGACCGTTCCTCAGCAACAACACTACAACAGGAAGATTTTCAGACGATGGAGTGAAATATTGATGTAGATCTCCCCTCACGCTTAAGTGGTTTCCCTTTCATTTGAAAATGAATCCCGTTTCTTGCTATGTTAGTCGCCTCCTCTCTTGTATTACTAGTTCACTTTACATTTGCAGACGGAGCGCTGCGATCTGTTTACATGAGGTCACTGCCGACTGAATGAGAAACGCGCGTCTGCAGTATATTTTGACTGTTTAATATGATATAGATGGCGGTGAGCAGCCCACACAACCCCGGCGTAGCAAGAACATAACCATTAAGCAGTAGATAAGTGCAAAGAAGATTCTGCTGGGTTATATACCCTAGGAAGAACAGGCTGTCAATCTAGTTTGGATTGTCTATCTACTCATATCTGTTAATCTAATATATCTATTTACTCAAATTTATTTATCTAATATATCTATTTACTCAAATTTATTATCTAATAGATACCTATCTCTATTTATGAGTCTACCTTCATCACATTATTATCACCGCTTATTGATAACGTCCAACAAAGTAAAAGCAAAATTGAGCTATGATCTAGCAATACATGTGTATAGACTGAAACGAGAGAATATTTTAGATTTGCCGTACCGATTTCTTAAATGAAATTTTCAATGTCACAAAATTCACGTCAGAAATGTATTTATCAGACACCATTTACTTATTGTTCTAACAAGAAGAGATTGTCAATTATGCAGAAGTAATTTAAAAAAACGATTCACCAATATGTCAATAATGAATAAAATCGGTTGACTGAGCGGTTTGAGAGGAGTCACTTAGAGGGCGCACCGACCTGTCGTGCGCGCTGTCCTCCAGGCAGGTGATGACGAGCTCGAAGGTGTGCAGGCGCGCCTTGGGCAGCGTGGTGCGCACGTAGCCCGCCAGGCGCGCCACCTCCGCCGCCGTGAACTCGTGGCCCAGCAGCGAGGAGACGCGCACGAGGCGCACGCTGTCGTTGTGGGCGAGCGCGGCGAAGAAGCCGTCCAGCAGCTCCTCGCAGTCGGCGCCCTTGTCGAACTGGAAGACCAGCTCCAGGGCCTCCAGCGTGCACGCCTCGCTGCGCAGCACGTGCGCCCAGCCCTCCAGCTCCAGCGGCGCCGTGTGCACCAGCGGGATCGGCACCTGCGCTCCCCACACGCAACGGCTCGCGCGCAGCCCCGGGATTTTGGCGCGCCCACCACCAGCACATTTGGCCACTCTTTCTTGTAGGCATTAGTTTTTTTTCTTAAACTGATTGATTGTGGGTGATGCCGGGCGCATCAAATACTAGGGTAATTGGTCCCGTAAGATAGATTTATTCGTGTTTCCGGGCGCGTCAGCTACTTGGGTCATTAGTCCCGTAAGTGTAGTGCGTGTATTTTTCTCGGGAGGTGGCGATGATCTTTTCCCCGCTGGATGGCGAGATCTGGCGCCGACCTACCGTCGACTAGCGGGGGTTTCCCCTCAACTAGGTATCTTCCACCAGCGGGGCACCGCCCCAGCCGGGACAAACTGTAAGCTTCCGACCGGTCTCCCGGCATGTGTGGTAGTGAAGTGCATGTTAGTGTAAGTGTGTGTGTGTAAGAGGAGAGGATAGGACAAGGAAGGAAAGATCGCGCACGGTCCGTGTCCCGTTTGTTAGGGTACTTCTCCGGCATTCGCTTGGTGTTGATCGGAGAAACCACGAAAAACTGCCGATCAGAGCAGCCGGCCGCTAGAATTCTCCTCCAGACACCGACTGAATTCGACCTAGCTGACATGCTAGTGTTGAAAATCCTGCCGCCTTCGGGACTCGAACCTAGGACCTCCCGGTCAGAGGGACTACCTACCTTCGGTCAGCGAGGATTTCCCCAACCAGCTATCTCCCACCAGCGAGACACCGCTCCAGTCGGGATAAGCTCTAAGCTCCCGATCGGTCTCCCAGCATGTGTCGTAGTGTAGTGCATGTTAGTGTGTGTGAAGGGGAGATAGGACGAGACGGAAGAAGTAGGAAAGATCGCGCGCGGTCCGTGGCCCATTGGTTACGGTCATTTGGCTCATGTTGACCGGAGAAACCATGGAAAACTACCCATCAGAACAGCCTGCAGCTAGAATCCTCCTCTACACAGCGACTGAATTCGACCTGCTACAAGCTAGTGCCGAAACTCCTGTCACCGTAGGGGTTCGAACCTAGGACTTCCCGGTGAGACGGACTGCAGAGACATCAGCAGGGCCTCTACAGTGACCCTGAACCAACTCTCCTGGTGTTGTTGTTCTTAAAGCATAAATGTGACAGTATGCGTGTTTCATCGTAACTACTCGGAATACCTGCTACTTACGAGTACAGTGAGGAAAATGTTACGTCTAGGATACACCCTCGGAGCTCTCCTAGATGCGGGGATGGAAAGGGGTGGCATTAAGGAACTTTGACTATGTCATTAAGCTTTGTAAATTCGTTTGCTGCAAGTAATTAAACAAATGTATACTTTCGTGAGCACAACTGTAAACTTTTTGTTATCAATGCAAACGTCTTAGAAAAGGAATTAAATCCCATTGCTGACAAATTGCTTATAAACTACATGGGGTAGCTTTCCCTCGTCCAGGAACCGTTCTTTAGAGAGAAAATGTAGTGTGTGAGAAAACGTGCAGACAAGATCGAATTTAGGAACTGCGGTTCCCTTTCGGCACATAAAAATCGTAATGGGGTCCCATATCCGGAAAAAAAACTTTCAGATTAGCTAAAATACTACTAATAATAGAATTGTAATAGAAGTTTTTGTATAAATAGAAATAAAAATTACAAAATGCTTACAGAATTCAACAAAATATAATTCAAGAGCACAGTTGCACAAGGGGTTCTCCCACACTGTGCTAATTCTGGGATATTGAGGGTTTTACTGGAACTTTGTTCTGTACACTCAGCACCCTCAGTGCACTTTTAAACAGAGTATACTTGCATGTAATTGCATAGTGGATTTAAATAACATATTATACTAAAATAATAATACTTGAAGTTATATTTAATGAAATAACTCAATTTCAGAAAATATGTGAGGTTGCCCATTGTTCTACTGAGTCCTTCATTTCTTACTACACATCAATTGATCTGACTATTTTGCAGAAACAAACATATTTGGACCGTGTTATGCATCAATCGGCTAAGCGCCATTTTTGAAGAAAAAAATGGTCGCCATCAGTTGCATTGGACCATGTTCTACGTGTACGCAAAATTTTGGTGCCAAATTTGTAAAAATAGCCTCATAATTAATGAAAAATGTAATCGCTATCAGTCACATCAGAGATTTTATGTTTCGCAATAACCAGCTTTATAGCGTTTATACCTAGATCTTCAAATCTGCTGTTCTTAATTTCACACTATGCAGGTAAGCGCCAGATATTCCACTCAAGTTTGTGTAGTTTGGCATTTCAATGAATGAAATAATTATATTACAGTTTTCAGAGCTGAAAATGTAATAAAACCTTTGAACACGATTATCTCAAAACTTGTATGAGGTCGCATAGCGGGTTGATGCATAACACCGTTCATTTTGCATGTCCATTTTTTCGACTATTTCATTAAATGTTTGCACTTGCATACACACACACACACACACACACAAACACACACATACCAACTTTGAGTGCTTATTGCGGCTCAGCCATTCGGAATATCCACGTAGTTTATTAGACAAAATATGCTTAGAATTGTTTTAAGAGCTTATTTTCGAAGTTTCGACGTTTCCTCCCCGGACATCCCCAGGCATATACATATATATACACATACATATACATATATATACTTATATATCCACTTGCATAAAATTTGGTTTTTTTATTGAGCCCTTCAATAATTACTACATACCAGTTGATTAGACAATTTCACAGGTACAACCACATTCCACTGCGCTATTTTTGTGCGTGTCTGACCTTTGAGCCGGCTCCGGCGGTGCCGAGCCCGACCCAGTTGTTGGAGGAGGCGCCGAGCAGGCGGCAGACGGCGGCCACGTTGCTCTCGTGCGCGCCGGCGGCCTGCAGCAGCGCGAAGAGCGCGCGCGCGTGGAAGTCCAGCGGGCAGAGCTGGCCGAAGACGAGGTGCGCCTTGCGGCCCAGCAGCCCCATCAGGAAGCGCAGGATGAGCAGCGCGCTGCCGTCGCCCGCCGACGCGCCGCCCCCGCCGCCGCCCAGCGCGCCGAACCTAAACACGCACACACGCACACGCACACACCGTTAACCCTGGAGAGGTGGCGGTTGCCGGAGTTACGTTAGAGGTGGCGCGAGGTCATAGATAGATTTATTTAAACTGCAATAGGTATAACCCGGTGGCAGCTAATTACAAAATCATAAAAATACACAGTCTCTCAGTGACATAGAACACTAATACCAATAATAATAATAATAATAATAATAATAATAATAACAACAACAATAATAAGGTAATATACCTAGGATTTATACACTAATCTAATCCCTGACCCCCTGGAGTCTTTTCTGACCCCTTTCAGTTATTTCTTTATAAAATTATATTTAGCAAGAAATAAGTGCGAAATTAGTTATTTTAAAAATAATCAATCATTTATAAGATCGTATTAACTTAATGCCCTATTCTAAACAAACATACACATGAGGAATTGCAACAAATAAAAGGACAAAATAATTATTTATCTTTCATTTTATGTAGTGACTCCATTTACATTTTCCTGAATATTTCAACAACAAATGTATCAGAAAATTCAGTAAGTTTCATTTTCTAACGTTGTCTCACATAAAAACAAACAATTTATTGAAAATGCTTCAAAGACAATCAACACAACTTAGATGAAGTACGAAATTTAAGATGTTTGTATTGGTTTCACAAATATTTATAAATGAATTATTACACATAAAATTTTGAAAATCTTCCAGACAAACGCTAAAGAATATAGTGAAAGGTACGTGAAATGTAAAGCTTCTGACTCGCAAAATTAGGCAACTGCAGCAAAGCAAAGGTACACCGGGTCACAAGAGCCCCCGCGCCAACTCTCGTGGGTCAACCTTCCAGCATGCGCGTCGTAAATTATACGACATTCAATGACTCTTGAAAACATCAAAGAAATTGTAGAATAATGGAAATTTATGTCGCATTATAATATCTAAGAATGATATTTACTACCAAAAAACATATCCGTTGATAAACGTTTGTATTTAGTATCAAAAAGATCTTGTTCCGATCCAGTATCGTTCTGACGCTCGTCTATATTTTCAACATTCGTTTACTGTCACTGTCACTATCCAATTCATGATCTTCCTCCGATCAGACAGCTCTTGAAGAATATTCATATTTTCATTCACATGACATTATCTGGACATTTTACAGAAAATTTCGATTAGGCCAAATTATTATACAATATTTTAGCACAACAGCCGGCGCGCAGCATAAAGTTTACGTCACTATGCACTTATCCCAAATAGAGAGTTACAAAAACTGAATACAGCGTGCAAACTAAACAGTGGCTGCTGGAATGCATCACTAAAGCTACCTGCAAGGAATACCAAGAACGCAGAAGTCTTTGACAACAATGAGTTGACAGCAAAAGAAATAAAATCTGCTATTTTCGTAAAATTTACGAAAGAGCGCCCACTCGAGGGTTAAGGTGGCTCCACACATTCAGCATTCGCCGAGCAGCGAGCGAGGAGCTCGTTCGATCTCCAACAGCTGATGTGTTCGGCGAATGTTCGCTCCCTTTGATGTGTCCAAAAGACCGACACGCGGCGGGTAGGGCGAGCGCCGAATGTTCGTCATTTGGCAAACAGCAAGCGACCCATCCACACTATTCGGGTTTCGGCGAGCGGTTGCTCGCTGTTCGCCGAATAGCGAATGTGCGGAGCCGCCTTTACACTCAGCGCAAGGGGACAGTTTGCACTTCTAACTTAAAAAGTTCTACGAAACTTTTAGGAAGACTAGCGTACCCGTGCGAGAACTCTCGCATGCTATACCCCCCCCCCCCGTCCTTCCTTATTTTTCCATTTCCGTACTTTTAAGAATCTTTATGTTCATTTTCTATTAAGGTTTCAGCAATCTTTAAATATCCTGCTTCTGACGTCAAATAATCCTCTTAAGTGTAAAATGTAATTTGCCACGAAAAATAATACAGCACGTTGCTCTGAATATTAACGCTTCTACCTAGAAGGCGAGATCAAAGGAACAACCTCGGTATCCTTGAGTCGCAGTACTGAACGCTTTCGTTTACTTTGATCTTTGCTGACTCATGGCGACTTCTGCCTTTTTGCGCGCCATCAAGTGCTGTGATCATTCCCGGAAGAAACTCGGGCTAACAGTAGTGACCATGACGTTAATAGCCCGCAAGAAAAGTCTGGAGGAGTTATTTAATAACGGCTGCGTCTAAATTACATGAACTTACAAAAATCCACCTAGGGGATTGTTAGATGGATCGTATTCGATCGGAGAAAACTTTGGGCGCAAATGACACACTAACTCTACTGAATTGTAGTGATCATGCTGCATTCGACCGTACCAGGTGTCTAATAATTATTTATGTGAGACGTTTGTAATGGAATCAATCATATTCAATTGAACTCTCTGAGAGATAAGGTTAATACGAGATATCTTTGACACGGCATAGATTTATACAAGAAACATGACGTTCTTATTGCATTAGTGAGGATATATTTGTATTTGGGAGAAACAATCGCAACAAATGTCATACTTTTTTGTGAAATCCTCTGTCATAATTTTGAGTTGAGTAGGTCTTCGATAGGATTTTTCATTAACTAACAAAAACATTTTTCTATGTCCATGATGCATGCCTCGGTTCGTCGAATAATTGAAGACCGTTTGATACCGTTCCACCGAATTGGAAGTTCGGCCATGATCACTAGAACGCCTCTGACGCAGTGCGGCCATCACGAGTGAGCGTTTGAAATATTCGGTCGTAATCGGCCGTGTTCACCCGTACGCGAATTCGACAGAACACACACCCCTACTCTATCAGCATCCTTAGCAGCCCCCAACAATGGATTGGGGACAAGATTCAACAGAAAATGCACTTTAAACCGAAAACCGAAGCGATCACCGCATCCTACATAGTACGACAGTGTTATTAAGGGTTGCTGGATTAGAAGCAAAATGAGAACATAGATGAAAATAATAGTCCAAAGTAATCGTAAGTTCTTTTCCAGTCAGTGAACATTCATAGTAAGCACCCGGGATTACCCTGATATTTATCACAATCACCAATTAGACAGGAATTAATGAAATATATCTCAATAATAAAATAATATTTTTATTTTCAGTCCTATCTCCGCCCCGTCCTCTTTAGATGTACTGCGGATTGCATTCTCAGAAAGAAAACTCCATTTTCACGGCACATTGACAGTCGACCATTAAAGTGATGTAATATCGTAACTTGGGGCCGATCTACCTATGAGCCAAAAACATTAAAGCCAGTTGAGCTGTTTAGGAGGATAACGTTACTTTCATTATTATTTATGTATATTAATCAAATAAGAAAAACGTTTTCGTTCAATCATTTTAAAGTTTTATTGACTGTGGATTTATGACTTCTTGATACGACTTTTGAAGGTAATTTGTAGAAAGTTTTTACTCTTTGAAGCACGGAGCCATTGGAAAATGTTTTGCACTAGTTGCACAGCTCGGCCCTTGGCTCACACCAACAGCTGACAAGAAAATGTCTTGTAGACTTTATAAAAAACGCTTCTCGGGAGTTCTGCAGGCATTTATCATGCCTACATCATCTTCCGGGGCTTCTGGAAACTATTTTCAAAATCTTCTGGAAATCTTTTTCAAAATCGCAAAGCTTCGACTAGAACCAGATCGACCAGGGAATATCCATTTTGGGAGATATCGTACGTATGGTTTAGGCGCTAGCGGTGTTCACAGACGGACAGACGGACGTTTTCCTTTCAATTGGTTTTTCGGTATCAAGGACTCACAAAAGGGGAGTTCTGGTTACACCGTGTTAGGGGATTTTTTTTCTTAATTTCTTAGCAACTGGTTTTATCCACTTTTTCGTTGTCACGGTCCAGCAATGAATTTTTTTCTGGCGAAAATTGGCCATTTTTTCGCGCAACATTACATAACTTTCCTAATACTACGTATATCACTCCGTGTATACGTACGATACGGGAAAGTAAAAAGCATCGAAGGGCGTTTTTTTAAATATATTTATTAATACTTGTTCGAGAAAATATTTGTCTTTGAAGCGTGTGAACATTATATAACATCGAAAAGAATATGAGGAGAAACTTAAATAGTAACCTCTAACATACTAGGTTGAAATACTAGACTAGAAATACTGACATAGGTATTTTTGATTTTGATAAGACAATGATAAAAATAAACATTGGTTTTAAATAGTACATAATATATGAAATTTATACAATAACTAATAAATACTATGGAGGATGCAATAGATCTTTTGAGTAACGTGATTAAATTCTAGGAAAAGGATTCGCTGTTTTTCCAAGTTGAAAAGAAGTATAGGCAGGAGAAGAAGTATAAAATTTGTGTGAGAGATGGAGGATCCAGGATTTTAGAGGCAGAATACTGAGTTTCTTATGCGTGGACGTCGGCGTACGCACCCGGGCAGGTCCTCGAGCTCCCGGCGCAGGATGTTGGCGTAGTGCACGACGGAGGAGACGTAGTAGGCGGCGAGGAACTCTGCGAAGGAGCGCACGAGCGGCGTGTAGAAGTCGGCGCGCTTCTTCTGGTTGTAGCTGCGGCCGAAGTTGAGGCCGCGCGTCAGGAAGCCCAGCTCCGTGGCCTCCAGCCCGCCGCCGCGGCAGTGCGCGCGGATCTCCGCGTCCGTGTACACGAAGCGCTCCTCCTGCCACACGCGTACCAACTTACAACGCAACGCAATTACCGCGAGACGCTCGCGTAATGAGCCAGGTGCACTGTAAAAGTTCTGTATTAAATATCAAGCATCTGTTCAGAGAAATACAACTTTTATCTACAAAATTTTACGAACTGGTGCCGCTTCATTTGAAAAAAAAATTTATTAAGAAATAAGCATATGGAATTAAGTTTTAAAAAAAGCATTTCAAGCACATTTACTTGTCCGAAAATAAAAAGTTAGGGCACTGAGGAATAATTTGGGGGCGTTAAATTGCGAACGTGAATGTATTTTTATCTAATAGTTTGTGTATTGCAGAATACTCACAACGAAATTATACGACTTCATGTTCACAAGGTAATTATAATATAATTTAATCTAAAGTTTTTCGAAATGAGTTCTAGTTTATGCTCTCCTATTCATAGAATTTATAATATTGGTGCAAAAGCATTATTAGAATTTCCTAACGGGCATTCCACATTCTCTACCTTAAAATGAAATGCCGTGAATACCCAAAAATATTTACTCTTCTCTTTCCGCGCCCCACATCTACTTGCTGGGTTCTACTACCACTTATATTTTCATGATTGAAGTATTAATTTGAAGGAACATAATCACCAACTCAGGAGCACATGTTTTCCCTTAACGGACGGATTAATACATAAACAATGTAAGCACGTGCACATGATTCAGACCCCTGCTGAAAGAGGTCCTCAAGAGCATTCAAACAAAATTTTACGCGTTCATACACAAGGTAAAAATATCCACTAGGTACTTATCGACTGTTCAAATAATATAAATTTGAAATAGATTTTAAAAAAGCGAATGCGTTCCAAACAGTTGAGTGCACTTATATGTGGGCGAAAAATTATTATAAATTACATTTAAATTCAAACACAATAATACCTCAAACGAAAAACTACAGTTTTATGATCGTTATAACATTGTTGATTTGCGTTCAGTATTTCAATGTAAGAGGTACTATAGTTCGGTCACGCTTAGAGTCTACACGTAAGCTTCCGCGGCTCCAGTCCATGACTTCTTGGCTGTCCGGGAGACGCCGCTTCGTTGGCTGAGAGGCCGACGTTTTGTCTGTCATGTCGCAGGCTTCCTCAGGGCAGTGACTTGGCCACTTCCAAGAAATCACGCATAAGGTCTGTTATTTTATTAAACCACCCATGTTTCCCTCACAAACTGCACTACGCCTTAAAAGCGCTGAGAAGGCGCGTACCTTGATGCAGGCGAGCGCGAGTTTGCCGAACTCGGCGAGCAGCTTCTTGCAGTGGCCCGGCAGGTCCGGCTGCTGCGCGGAGGGCGAGGGCGGCGGCGCGGGGGTGGGGGCGGACGGCGACTCGCCCTTGCGCTCCAGGCTGCGCCGGATAAGGCACTTGAAGAGGGCCTGGTGCACGTCCAGCGCCGACGACGGCAGCCGGCCGCCGCTCTCCTCGAACAGCACGCACAGCAGCAGCCAGCCCAGCGGCCACGCCGCCAGCGGCCGCAGCACCTGCGGGCTGCCCACCACCTGCAACGCGCCACAAGCACACACAATGAATAGACAGCACGCACTGCACAGCACAGCACAAGCACACACAAGGAATAGAGAGCGCGCACAGCAGCAGCCAGCCCAGCGGCCACGCCGCCAGCGGCCGCAGCACCTGCGGGCTGCCCACCACCTGCAACGCGCCACAAGCACACACAATGAATAGACAGCACGCACAGCACAGCACAAGCACACACAAGGAATAGAGAGCGCGCACAGCAGCAGCCAGCCCAGCGGCCACGCCGCCAGCGGCCGCAGAACCTGCGGGCTGCCCACCACCTGCAAGGCGCCACGAGCACACACAATGAATAGACAGCACGCACTGCACAGCACAGCACAGCACAAGCACACACAAGGAATAGAAAGCGCGCAAAGCAGCAGCCAGCCCAGCGGCCACGCCACCAGCGGCCGCAGCACCTGCGGGCTGCCCACCACCTGCAACGCGCCACAAGCACACACAATGAATAGACAGCACGCACTGCACAGCACAGCACAAGCACACACAAGGAATAGAGAGCGCGCACAGCAGCAGCCAGCCCAGCGGCCACGCCGCCAGCGGCCGCAGCACCTGCGGGCTGCCCACCACCTGCAACGCGCCACAAGCACACACAATGAATAGACAGCACGCACAGCACAGCACAAGCACACACAAGGAATAGAGAGCGCGCACAGCAGCAGCCAGCCCAGCGGCCACGCCGCCAGCGGCCGCAGAACCTGCGGGCTGCCCACCACCTGCAAGGCGCCACGAGCACACACAATGAATAGACAGCACGCACTGCACAGCACAGCACAGCACAAGCACACACAAGGAATAGAAAGCGCGCAAAGCAGCAGCCAGCCCAGCGGCCACGCCGCCAGCGGCCGCAGCACCTGCGGGCTGCCCACCACCTGCAACGCGCCACAAGCACACACAATGAATAGACAGCACGCACAGCACAGCACAAGCACACACAAGGAATAGAGAGCGCGCACAGCAGCAGCCAGCCCAGCGGCCACGCCGCCAGCGGCCGCAGAACCTGCGGGCTGCCCACCACCTGCAAGGCGCCACGAGCACACACAATGAATAGACAGCACGCACAGCACAGCACAAGCACACACAAGAAATAGAAAGCGCGCAAAGCAGCAGCCAGCCCAGCGGCCACGCCGCCAGCGGCCGCAGAACCTGCGGGCTGCCCACCACCTGCAAGGCGCCACGAGCACACACAATGAATAGACAGCACGCACAGCACAGCACAAGCACACACAAGGAATTGAGAGCGCGCACAGCAGCAGCCAGCCCAGCGGCCACGCCGCCAGCGGCCGCAGCACCTGCGGGCTGCCCACCACCTGCAAGGCGCCACAAGCACACACAATGAATAAACAGCACGCACAGCACAGCACAAGCACACACAAGGAATTGAGAGCGCGCACAGCAGCAGCCAGCCCAGCGGCCACGCCGCCAGCGGTCGCAGCACCTGCGGGCTGCCCACCACCTGCAAGGCGCCACAAGCACACACAATGAATAAACAGCACGCACTGCACAGCACAGCACAGCACAAGCACACACAAGGAATAGAAAGCGCGCAAAGCAGCAGCCAGCCCAGCGGCCACGCCGCCAGCGGCCGCAGCACCTGCGGGCTGCCCACCACCTGCAAGGCGCCACAAGCACACACAATGAATAAACAGCACGCACAGCACAGCACAAGCACACACAAGGAATTGAGAGCGCGCACAGCAGCAGCCAGCCCAGCGGCCACGCCGCCAGCGGCCGCAGCACCTGCGGGCTGCCCACCACCTGCAAGGCGCCACAAGCACACACAATGAATAAACAGCACGCACAGCACAGCACAAGCACACACAAGGAATTGAGAGCGCGCACAGCAGCAGCCAGCCCAGCGGCCACGCCGCCAGCGGCCGCAGAACCTGCGGGTTGCCCACCACCTGCAAGGCTCCACAAGCACACACAATGAATAAACAGCACGCACTGCACAGCACAGCACAGCACAAGCACACACAAGGAATAGAAAGCGCGCAAAGCAGCAGCCAGCCCAGCGGCCACGCCGCCAGCGGCCGCAGCACCTGCGGGCTGCCCACCACCTGCAAGGCGCCACAAGCACACTCAATGAATAGACAGCACGCACAGCACAGCACAGCACAAGCACACACAAGGAATAGAAAGCGCGCAAAGCAGCAGCCAGCCCAGCGGCTACGCCGCCAGCGGCCGCAGCATCTGCGGGCTGCCCACCACCTGCAAGAAGTGAATGCACAGTAGCTGCCACCTCAGCAGCCACAACTTCTGTGAGTACTCAATCAGTGAAAGAGGAAAGGAACGAAAGAATGAATAAATGAACCAAGGAACAAATAGCATCCTCCGCAGCAGCCACTTCAGCGGCCGCGTCACCTGCGTGCTTACCACCTCGCGCGCCACAAGCAGACAGTATGAATGAGTGAATTAATGAACAGCTCCTACGGCAGCAGGCGACGTGGCGGTTAGCATCACCTGCGGGCTGCCCACCACCTCTGCATACCACAATTAAACAATGAATGCGTCAATTTATTAGTGATTGGTTGAATTAATAACCGAAGAAACCGACAGAATGCACACTGCAGTAAGTTAGCAGTAGAGGTGCCAGCAGGTTGCCTACTACCACCCGGAGGGGTATGGAGCAGAAAAGGACGACCATGGAGGAGAAAAAACCGTGCAAGTAAATGGCAACTGTGTACGAATCAGCGAACTAAAAATAATAAAGACTAAATACTGTGTAGTGCACGTAAGTATGAATGAATGATAAAACGCATGAATGACGATGAAAGATCCCTGTTGAAACAAAATTCTGAACGGAAGAACAAGAGAAATGAATGAGTGAGCAGATAAAAATACGAACCAAAGTAATAAGTAACTTTAGAAAGGTATGAGGTAGAGTGTGCTAAGCAAGCAGTTATCTGAAAGTGTCCTTGCTCATCGTTATTAGAACCTATTTGGATTACCTGAGGGAAAGGCGAAGACAAGTGAATATCCCTAATTAATGCCACAGTGGAAGTCCGTATAAAGACAGGTTCAGTTTCAGAAAGAACCAAATGATCTGAGTCTTTCTTTGATCCAGTGATGCGGACATCAAAAATGCAATACTAGTAACTAACGGCAATATAATCATAAACAGAAAATTCCTATCACAAATGGCACTTCAAGATAATTAAAAGAGAAAAAAATAATTAACAGATACGCACCAGAAAAATGGTCAAACAAAATAAGAAAATATTTTAAAATTAATTTCGTTTCACCAGTCTTTTAAAAGTTCACTCTTCAAAATAAGGCTACGAAAAAATTGCTTCCCACATATTTCAATGAAATAATGAATTATGATTAATTTTCAAAAACCAATATATATATTCCAGCATTTATTTTGAAAGTGAATAAAGCTCCAGAACGCCCAAGTTATCAACGAAGCTTTATTGTGTCAAGCCGGGAAATATTTATGACTGGAAATATGCGCGCATTCTGTGCCGTATTTACGACACCATATCATTTTCGGAGTGTGTTATCTGTGCCATATTTCAACATGACGAACATATTTTCAGCAGTTAAATTAATCGATTGCTTTTGAAAAGATAAACAATGTAGCTCTCCAAATTCCCGCTGAAACGGATTTACAATTAACAAAGTCCTCAGTGCTATCGGCCATATATCCAAACAAAGAGCTTCGACGGTAGTTCAGAACGATTTCAACGCTCTGATAACAATATTTATAATGTAGCCAACCGTACGGCTTAACGTTCTCTAGAAAAATCATGATGGCTTTATGTAATGCAATCTGATAATTTATGAAGAATTGATTATTGTAATATCAAAACATCAGGTAAATGGTATATTGATAAAAAGTAAGTGATACAGGTAAGGGACAGTAAATCAATGTATTCATAAACGTAGCGACTGTTACAGATACAAACAAATACTCTGTTTAAAGATTCAGGAACAAAATGGAAGATAAAGTTGGAATGAATACCTTTTTTTTTAAAGAAAAAAAACGTTTATGAAGGGGCAATAACACGAGATATTTACGATGATAAAATGTATCCTTTTACAAAAATGTGGAAACTCTTCTAAAGAGGTAAGTTTTGAATCAATCACTTCACACAAAAGCGTTTTTTATCACGCATCGAGCAATCAATCGAAAGCATTTCATCTGCATGTACTCTACCATAACGAGTCTTTTTACCGAAGGTAACCAAAAGCAGGGTCCCACATCGACCTGATCGATTCCAGCTTAGACAGATTTTACTGCAATTTAATAAATATTTCATAAATAATATAATAAATGTATGATAAATAATATAATAAATGTATGATAAATAATATAATAAATGTATGATAAATAATATAACATATGCATAATAAAGAAGATAATAAATGTGTAATAAATAATAAGTAAAACGAAGAAGGCTGCGCAAGGGGAGTAAGGGAATGTGGTCTCACCTCGTCGAGGAAGCGGCTGGCGCTCTCGGGCTTGTGGTTGCTGGCGAAGTAGGCGTGCGCGAGTCGCTCCACGTGCGGCCAGTCGAGGCCGCGCAGCACCACGCGGCGCTGCACCAGCGGCAGCAGGTCGGCGCTCCAGCCGGGCGAGCACGTGACCAGCACGCGGCACTCGGGGAAGAGGCGGCCCTCCAGCAGGTCCACGGCGTCGCCCAGGGCCTCCTTGGCGCCCGCGCCCGCCCCCGCGCCCCCGCCCGGCCCACCGCCCGCGCCCCCGCCTCCGCCCGGCCCGCCCGCGCCGGGGCTGCGGCCCGCCGCCTCCTGCCCCGCCGCCGCCAGCGTTACCTGGACAACGCACGTGTGTTACACGTCTGGTACACGTTGTGGTAAACGTTGTGTAAACTTTGTGTACACGTTGTGGTACACGTTGTGGTACACATCTGGATTGCATTCAAATGTAAAGGCCACCTAGTATGTTCGAAATGATGTAATTCACTGAGATTTTACATGCCAACAGTTAACGAAGAAATAAAATATTATAGTTGTAAATTATAGTTATTTAAAAAAAGTAAAGTAAAAAGTAGAAAAAATTGTAGTTGTTTCCTCGAAGACCTGTTCCATTTGGCAACCTTAGCGTCAGACTGACGTAACTACAATTTTTGCAATTTTTATTTACGACCATTACCAGAATCAGAATTTATTTCTGCATCTGAGGAGCCAAGCTCGCGAGGTATGTTAGTATAGGGCTTTAGTATCTACAAAATTATACATCATCTTAGAATGAAAGGAATGTAAAAGGTGTCATATTTGTCTCCCTCCAAGCATTTCGTGTGGATGGTTACGTCAATCAGACCCTAAGGTAAACTCTGATTGAAACCTAGCTGCACTTTAACGTCACGAGCTGAAAGGAGAGGGGAACACTATCATCCAATCTGGAGCTTCAGTAGAACTTACATTTTTGGTATTGAAGCTCCCGATTGGATAACAATGTTCCCCTCTCCTTCCAGCTCGTGACCTTCGATTGCAGCTACGTTTAAATCAGAGTTTGGCGATTTGTCATAGGTAATACTACGAGTGCTTTGGAAATTGTCGATAAATCCCCGACTCGCGAAGCGAGAAGAATTTCCAAAGGACGAATGGCATTTAATGGGATTATGAAATCCACAAATGAAATTATGTCTAACAAAGTCCAAAAATGCAGCAAATATTGAAAATAACTGAATTCTATGTTAAAAGCAAAGAGGTTATGTTACAGTACATACACAGTTTATTGGACATCGACATAGCGATCGATGTACACCGCCTCCTAAGATAGATGAGGCACAGTTTATGATTGGCCAGTAGGGAGGAGCGGTAAGAAAAATCGGATAGAAAAAGCGATAAACTTTTTGAGATTTACCGGCCAAGATATGAATGAAATGAATATATTTCTTCGGAAAGAAAAATTAAGCGAGAAATAAAAAAAGTACCAAATTTACACAATTCCACTCCTTTTTTATTTCTCGCTTATTTTTTCTGTCTGAGCAAATATATTCATTTCTTTCGTAAATAATAAAAAAATAATGTTTCTGGAGTGATTCTATGCTTTCACAATGCAAATTTTTGCCTAGAATCAGTTTTTCAAACCAACTTTTGAGTGCTTATTGTGGCTCAACCATTTAGAATTTCCATGTAATTTATTGGACAAAATATGCTCAGAATTGTCTTAAGAGCTTATTTTCGAAATTTCGACGTTTCCTCCCCGGACACACTGTATAGTTAAACACAATTGGTTGGTTAATTTGACGAGTGGAATAGTGATGTGTAGGTGGTAATGACTATTGATATTCTGCATTGTCTTATTCTCTTGTTTATTTAATGACTTGTTTACTTATTTCTTTTGTTTAAAAATCTCTTTGACTTGACTCTTGTAGAACGTTATGAGTATCGTGTGCAAATGTAAGCTTTGAATAAACTTGATGTTTAATTCAAAGAATCACGTGGATGATCTTGGCTGTCCGGGTGACGCCGCGACGAGGGCTGCGTTGCCGACGTTTCGACCATCATATTGAGGAAGACCACGATAAGATGGTCGAAACGTCGGCAACCCAGCCTTCGAAGCGGCGTCACCCGGCCAGCCAAGATCCTGGTCTTCGTCAGGGCTGGTCTGTCCTGAGGAAGACCACGATACGGTGGTCGAAACGTCGGCAACACAGCCTTCGACGCGGCGTCACCCTGCCAGCCAAGATCATCCACATGACTCCGTCCGCGGAAGCCTACGACTTCAAAGAATGACGTTTGCTATTAAAAAAAAAAGTATTGAAGTGCGACTCACGGCCTCGTCGTATCCGTCGAGCACGAAGAGCAGGCGGTCCTCGAGCAGCCCCAGGCACTTCCAGATGTGCGCGAAGCCGTTGGAGCCGGCTCCCGCGCCGCCCGCCGCCGCCAGCGCCGACTTGGGCAGCAGCTCCTTGCCCAGGTAGTGCGCCAGCGACGAGCCCCGCAGCTCGCGCAGCGGCACGAACAGCGCCAGCTGCACCGCGGGCCCGCCCAGCCCCCCGCCCCCGCCGCCGCCGCCCCCGGGCCCCGCGCCCCCGGGCCCGCCGCCGCCGCCGCCGGGGCGGTCGTCCTGCGTGGCCCAGGCGTGCAGCAGGCGCAGCGCCAGCGTGGTCTTGCCGGCGCCCGGCGCGCCCTCCACCAGCACGCGCCGCGGCGCCTCGTGCACCACGCCCTCGCTCGTCTGGCGGAAAAAAAAGAACATTATCAACGACATGGATAAGAATAAGTACTCCAAAGCAATTGCTCACGAATACAAGTACGAACTCCTACTTCTCATAAGCAATTGCTTCTCCTCATTTGAATAAACATGGGTGATATGAATAAAAGTAAGTACTCCAAAGCAATTTGCAGTCCCTCTGACCGGGAGGTTCTAGGTTCGAGTCCCGACGGCGGCAGGATTTTCGACACTAGCGTCTCAGCTACGTCGAATTCAGTCGCTGTCTGGAGGAGAATACTAGAGGCCGGCTGCTCTGATCGGTAGTTTTCCGTGATTTTTCCGATCAACACCAGGCGAATGCCGGAGCAGTACCCTAACAAACGGGCCACGGACCGCGCGCGATCTTTCCTTTCTCTTCCTTGTCCTACCCTCCCCTCTTACACACAGTTATACTAACACGCACTACAATACCACATACGTCGGGAGACCGGTCGGGGGGCTTACAGCTTGTCCCGACTTGGGCGGTGCCCCGCTGGTGGGAGATACTTGGTTTGGCAAAACCCCGCTACTCGACAGGTTGGTCGGCGCCGGATCTCGCCATTCAACTGGAGAAGATCACCGCCATCCTCCCCCATAAAAAACATGTACTGAACTTGCGGGACTAATGACTTCAGTAGTTGACGCATCCGGAATCACTAACAATCCATCAACTAATCAATTAGAATACATTTGTTAACTAGCTCGAAATGTCACTCAGCTGTTACTGTAAAATATTTTTCATGAAGATATAGATTAAGAATATTATACTTATTTTTATCTTGAGCTCCTGCTCCATCTGGATAGTATAAGATTTTTCTCTGGTTTGAAATTTTAGCTTTCAATAATAGTTTGCTGTATTTGGCAATAATACACGCTGCCGTGTTATAATTTAAATCGTCTGATATTATGACAAAATTGATTGAAACAATGGCTTCCTCTCTTGACCCAAAAGAGCATTTATAGCTTCAGCATTGTTTGAATGTACTTTTTGAACACTACCTTAAGTTGTGAACCTATAATAAGATATGAGGGTGGCTCACAATTGGTGGGTCGCCCGGTATAAATAAAAGTTTCTGCCTTCGAAAATATGCTTCAGATACATTTAAAATGTATGAGAATTAATCACTAAATAACGAAAGCGAGATTTACAAATGATAAGCGTTTATATATGTGTAGTTCTCTCAAGTCCATAAAAAGCAAAAATGAAAATGTAACTTTTACTGGTAATAATTTTGGAAAATTCAAATTTACCATAGAAATTATTTAACTACTATACACTTCAATGCCTCCGCTTCAATTTGACGAGAAAAGGAAGAAAATCCGAGATGGAGTATTACAGAAAATGAATTTTGAAAAAAAAATGTAATTATTTACTTTGGCTTTAATTCGGCCTTATTAATGCCGTTAAAATTAGGTTTAACATATCAAACCCTTAGGGTGGAATGTTCTCATTAGAAATATAAAGCAAGATGCAAAGTACAATTAAATTTGAAGATATTTTACAATTTTTTTTAGATAATATCCTCTGAAACGTATGCAGAATATCGCAAAGGAAGTAAAATTTCATGCCAAAGAGTCAATATTCATTGTTGTTTCGTCATTCTAAAACGATTTAAAAAGTTTCTGTCGAATTGGAAAATGGTCTGGAAATTTTGACATGGAATGACCCATGAAGTGTGAAAATGAAAGAGTGGAAAAGCGCCACTGAGCAAATTCGGCGAAGGAGACAATCCTTTGAACTTACAAAAGCCATACCACACTCAGTGCTAGCGATTTCTCCGCAACACTAATTGACTCTAGCGGGAAGCCTACTAAAGGTGCTATTCATGATTGTTACTCGCCAACAACTGTTTCCGACGTTACTATCGCAGGATGAGCGCTGAAAAAACAACTGTTTCTTTCAAGTGGTCACCGAGTGGTTACAAGCACCAGATTTTCGTCAATAGCAGGCACATTTTGTGTTCAATGATATGTTCACGTTTCTGGGGTTACTGTCGGTTAACTATTCCGAGTTTTATGAGGATAATTGATCAAAATGAAACCTATAGATCATCATCAACCCACGACCATCTAGGACAAAGTGTGAACGTGTCGCGATGTTTCACCTAACTTTTTCACACCTAAAAACGTTTCGGTGGTAACTGAGAATCTCTTTTTCACAAATAACACAACGAAAATAACTAATCGTGATTATTACAAAATGTTTTCGCAAACGAATCACTAGATTTTTTTTAAAGAGGAGCTCTTGTCGGACGTTTAAGGAAAAACGGGACTACAATAGGCCGTGTTTTTACGTCTGAATCGTTGTTCCACTGGTGACATATTGCTGTTGTTTCCTGTTAAAATATCACTACATTTTGGCACTACACTGTTCTTCGAGAACGCACAGTGTCAATTAAAATAGTAATACATTCTTCACATTCAATGCACATAAAAAGGGCGTGTAATACACAAGTACAATATTCTGAAGCATAGCACCTACGTCACCTAGGACGGTCGTGCTTAAAAATTAATTATACTACGCAATAATATTCTAGCCTCGTGATCTCTCAGTTGGTCACCAAAAAAGTCAAATAATACACAGGACAAACGATTACATGCTGCGCATTTTTCACAAACCGCATAAAAATATCAAATAACTTGTCCATTATGCGGCACATTTACATTTCATGAATCGGCAAAATATTTTTAACTGCAACCTTTCAGAGGGTGAAACGTATTTTCACGCGAGTTAAACACTGATTGACAGACCTGTCTAAATATAGGTTTATACATTACAACGAGTTGACGGTGCAACAACCAACCTGTACTTTTCATTCTTTCAAAGTAATACAATGATTTCAACTAAATATTCTGATACTCTGATGCGAATCACTTAGTGACAAGAACGTTGACTTACGAGTGTATTGGACACGCAATTCCTGCACATGTAACACTTTTAGGAATGGGAGTGCATTAAGAAAACTGTTATGTTCAACAGATCCATTTTTTCAATTGAAAAATAATAAACATTATTATAGAAAAGAAGAGAGAAAAGATGGAAAATATTGAAAGAGAAACAAAGAAATAGGAAGTGAAGTTAAGAGACCTGAATAAAGAAGATATAGATGAGAAGAAATAAGATATACGAGTACAAAAAATAGAAAAAGGAGGGCAAAAGGTGGTAGAACTGCCACGCGATTGATGTAAAACTAATTCATAAATCAAAAGTGGGAGAAAAGTGGTGGAGAAGATTGAGGTCAGGACAAATGTGAAATAGAGAGTAATAAATATAGGAAAGATTGTAATCTCTTTCTTCGATACTAGAAGGCCTGGGACAGAGAAAAATACGATGTAGACGAAATCGGAGGTAGAAACGAAGAATCGGAGGTAGAAACGAAATAAGGTGAGGAACACGACAAAAAGGAAGGAAAACGTTACTCTGAAGGAAAAGGAAAGTAGAGAAAAAAAACGAAGAAAAGTAGGATAGTACATATTATAAAAATGAAATAAAGAGATAGAGGCAAAAGAGGAAGGAAACAAATAGAAAAGGAAAAATCGAAACAATTTAAGTATAAAATACTATAACAAACTCGGAAAAAGAAGAGAAAAGAAAGTAGAGAGCACAAAGAAAGAAGGTGAGGAGGAGAAGTGGAGGGGAGGAGGAGAACAGGAGGGAGGGGAAAAGAAAAATGAGGATAATAAAATTAAAAGAAGATGCGGTAGAGGAGAGGTGAAAATGGAACTAAAGGGAGTAAGGGAAAGGAGGAGAATGATGATTCATTATTTCGTGTCTTCGGGAGTGTGAACTACTATATCCGTAAGTTTAGAGCAAGATTTTATCACGAGAGTTTGCGGGATTCTTCCTCCACAGGATGGTGATATCCAGGGCCGATCCCACACGCCGACTTGAGGAGTTTCCCCATCCATGTATCTGCCACCAGGGGGCAGCGCCACTCCTCGGACATGCTTTAAGCTGCCGAAAGGTCCCCCGGACATGCATGGTAAGTATAGTGCATGTGAATGTACGTGTGTGTAAGTAAGGGGTGAGGAAAGAAGGAAGAGGAAGGAAAGATCGCGCGCGGCCCGCGGCCCGTTTCTTAGGATACTGCTCTGGCATTCGCCTGTTGATGATCAGAGGAATCACGGAAAACTAGAGATCAGAGCAGACGGCCGCTAGAATTCTCCTTCAGACAGCAGCTGTCTAGCGAGTGTCTAAAATCCTGCCACCGTCGTCAGAGGCATCAATGACATCGGTTGATGCCCTGAGCCATCTAAGTTGGTACGAGGTGGAAGAGAATGTGGAGGTGGAAGGAGAAAGAGTAGAAATGTAGGAGGAGGAAGAGGTGGAAGAAGAGGCGGTAAGGAGGAAGAGAAGGAGGAGGAGGAGAAGGAAGTAGAGGAAGAGGAGTAGATAGTGGAAAAGAGAAGGAAGAGTAGGCAGAGAAGGAGGAGGAGTAAGGAAAGGAGGGGGAAAAGGAGAAAGAGGAAAAAGGGGAGGATGAGAAAGAGGAGGAGGAGGAGAAAGAGAAGGAGTAAGAGGAGCAGGAGAAAGATGAGGAGAAAGTGAAACAAGAGGAGAGAGAAGAGGAGGAGAGAATGAAAAAGAGAAAGGAAAGCAGTCAGAGAAGAAAGAGGAGAAGTAGGAAAGGAGAAGGCGGAGGAGGAAAGAGACAAGTACAAAGGGGAGGGGAAGGAGAAAGAGGAGTAGAAAGCGGGATAGGAGATAGAGAAGGAGGAGAAAGAGGAGGAAGAGGAGAAAGAGTAGGAGGGGGAAAGAGGAGTAGAAAGCGGGGGAGGAGAGAAGCGGGGGAGGAGAGAGAGGAGGAGGCGGCCTCACTCACTCTGAGCGGCGCGAGGAGCTGGTCGAGGCGCAGGGGCTCGCGGGGCTCGGAGTCGGCGGCGGCGGCGGCGGCCGCGGCGGCGGCGGCAGCGCGCTGCGCGGCGGGGCCATGCGGGGCGGCGGCGGCGGACGAGGCGGTAGGTGGCGGCATGAGCGGCGCCAGCTGCAGCGCGGGCTGGAAGTGCGCGGGGGCGGCCGTGCCGGGCGGCAGCGGCGGCGCCCACGCCGGCGGGTGTGGCGGGTCGCGCCCCGCCAGCTCCCTGCAACACACACACACGCCACGCATGTGCTCTACGTCTACACGGAAACAACGTATTCTGCAAAGGTAATCTATGTACCCTCGTGGAAACGTAAAATTTCGCGTCGAAAATGCCTTGGCCCAGCGGCTTGAGGGCGATGGACATCCCTGACCGCCGACAGCGATATAGCCGCCGACAGTAGATATCGCAGTCGGTGGTCAGGGATGTCCATCGCCCTCAAGCCAGCGGGCCAAGGCATTTTCGACGCGAAATTTTGTTTCCCCGAGGGTACACAACTGTAATCTACCTTTTTTGTGGGGCAAGGGCGAATGTACAAAGGCCATGTTTCGCGTCTTTCTCGGTCGTGCCGTTAGATGTCATATGATCGCAAGCTCTGCTTGATACGGACGCGATCATGCCATATCTAGCGCAAAACTGAGAAAGACGCGAAATGCCTTGACATATTCCATCGTGAAGATGGGCCTTGAGAGGCAAAGTTATAAAAATCGTTTTATACGCTGTAATCTAAGAAGTAACATTTACACGTTAAAACCAACGTCCGTAACGACGGACGTTAATTTTCCCATGAATCAATCAGAATTCAAATTATTGGAACTTGATTAATTCGTTTCCAGCTTTTTTTCGACATTCCTATCGATTGAAGCCTTTCGTAGGTCCGAGTAGCTTTTTGTAATAGAGCTGGCATTTCCTTTATTAAATAAACCAGGATTCTCTTGTACCAAATTCACGAGTAATTTGTCAAACATAGTTATTTTATTTGCCACGTCAAGTTAAAGTCATAAGAAAAATTGCCCAAATCCTTTCTTTTAATTGAGATTCGCCCAAAATCGTTCGTAAATTTTTTCACAACACAATTATGAAATGACATAAGCACAGACAACATGTAATGCCATAATAATGACTTACATACATGAACATATCCACAAATAACTTCCTGAACACAATCTGAAATAGATCTTCCATTGTTTTTTCGGGGATTTTGTTGTGATTTTTTTAATGCCGCTCTCTGATTGGTCTGCGGTAAAACAACATAAGCCGACATAAACTAGTAAGTGCTTGTGAACTCTCACGTTTATGGCTACGTCAAGGCGTTGTGAATGGTCTCGCTTTGTAACTCATTTCTAGGTTTTGCGACAACGATACGTTTACGTTTGTTTGCATTATGAGTGAAACAGTAGATTTTAACGAACGAGGAGGCCCCAATGGTCTCCTCGTTCCGCAGGAACTGGTAACCCAACAGACCGAGCTTGCTCCGCATGCTTGAACGCAAATCGGAGGGAACGGTAAAATTATCTCCGTGTACTACGCATAGTAGGTACCCAGGAAATAGTATGTTCTGTGTCAGAATATTGAAGTATTCTTGTCAACGTTCGAAATTTCTCTCAATTTGATTTCTGAAGATCCTTTGCAGTTATTACGCAGTTTTTGACTATTTTCGGAGAGAAACCGACTGCATTCTGCGGTCAGTTTTCCTTCACCCTCGCTTCCCAGCTCATACTCTATCACTTTTCTTTATCTGCTCTCTGAATCTGAATTAGTGAAATTGTCGCTGATTCAATCAGTGAGAGCCGAAGTCACTGATATCTTCAGTTGAAATGTCTAGTTTCGCTGACAATCAGCGAATTCGCGAACCTTTTCATAATGACGCCAGTATTTCACTGGTCGTCAGAGGTAAACGTGCCGCGCCACCATCGTTCACTGATCGTTCAGTCGTCACGTTCAACTAAATGTCAGAGATTTCACTGATTAAAACAGAGAAGTTTCACTGAACCCAAAAGTGTGCCAGATTTTCACTGATTTGTTCAGTTCAATTCACTGAATGTCAGTGGCAGGGTTATAACTGACACCTCAGTAAATAGTCACTTGTCAATCAGTAGTTTTTCACTGATTAAGACTGAGAGAGTGAGAAGGCATAGCCGGACTCCAATCAATTTCCTTCACCAAGTGTTTCGGAAGGAGAAAATATTTTATTTAAATTTGTATTTGTAAGTAACGTATGTAGATGTTCTAGCATCAGTCCAGAGAAAACCTCCAACACAGGTGAACATGGCAGAATCTTGGCAGAAGCTGTGTATGTTAAAGTCAGAGAAGTATGAAGATGCTCTTTGTGGGTGATTTTAAATCTCGTTTTCACAAAATTTTAAGCGGTGTTTTTCAATGTAGGGAGTGCTCTCAAAGGACACGCAAAATTTCATGAAAACGTTTCAAAATGGAAAATGGATCAATTTCTTATCGATCAGTGAGATTCTAGGCTTCTAGAAATCAATTCTCATACCAAGGATCAAAACAGAACGGGATGGAGTCGGTCTATGCCTTTATAGGGAGGTATTTAATTCAATTCAATGACGCCTTATTGTACGTGGTGAGACTCAGGACATCAGACTTGTTCTTCCGCCAGATCACCTAAATTTCGCTTCGCCCCTTTCACCATCTAGCACAGAAGGTATCACTCCGGCGATGAAACAGACGACTTGAATTTAGCTCAGATGCTTCTTTTAGGCTTGAGGATCTTTTACATGGATTCAATCTACAACATGGGATAGCCGGCTTTATTTCATCTCCGACGAAAGGCGTACGGACGATGTTTGCCCTCAAAAATCCACGGCTTCGAACCCGAGAAGGTATAACTGTCCGGAACGCTAAGCTTTACACCACAGAAGCCATCTTGGCCACGGAAAAGTTGTCAAGGAAACGTTGACTGCGGGATGCAGTCGGTGTACGCCCTAACGGGTAAATTGAAGGCTAGAAATAAAAAGAAGGATGTGCCATTTTCATACTTCAGAGAAAAATGGTTTCTATATATGTTAAATCTATCGGCTCATACAACTCCTGACATTTATAATCACCCTGTAATACTACCGAGAAATGCGTCCGGACTTTGGTTCTTATTTATGTTAAAGGGCTTGATTCATTCATCATTATTCTGGTAAAACGTAATAATGACAGGAATGGCACACACAATCTTTTTTCTACTCCCATTGTATAATTCTGTCATTTGATGACTGCAACCCGTTGCATAATGATACTCATTACGATAATCAGATTTCATTATGATACAGGTCCTTGACCAATCACAGAGAAGCATACAAACCAAGTATTGACAATTAATCATTGAGTATCGTTCTCGTTTCGTTCAGTTGTAAATACTAAATTGCATTGAATATTATATTATGCTTCCCAGTTTTAATTTCTTTTACAGTTAGAATTTTTTACGTGAAATATTATTTACAATAAATTGGACCGTCGTTTCACTTTGATCCTATTTGTCTAGCGCAGTGATAAACAAAAGATATCTGCGACAGGGTAGGGTAGGAAGCTGTGCGCTAGGTAGCTTTGACTGAATCCTGCATGTCAACTGCCACATAACAATTTAACTTTACCATACGTCGTAGAAAAAGTACCGTATGAAACTCAATGAATGGGTATTAATACACACGTTTGAAGTTTACAATATTCGCTCGTTCCTCGCTCGTATCGTAATATGACACTCGTGTATTAATACCCATCGTTACGTCATCGTTTCATAATGTACTTTTTTCTACTCCCACTGTATAACGCGGTCATTTGATGGCTGCAACCAGTTGCATAATGATAGTCATTTCGATAGAGTTTTCATTATGATACAGGTTCTTGACCAATCACCGAGAAGTTAGAAGGTAACCAAAGCCACCTGCGGCAGCATGCGAGGGTAGATTTAGGTAGCTGTCCACTAGGAGGCCTTGGATAAATCAACTGTCATGAAACTATTCATTGTAAAAGTTTAACTTACAAAAGTCGTAGAAAAAGTACCGTATGAAAGTCGATGAAATGGGTATTAATACCCTCGTGTGAAGTTTACGATACTCGTACCCATCATTACGTCGTTTCATAATGTACTATTTTATTTCCAGTCTTCCATTCACCCGCGCGGGTATACCTACCTCTACCTACTTACCTACCTACCTATCTCTAGTACAAGCTAAATGGTCTGAGACTCGCCACCAATAAAGACATTTATTTATTTGTTATATTATTTATTTATTAATTTTATTATTTACTTACTTATCCATTTATTTATTTATATTTAGTTATCCATCTATCTATGTATTTATATATCTATTTATTTACCTATTTATTTATCCATTATTTATTTGTTTGTTTATTTATTTACCTGTAGAAGGCGCGCAGGAAGCGCAGCAGTCGCGCCAGCGGGTCCCTCTCCTTCTCGGGACTGCCGCCGCCACCGCCGCCCGCGCCGTAGCCCAGCGTGCCGCCCGCCCCCGCGCCCGCTCCGCCGCCCGCGCCGCCACCCCCGCCCCCGCACCGCCTGGACGACGCGCGCAGCGACGAGATGTAGTGCGCGGGGGCGGGCGGCGCGGCGGGCGCGGACGCGGGCGGCGGCGGCGGCGGCGGCGAGTCCAGCGGCGACGACGGCGGCGTCAGCGCCTCGCACGGGCTGCTCGCGTGGTTGCGGTCGGCGGCGTCCTGCGGGCAGCGGACAGGCACACGTTCACAACCATAGCAATAATAGCAAAATTAATAATAACAACAATATTAAACACGATAACAATAATAATAAAAATGATGGCAATAATAATAAAAACGATAACGATAATAATAAAAAAGATAGCAATAATAATAAAAACGATAAAAATAATAATAAAAACGATTACAATAATAATCTTTATACTTACTTTCTATTTTTATGTATTTTTAACACTAAGGGTTTTCGGTTAGAAAACAATTTGAGCTTTATAGTAAAACAAATTTCAATTTATTTTGGTTTTAAATGGAAGATAGTGGGCCCCAGATATACGGCTTGCTATTTTTTACCGGTACAAACACTGAAGTTTAATAAAATCGTGAAATAATGCTACCTGCTGTCCACAGTCATTTTGTTCTACGTGTGGCATTTGGTTGTAGTTTCGTCACATGTGCAGGCAAGTCCGTGGGTGTAATGTTACACGAGTAGTCGTGTTTACAAAGACTGTGCAAACGTGCATGTACAGGAGAAGGTGGATAAGTTACTCTCGATGAAGTCCATACTTTTTTAAATGGTATGTAAGTCCATGTAAAGTTTTACTCCAGAATCTTTGCCTGCAATATGTGTGAACAATCACTCTGAGATATCCGCTTAACGTTTTTTTTTCTCTTAGTGTATTCTACTAAAGACAGTGCTTTTGAAGCATTGCTTCAGGAACACTGAAAATGACCAAAAATAAATTATAAGTTTAATTTATACAAATATATTGAATCCAAAAGTATTATTTATTGTAAAATTCCGGGTAATTATAAATGGGACAAAACGTTCAGGGATTGGAAGACAATAAAATATTTACATTCTTCGATTTTACACTCAATTCTGAGAGTTTCTTCTTTGTCGCCGTTAAATTTTGGCGGGTTTTCACCAATAATAATAATAATAATAATAATAATAATAATAATAATAATAATAATAATAATAATTTGATCATATGATAGAAGACCGGCACTGCTATTCACGATTCAGAGAAAAAAACCTTTCAAGGAGATCGAAAATCATGATACGCAGGAGTTTAGAAATGGAAATCAGCCGGATGTGGGTTGTCGGAACACAAATAGTGCAAATAGTTATCAGTCCTCCGAAATTTGTTCCGCATAATGTTCGTAAGAACTAGCTCAAACTTTTATGTCATTCAATATATAGGAAAATCCTTCACATCGCGTCATTGGGAACACTCCGTGTCTTGAGTAGAGCATTGTAGAAGTACTGTTACAAAACCGTTGTTTTGTACTCGGCGATCTTCAAAACGTAATGCTTCTTTATTGCTTCGAAACAGAAGTTTTAACGCATTAAAATAGGCTTCATGCACTATTTACGAGAAAGTGAACGAGAACAAGAAAAAATGACCACCTATACAATTATGAAAATTTCCTCCATTTTCTATCATCTTACGATGACATGATTTGGACATAGTTCTTATCGACCTATCCCTTCATGAAGTAAAGAGCGTCAAAATTATTTACGAATATCATAAGGGCCTCTTTGTGTTGGAACTGCCGCAAACAGCGATTACTGTTTCCAAATCCCTCTCGACTCGGGCTAGGGGAGGTTAGGCAACACTCCATACACACCTGTAGTTCCGAGAGCTTGGGTTGCCGACGTTTTGTGTTGCATCGTTTATACTATCAGGTAACCAGGTAGCGAGGTAGAATTAATTTAATGAACTTGAGAACTTTGCCTGAGAAACAAGCTTATGTTACATATAGGCGTTCAAAGTACACAGGCCAAGCGTATGTTCAGTTGTATGTCACGGACTACACTGATGACCACGCTCTAAAGAGAGAAGGATTTTGCTATGAGTAACTCACAATTGCATTATAATTTTCGAAGTATTTCTTAGTCACAACTACTACACTATTATATAGCATTCCAGCGACCATTCTTATTCCAGTTTCTCTTCACACTGCGTCCAGAAAGTGAAGTAGGAGTAAAAATCGAAAGATAATTCCGAAAGGACGATCACTGAAGTAAGTGCCTACGACATCCAATATCTCCCCTTGTGATGCATTTCATTATCAATCCGAATATTCATGTTCAGCCACTCACGTGTTTTCATTCCACACACTGAAAGGTAATCTCGTAAACGAGTCCATAAATCCACGTAGCAGTATAACACAATTCACTACTTGCCTTCCTTCGCCTGTTCATGAACGTCCTTTCATTACTAACGTGTTCGAAAACGGGCGATTTGCCGGCGATGAGCCGAAGCGCGTAAAGAGATAGCAGGGCGCCAAGCGACGGTCTTTCATCGCGCAGCGCGGGGCTTTCAAAAGCGGAAGCACCTTTAGTGACTTCCCGGCGAGTGGGCGAGCCTTCACAGGAAACCTCCCGGACGCGGGCGACTGCAGCTACGAAATTCGGCAGCTCCCGCTCGTTATCTTTTCCTTAAGGCGGAAAGGAGAAGGAAATGGACGAGCCGGTCGAGATGGATGGATGGAAGGAAAGCAAGGAGGAGATTCGAGAGGTAAAGATGCGGGTGGGTGGCTACGGGATGGTAAGATGGAGGCTGTGTGGATTTTGAGGAAGGATGAAGTTAGAAGCGAGGAATTGTGTCGTGAACAGGGAATACGAAATACGAATAACGAAAGAATCGGAACAGGGAATACGGAGCGGGGAGTCTGAAGCGGAGGAACTGTAGCGGGGAGCCGAGAGCGGGGAGTGTGAAGCGGGGAGTGTGAAGCGGGGGGGTCGAGAGCGGGGAGTCAGAAGCGGGGAGTGTGAAGCGGGGGGGTCGAGAGCGGGGAGTCTGAAGCGGGGAGTCGAAAGCGGGTGTCAAGAGCGGGGCGTCAAGAGCGGGGAGTCTGAAGCGGGGAGTCTGAAGCGGGGAGTCTGAAGCGGGGAGTCTGAAGCGGGGAGTCTGAAGCGGGGAGTCTGAAGCGGGGAGTCTGAAGCGGGGAGTCTGAAGCGGGGAGTCGAGAGCGGGGAGTCGAGAGCGGGGAGTCGAGAGCGGGGAGTCGAGAGCGGGGTGTCGAGAGCGGGGAGTCGAGAACGGTGAACCGGGAGCGGGGAGTCGGAAGCAGGAAAGGAGAGTTGGAGAGTGGTGATGAAGGTGGAGAAGAGAGCAGAAAAGAGGTGGGACAGATATGTATGGACGGTATGGTAAGCAGGGACGCTAGGGTATGAGAACGAGGAGTGTGGGAGGACGGGAGAACGGGAGAGAGAAGTTGAGGCGCGACTGAGGCGGGTGGCTGGGCGGGAGGCTGGGCGGGATGGTTGGGCGGGATGGTTGGGCGGGATGGTTGGGCGGGATGGCTGGGCGGGATGGTTGGGCGGGCGAGCGGCTGGGCGTGTTGGCTGAGCGGGACAGCTAGGCGAGCGATTGGTGGGCACGGTCGGGCGGGACGGTCGGGCGGGATGGTTGGGCGGAACGGTCGTGCGAGATGGTTGGGCGGAACGGTCGGACGGAATAGTCGGGTGGGACGGTCGGGTGGGACGGTCGGGCGGGACGGTCGGGCGGGACGGTCGGGCGGGACGGTCGGGCGGGACGGTCGGGCGGGACGGTCGGGCGGGACGGTCGGGCGGGACGGTCGGGCGGGACGGTCGGGCGGGACGGTCGGGCGGGACGGTCGGGCGGGACGGTCGGGCGGGACGGTCGGGCGGGACGGTCGGGCGGGACGGTCGGGCGGGACGGTCGGGCGGGACGGTCGGGCGGGACGGTCGGGCGGGACGGTCGGGCGGGACGGTCGGGCGGGACGGTCGGGCGGGACGGTCGGGCGGGACGGTCGGGCGGGACGGTCGGGCGGGACGGTCGGGCGGGACGGTCGGGCGGGACGGTCGGGCGGGACGGTCGGGCGGGACGGTCGGGCGGGACGGTCGGGCGGGACGGTCGGGCGGGACGGTCGGGCGGGACGGTCGGGCGGGACGGTCGGGCGGGACGGTCGGGCGGACGGTCGGGCGGGACGGTCGGGCGGGACGGTCGGGCGGGACGGTCGGGCGGGACGGTCGGGCGGGACGATCGGGCGGGACGGTCGGGCGGGACGGTCGGGCGGGACGATCGGGCGGGACGGTCGGGCGGGACGGTCGGGCGGACGGTCGGGCGGGACGGTCGGGCGGGACGGTCGGGCGGGACGGTCGGGCGGGACGGTCGGGCGGGACGATCGGGCGGGACGGTCGGGCGGGACGGTCGGGCGGGACGGTCGGGCGGGACGGTCGGGCGGGACGGTCGGGCGGGACGGTCGGGCGGGACGGTCGGGCGGGACGGTCGGGCGGGACGGTCGGGCGGGACGGTCGGGCGGGACGGTCGGGCGGGACGGTCGGGCGGGGACGATCGGGCGGGGACGGTCGGGCGGGACGGTCGGGCGGGACGGTCGGGCGGGACGGTCGGGCGGGACGGTCGGGCGGGACGGGGCGGGCGGGACGGTCGGGCGGGACGGTCGGGCGGGACGGTCGGGCGGGACGGTCGGGCGGGACGGTCGGGCGGGACGATCGGGCGGGACGGTCGGGCGGGACGGTCGGGCGGGACGGTCCGGGCGGGACGGTCGGGCGGGACGGTCGGGCGGGACGGTCGGGCGGGACGGTCGGGCGGGACGGTCGGGCGGGACGGTCGGGCGGGACGGTCGGGCGGGACGGTCGGGCGGGACGGTCGGGCGGGACGGTCGGGCGGGACGGTCGGGCGGGACGGTCGGGCGGGACGGTCGGGCGGGACGGTCGGGCGGGACGGTCGGGCGGGACGGTCGGGCGGGACGGTCGGGCGGGACGGTTCGGGCGGGACGGTCGGGCGGGACGGTCGGGCGGGACGGTCGGGCGGGACGGTCGGGCGGGACGGTCGGGCGGGACGGTCGGGCGGGACGGTCGGGCGGGACGGTCGGGCGGGACGGTCGGGCGGGACGGTCGGGCGGGACGGTCGGGCGGGACGGTCGGGCGGGACGGTCGGGCGGGACGATAGGGCGGGACGGTCGGGCGGGACGGTCGGGCGGGACGGTCGGGCGGGACGGTCGGGCGGGACGGTCGGGCGGGACGGTCGGGCGGGACGGTCGGGCGGGACGGTCGGGCGGGACGGTCGGGCGGGACGGTCGGGCGGGACGGTCGGGCGGGACGATCGGGCGGGACGGTCGGGCGGGACGGTCGGGCGGGACGATCGGGCGGGACGGTCGGGCGGGACGGTCGGGCGGGACGGTCGGGCGGGACGGTCGGGCGGGACGGTCGGGCGGGACGGTCGGGCGGGACGGTCGGGCGGGACGGTCGGGCGGGACGGTCGGGCGGGACGGTCGGGCGGGACGGTCGGGCGGGACGGTCGGGCGGGACGGTCGGGCGGGACGGTCGGGCGGGACGGTCGGGCGGGACGGTCGGGCGGGACGGTCGGGCGGGACGATCGGGCGGGACGGTCGGGCGGGACGGTCGGGCGGGACGGTCGGGCGGGACGGTCGGGCGGGACGGTCGGGCGGGACGGTCGGGCGGGACGGTCGGGCGGGACGATCGGGCGGGACGGTCGGGCGGGACGGTCGGGCGGGACGATCGGGCGGGACGGTCGGGCGGGACGGTCGGGCGGGACGGTCGGGCGGGACGGTCGGGCGGGACGGTCGGGCGGGACGGTCGGGCGGGACGGTCGGGCGGGGACGGTCGGGCGGGACGATCGGGCGGGACGGTCGGGCGGGACGGTCGGGCGGGACGATCGGGCGGGACGGTCGGGCGGGACGGTCGGGCGGGACGGTCGGGCGGGACGGTCGGGCGGGACGGTCGGGCGGGACGGTCGGGCGGGGACGATCGGGCGGGACGGTCGGGCGGGACGGTCGGGCGGGACGATCGGGCGGGACGGTCGGGCGGGACGGTCGGGCGGGACGGTCGGGCGGGACGGTCGGGCGGGACGGTCGGGCGGGACGGTCGGGCGGGACGGTCGGGCGGGACGGTCGGGCGGGACGGTCGGGCGGGCGGCGAGGCAGAAGACGGGGCGAGACGCTGTAGCGCTGGACGGGCAGGCGAACGGCTGGGCTGGGCTGGGACCGGCGAGGGGGAAGCGATTAAGACGGCGATGGGCCGCCAGCGCCTTAAAGCGCCCGCCTCCCTTTCAGCTGCTGTTTAGGAACTGGCCCTAATTGCCGCGATAAATTAGCACACGTTTCTTGCCTGGGGCCCCCACCCCCGCTCCTGCGCCTCCAGGGGCCGGTGTCTCGTGGCCCTCCCCTGCTCCGGCCGCCTCGGGCAGCTGCGCCCAGAAGGAACCTCCGAAGGGGAAACAGGGAAGTACAAGTCGAAAGTGTGTACACCAGAAGGAAGGAAACAAGAGGAAGTGAAGTGAAACGATAAGATAAAATAATTGGAAATATTGAGGCGGTGGGAGACATTAGAGGAGTTCTGACGTTAAACATGAATTGCATGAGATTAGGGAATGCAGCGTTCTGCTACTTTGCTGTTCAGAGGAAAATAATTACCTACCAAACATTTGAAAAAAGCGAGGAAAATATTTTTTTATGAACTGAATAGGAAATAAAAAACAGAGAAGAAAAGAATGGACAATCTAGAACAAAATTACAGGCATTGTAGATTCCGAAGGAATGTTCCAGATACGCAAGCAAAACGTTGATGGTTCTAGCTTGGGTGCCGAGAGACAGTCGAAAGCGAAAGAAGCAGATGGAAAAGTGAACTGCGATTTTTCTAACTTTTCCTCTCAAGGCCCACGATGGAATATGTCACGGTATTTCGCGTCTTTCTCAGTCGTGCCGCCAGATATCGCACGATAGCGACCTTATCAAGCAGTGCTTGCGATCATGCGACTTCCAGCGGTAGGACCGAGAAAGACGCGGAATGCCGTGTGATATTCCATCTCGGTCATAGGGACTTGAGAGGCAAAGTTGGAAAAATCGCGCTACAATGCGAGAAGAAGGTGCAGGAAAAGACCCTAGGCAGAGGGGAAGGTAGAGCCGAAGAGGACGAGGCGCGAGGAAAGCGGAGGCGAAGGAGGAGGCGCAGATGTAAATGCGCGGTGTTCCCGAAGGGCCTCCAAGACGCCGCGGCAGCAACTTCCCACTTCTTGCCCCGCAGCGCGGCGCTGCCTGCACTCCAGCCTTGCTCCCCCCCCCTCGGGCACCGAGATAAATTCCGCATATAATGAAGTCCATCTCTCACGGGCTTCTTGTCTCGCCTGTTTTACGATGCGACGTGACCAACTCGCGCGTTAAGTGACCCATTTCCCCTCCGGGCCTCGCCTCGCGCTCTCCCCTTCCCTCTTCGCTCCCCCTACCCCTACCCACGCCCCCTCCCCTCGGGCCCGGGGGCGCCGCGCCGGCGTTAATAATAGAATTGTAATTCCAGAAAACACCGCGGCACGGCGCTCTCGTCAAGAGCGGGCGGCGAGGGATGTTATCTCCGGGCGTCGTGCAACGTAATGGTCTGAGGGGGGTGGTGGTGAAAAATGAGTTAATTTACTTGCGTAACCGAGAAGGAAAATGATATCTCTCGGCCTATCCGATTAATTCAACAGCCCTATAATTTAATCCTCCATTATCAGCGTTATTATCGCGCGACGGAGGCTGGCGAGGTGCGTGCGGCGTTCGTCTACGCAGTGGCGAAGGCGGCGGCTTCGCGGGACAAGAGACGAACGCCCGGCGCTCGGGTCGAGGCCGCGGAGGGCGGCGAGGGCGGGCTATAAAAATGTAAGATGGCTGCGCCGAGTCGTAAGAAGCACCCTCCCAGGAGAAATTATGCGCGGAACGGCGCTTGCCTTTCTGCATAACACGGGGGGCCGCCAGAACTGGCATTCGGCTGAGAAGGTCGCCATATTGTCTCGGCAGCGGCGGTGACGTTCATTTAACGCTCGCAGCGCCCCAAGTGGCGCGAGTCGGAAACGCGGCTCGTAAAAGCTACGCCGATGCACGGCACGGCCGGGTGAGGCGGGCAGCGGACCAAATGAAGAAATTAGGTTTGATGGAACGCGAGAGTCGCGGCGGAAACAAAAGACGCGAAAAGGAGTGCCGCAGGGGGAGGCAATGGAGGGCCGGAACGGAAGGACGCGAGACGAAAAAAAAGTGACAAATGGAGGGCGGCGCAGGAAAAAGGCCGCGGACGAGGAACAAATAGGAGGCGGAATTGCGCGCGAAAGACGCAAAACCTCTCGGGCAGGGACAGGGCGGGGCGGGGCGGGGCAGACCGGGAACGGAGGGAGGGGTGGGGAGGAGGGTGAGGGCGGAGCGGAGTAGGGTGACAGTGCGGGCCGGTCATGGAGCGGGGGCGGGGAGGGGCTGGGTGGGAGGGGATGGGGCGGAGAAGACCGGGGCTGGGAGGCAGGGCGCGCCGAACAGGGGAGGGGCGTGGCGGGAGATGAGGCGTGGGCGGGGCGGGGCGGGGAGGGGAGGGACAGGGTCGATGACAGGGCGAGGGGAGGGGGCAGGATGAAGGTGGGGCGGAGTGGGCCGGGGCTGGGTGGCAGAGCGGGCCGGACAGGGGAGGGGCGTGGCTGGCGATGAGGGGGGCGGGGCGGGGTGGGCGGCGGCGGACGGGTCTGCGACCGGTTGAGCGAGCATTGAAGGGGCGGCGCAGGAAGTGGCAGACGCCGCGACGGCAGGCGGTGGATTGACGACGGCGTCAAAAGAAGGGGCTCCCGGCCGAAATACTCACGAAAGACACCAGCTCCTCCTTGGGCCGACTATAACTGGCCCAGACGCGAGCGCGTGGGCGGGGGAGGGGAGTTCCGTGCGAGTGTGCGAGGCAGCGCCATCGATCGGGGGTTCCCCGCGGGCGCCGCTGCGCCGGACGGCGCCCGTTTGTCCCCAGGGGCGGAAGGGCCCTCGGAGGGCGCGAGCGATGGGCAGTCGCCCGCAGACACGCCACGCCACGTCACGCCGCGCCCCGCCACGCCGCGCCGCGCCGCGCCGCGCCACGCCACGCAAGGCGCACGCTTGTATCGCACCTCCACCCATCCACACCGCCCGCTCAACCACAAAAACGGCTCCGTTACCCCATTACTTACATTTCTCACTTCAATTTTCCCTTCTGCCTATTTGTTCTTCGCCTTTTGCTTCCTCTTCAGTTACCTCATTACTTACATTTATCATTTAAATTTTAGCCTCAGTCTATTCCTTCTTACCCTTTTGCCTCCTCTTCTTCTTCCTTATTTTTAATTCCCATCTTTTTTTACTATATCTTTTCATTTTCTTCTCCAAATATTCCTTCTCTTCCTCCTAGTGTGAGTTTCTGGTTTCGATACACAGCGGTCAAACGTTAATTAATAGGAAAATAAAACGAATGATAGGAAGAAACAGAGGGAAACGCAAGGAAAATCTTGCGAGTTGCATTGAGAAACCAAAACATTAGGAAATCCTTAAGTGAAGACTGTGTTCCAATCTGCCCAAATACTGGAACAGAATTAGGTTGGCCACGTCATAATGATAAAGAACGATCTTTGAGCATATATCTTGCTAGCATACACGCTGTCCACGGATTCAAAGAACGGAAAATTGCTGAAGAAGGGGAAGGTCAGCAAGACGGGTGGGGTGGAATAATGGGGAAAAGCGGATATCCTACACTCTTGGACCGATTGTGTAGATGAAGAAAGGGAGATATATTTTGAAGAATAAAAGAGATATAATATAAATTAATTTAATATTAAAAACTTGTTATTAAGTTAAAACAGTGGATATCCTATGTCAAATGGATTTTTGTAGAGGGGAAATTCCACCAACTCCTATGTTACTTCTAGGTTCTCTCCAAATTAACTACCCTCCATTTAGCCTTTCCCATTCAGAGAATTTTGTGGCACTCCATTCATTCGTTTAATCGTATCACTAAATGATTGCAAACGTTTCTTTATTTGTCCTAATTATTTATAATAAACAAATTAAATCATTCGAGCGGAATTCGCTATTTTCTGTTGCGGAGAGATGCTATCGATTTGTCCTGCACAAACGTATTCTGATACTCTCATTAATGTCATTCGTGTAGAATATTATTAAAAGAGATAGAAATAATTATTCGTGAGCACGGAAAAACCGTCAAAATGACGGAAGAAAATAAAATTCACATATTAATAATTCATTATAATTAGTAGTAGAACATAATTATTGACTTCTTGTAATACTAAATTTAATTTAACTAGGCCACCCAAGATCAAGAGGCCACCGATCGAAGTCAATTTAGGGGAGTTTACCCGGTGATGCAGTATTTTGCAAATTTCGAAATGGAAACTCGCTCCAAATACCTTTCCCCCAATCTCAAACTCACTCCATCTTTCCGAATTAAGCGCCGCGAAAACCATCGAATTGTACCACAAGATACTTTCCAACAGCACTAAATATGTGTGTTATTCATAGCGACACGGATGGATTTTAATTTTTATCGCTTCGAAGGAAGTTATATCCGAAAAATCTTTTTTGGAACACACACTAAAACTATAAGTAATAATATAAAAAAATCCTCAAGTTTCTACCATGCTCCTGTTGCTCAAATTTAATGATATCATCGCGGGGACGGAGGAAATTATTAGAGATTATTTTGCCATCTGTTTACTACTTAATCACATTTCATGAGCATAAGAACTCATCTTAATTCAAATCATTAAATAATTAATTGCTTTCAATTCTTTGAAATAGTGAAGCCTAAGAAGCACGTTAATTACGGAAAAAAGGTGTTTGATAAAAGCATCTCATCAAAATCCATTACACTATTATAATAATGTTATTTAAGTTTTAAGTGATTATATCTAAGAAATACTCATAAAAAGCTTTACGTTAGGTAATAGTTTCAGAACAATCCCACTGAATATTGCAATACACACGGTACGAATGTAGTATATCATAAACATTTTATATGTCTAGTTATAATCAACGTTTTCACACAATGAGTCTTTCCTGTTTTCAATTTATTTGCCTCCACGTATTGAATTATCTCCCTCAAAATTGCAATTTGCTGAAAAAAAATCCATCATCAATAGCCAATTTGACGTCGTCATAATTACATGGAAATAATTTCCCACTTCAAATTTTAAAAAAGCTGCGTCCACAAATGTTTAAAAAACGTTTCAGAAACATCCCTACTGCTTCTTTGTAACCATCTATAATACATTTACGTGATATTTCACATGAGATACCTCAATGCAGAAGATGACTCATAATTCACTGTGTTAAAGGGAAATACATCAATATCAAGTTACGTACGTCGCTCGCAACCAGCATTTTTCAATACAAGCAACTGAAATATTATCTTGTTCGGAATCGGGTCAGATTGAAACGTCTAGAACTTGCAGTCGGGTACATGATAAACCAGTTTCACAATTTCGGGCATGAACTAACTTTGCATCTCAATTTCCGAAGTGTCACTGATGTATTTCTGCAGTCGCTGACGCTCCATAGCCCACGCCCGCGCGAACCAGTTCAACTCTCCGTCCGTCGGACGTGCGCGATAGAGTTACTAGCTTTCCGAAACAGTGTTGCCAGGTTTACTGAAGGCACAGAAGAATTACTGAAGGTCATTCAAATGTTTGCAAGGAATATCTCCGAAAGGGCACGTGAGATGGTGAAATTTCGTTAAATGCCAAATGAAACTTTTATTTGTAATAGCTAACTTGTTTTGCCCTCTCAAGTGAATCGGATTAAGCTTTGTAAGTACTTCATTAATAATGCATTTAAAACATACTTCAGCAACATTTTAGTCACCAGTGCTCAGCAATAAGAGTTTTTCTGTCGAAAATTCCGCGTTTTCCGGCGCACGATTACAATACTTTCTTTTGTTACGAAGGAAGGGTAAGAAAGTAAAAACTGAAATGCTTTCTATCCGAATCAAAATATTCGGTTAAAAATTTTTACTAAACAAAATATAAAAGTATTCCCCTTCATATACTTGAATATTATTAAGAAACTAATTTTTTGATATCATTTCCACGACGTTTAAATGGTTCATTAATGAAGTTTTTTTAATTTTTTAAAAGTTAAAAAAATTATTTTAAGTCACATCAACGACACGGTTATTAGCGACTGCATCTATACATGATATTCTGTAATCAATCGAGGATTTAATAAATTAAATAATGAACAAAATTGAAACATATATTAGAACAGTAATTAACAACTGACAGTCGCGCTTATAAAGCGTTAAAATTATGTAAAATACTTGAAGTGTAATATAAATCACTAAATGATTTATAAGCACTAAAAGCGCTTATAAATTATTAAAATTATGTAAAATACTAAAAGTGTATTTTACATAATTTTAATATATTTTACTTAAAAACACACGTTTTCTAAAACCGTTTTCCAAAATTTTCCGTTACCCGCAACCTTGCAACACTCACAACAACAACAACAACAACAACAACAACAACAACAACAACAACAACGACGACGACGACGAAAGTTCTGACCATGCAATTTTCAAATTTAAAAACAAATTTAACATTTTTCGAAAAGAAATTTTCCTAAGTAATATTTTAATAACTCAATGCTCATTACAAACAGTAATGTCAGATTAAATACTACATTCTCGATTGATTAGACATTCGCAATTAAAAATAGAAAATTACTTTATAACTAATAACTAATTTTGATGCAAATAGTTGTAGATCACGCATTATTTATAGCTCCAAATTCATCAGTAAGTTAATAGCATTCTTTGTCAAGTTACAACAAAAATTCAGTGCAAGAACGACTAATACAATTCTCCCAGGATAGTAATTCCCCCACCAATGTATTACTACGCTACGTAGCTTGTTAATAAAACATGATTTTGTTACATATTTTCAGGGATGTTTATACCAAAAGGAGCGTACTTCAAAATATTACGAACTCATATTCATGTGATAATGACATTGTGATTAATAAAAGTACAACTGAAAATATTTAATGAAATAATATTTCATGAACCTATTTAATTAAATCTTATAAATTTTCTCAGTTAGTACCACGCAGTACCTTAAGTTCTTAACACCTTGGAGAATTTCAGCCATTTTAAATAGTTTTACAGATTAAATGAATTAAACGACACGAATATTGTCGACATTAACTGGAAGTCCAGATATTATTTCAGCGCTACAAAGCCCCGGTGCGTCACCAGCAGAAACGACAACCCGGCCACCAACCGGTCGCTACATGCGCAGGTTGAAATATGTGCTGCATTATGAAAACGAGCGAGATCCGCCAAATGCATTCTGCTCCCGAGTGCCGCATTGGCGCCAGCGATATCATTGACAAGCTTATTATCGTGCCGGAGCCATTAGGCCTATCGATGGTTGTGCCCCGGCGCGCGATGTGACGACAAATGAACAACGAAACAGCGCGACCTGCCGCGCATGAAAAATGGCTGAAACGCGCCGCCCGCCCGCCGCGGTCCCCGGGGCGATGCGCCACCGCGCATGCGCAAGAGGAGCTACGCAACGTCAACGCCAGGCTCAAAACGGCCGGGAAGCAGTGGCGTAGCTTCCGTTGGAGTCACCCCCCACCCCCATAAATTAAGTATAAAAGTATCTATTGCTGCATTGATTGCACATTACTATATTAAAAATACAAACATACTTGCACATTTTGTTGCGGCGATGGTGTAATGGTTAGCGTATCGGACTGTTATACCCAGTTCGCGGGTTCAAACCCGATCGAAGCCGTGGATTTTTAGGGGCGAAAAATATCCTTCGTACGCCTTCTTTCGGAGGGGAAGTAAAGACGGCTGTCACATGTTAGTAGATTTACTGCATGTAAAAGATCCTCAAGCCTAAATGACACCTTAGCAGAATTCAAAATCGCTTGTTTCGCCGACCATGGAATACCTCATTTCTCAGCTAGGTGGTGAAATTTGCGTGGTCTGACGGAAGAGCAGGCCTCATGGCCTGAGTCTCGCCACGTAAAACAAGGCATTAATTCAATTCAATTCATGATAATTATTTATAATATATTAACAAATTCTATGTAATTAAGAATAATTGCAATATAATTGCAATTAAATCATAATCTATGCTTGTGATTTAAATGTATACTTATTAAATTAATATAAATAATTTTTAACTAAACCATAGAAATTATACAATTTCAACAATAAAATTTTCAAACAACTAAAACTAAAAAAAAAAATTAAATATATAAAATTTTTAAGTAAATGATTTAAATTATATAATTAATACTATAATATAATTATATACTATAGTATTAATTATAATATATAATAAATTAATTGTAATATATATTAAATTAATATGTAATGTATAATTATATAATAAATTATATAATTAATGTAATTGGTGTCCCCCCTAGAATGGTGTCACCCGGGGCGCGCCGTCCCCCCTGTCCCCCTAGCTACGCCACTGCCGGGAAGGAAAAACCAATGCGATGAGAATGTTACAAAAAGCTCCACTGATGGCGAAGTGCGCTGTTGAATGGCAAGTGGACGCTCGACAAGAAAAACGTTACTGTTTGGCATTGGATGTAAAATGAAAAGGCTCTCGTGGAAATAATGAATGTCATGTGTGAAAGAATGCACGAAATCGAATTTGATGAGTTTGAAATAAAGGATTCCGATGAGTTTGAAATAAAGCATTCTCCGAGTATTGTAAGTAAATTTATGAAACGTATTCAGGATTTTGTATGCCGGGATTGTATATTAGTACACACATTTCATCACTCGCTCATTTTCGATGACCCATGGACGTTTCCCTCCAATTCACTAACTGAAATACCAGGACCACTGACCACGCAGTCAGCCTCGAAAGCTTCTTTGAAGCATATGAATACTTTCAACATATGAATATATCAGCATGTGAATACTTGTATTTTCAACAGTTACCATGTCACAGACGTGGGCAGACTAAAAGAACAGTGGGAGACACTACATTTCTAGTACCCTTTTTTAATGAACTTATTTATTTAGCATGAGTGGCAGAATTTACTAGTACATGAATAAAATATATTATAAGGAGAATGAAAATATAACGTGACAATTAAGAAATACAATTTATTTCACGTTAAACTTTTTACATGACTGCCAGGTGGCTTTGAAAGTCGTTTCTCCCAAGGTTTCGATATCAATTTCTCAAATTGTCCTGTTAACAAAGGGAAAAAATCAAGGATTGTCCATTTTCAAGGAAAGAAAGCGTCTTTATTACCCAGACTACAGGGCCCCTTTCAAAATTTTCAGGAGGAACACGACACGCCTACGCAACGCCTCTGATCATGTCAATGACAAGTCAATAATTTTGCAGCATGAGGTTTCAAACATTCTACATTACCGGCAGCGTATAAGCGCAGTTCTCTCGCCACGTGCTGTGGTGCGTCATGTGACCTACTCTGAAGCAATCAGCTTGCGAGGATTTGTTTACTCTCTCGCAGCCAGAATTCAGCGTTGCCGCTCAACTGACTCGCACAAAGTCGCGGAGGCGGTAAGGTTCGGCCTTGGCGAAAGTTATGAACATGATATCAAGATGTGTCATAGTGTTTCAGGAAGAGTTAATGTTTTGATATTTAATTTATCTGTGATTTACGTGGTGCCATATGCGTAGCAATGTGTGACAACAGCGCATTGAACTGTCAGAGTCGCTTATAAGCTGCCGGTAATGTAGGGGTAGGAGTTGCCAATCGTGCCGATTTAGTCGAGACAGTCCCGATTTTTTGAATTTGTCGCGCGTCCCGGCACTAACCTAGTCGGGACGGCAATCGTCCCAATATTATAGAATTTTCCTTAAAAATGTTAATTTTTGTAAATAAAATGTATTTTCATAATAATTTGAAGATTTTTGTATTCCAACTTTTACGCAAAGAAAATGCCTAAAATTACATTATTTTGCCCTTAATTTTCCAAAATTTGCCCCGGGACTCACCCTTTCAGGTGGTTGAACCTGATTTTATCTAGACAAAAGTTGGTAACCGTAGGGAGGCGATCTGACGGCAACTGTCCCGATATTTTAGACTTTTCATTTAAAAAGTTAATTTTTGTTTATAAAATTGATTTTTATAATAATTTTAAGTTTTTTGTGTTCCAACCTTCAGGCAAAGAAAATGCCTAAAATTACATTATTTTTCCCCTTAATTTTCCAATATTTACCCCAGACTCCGCCCCTTTCAGGTGGTTGGACCAGAATCGCGATTTGATCTAGACAAAAGTTGGTAACCGTGGGGAGGCGATCCCTGGTATTCCCCTCCTTCCGGGCGCAGTTTTCAGCCGCCTCGCTTTATCCTGGCGGCCCTCTGTTGGCGCTATCGGCGGCGGAAAGACTGCGGACGTCCCCCCGCCGCCTGGCGCGCGCGCGGGCGCCCTCGGAGGCCGCGCACCGGCGGCGGAAGCCCTTTCACAGCGCGCCGCTGCGCCGCCGCGCCGCCCGCGCTCATCCGCGCCTGCCACAAAAGAGGACGCGTGGGGGGCGGGTTGATGTCGAATTGGCGGTGGCGGCGGCGGGGGACGCGAGGGTAGCGACGGCGGCGGTGACGGTGGTGAGAGCGGTGGCGCGCGGTCCGGGGGTGGTGGCGACGGCGGCGGCGGCGGCGGCGGCGGTGGTGGTCGTGGTCGTGGTGGTGGTGGTGGTGGTGGTGGCGGTGGCGGTGGTGGCGGTGGCGGTGGTGGCGGTGGCGGTGGCGGTGGCGGTGGCGGTGGCGGTGGCGGTGGCGGTGGCGGTGGCGGTGGCGGTGGCGGTGGCGGTGGCGGTGGCGGTGGCGGTGGCGGTGGCGGTGGCGGCGGCGGTGGCGGCGGCGGCGGCGGTGGGGTTGATGTCGAATTGGCGGTGGCGGCGGCGGTGGAGGCGCGGATGGCGACCGCTGCGGCGGTGGAGGCAGTGGTGACGGTGGCAGAGGTGGGAGCGATGGTGGCGTGCATGGTGGCGGTGACGATGACGATGATTGTGGTGCTGCTGGTGAAGGTGTAGGCGGTGGAGAGTGGAGGCGTCGGCGAAGACGGGGTGGCGGGATTCGAAGGGATGGAAGTCGGCAGCAGTAGCGTCGAAAGGAACAGTGATGGGGGCAAAGGCAGTGGCAATGGCAATGGCAGTGGCAGTGGCAGTGGCAGTGGCAGTGGCAGTGGCAGTGGCAGTGGCAGTGGCAGTGGCGGCGGCGGCGGTGTTGTTGGTAGAGGTTGGGGTGGTGGTGCGAATGGTGGGAGTGGTGGCGATGACGGTGGCGGTGGCGATGTTGTTGGTAGAGGTGGGGGTGGTGGTGGGATGGTGGTGGCAATGGTGGGAGGTGGCGGCAGTGGCGGTGTGGGTGGGGGCGGCGGAGGCGTTGGCGTTAGCGTTGGCGATGGGGTTGGTGATGGCGGCGGGGGCGGCATCGGCAGTGGCAGTGGCGGCGTGGGTGGGGGCGGCGGCGACGTTGGCGTTGGCGATGGGGGTGGTGATGGCGGCGGAGACGGTAGCGGCAGAGGCAGTGGCGGCGTGGGTGGGGGGGGCGGCAGCGGGGGGCGGGAGAAGAGCGCGCGGCGTCCGGGCCGCGATCGACAGGCGCACAATGCGCCGCCGTTTTGTTGGCGCGCGCGTCCTTCCGGGCCGCGCCCCACCGCCGGCGGGGGGGGGGGGGCTGCGGCTGGGACGCGCCGGCGGAGAGCAGCTCGCTGTTCGCCTCGCCCCGCGGCCTCGCCCGCGCGCGCGCGCTTCGCCTGATCGCACGCGTGCTTTGATCCTTTCAACTCGCCCAACATGGGGCGTATGACACGCATTATCTTAAGCTCCGATACGGGCCGCGGCTTCAATTCAGTCTTCTTATGAGTGGAGACAGGAAAAATATGTAGTATTAAACGTCAAAATATGTACATAAATATGTAATGAAAACAGTAAGAATATATAATAAATATGTAAAATCCGATATAATATGTAATATTAAAATTCTCTAATTAAAAACCAGTTACATAACAAGAAGTTACTCGTACAATTAGAAAAACTGCTCACTTTACATCATACAACTTTCTCCTCAATAGTAAAAGCTTAATCTATTGTAATATAGGACCGTAGTTTAGCAGCCGGACTAATCGTAATAGACGCCATCGCACAAATTGCCGAGATTTACGACCAGCAAACATACACCTTAGCATCTTCATCAAAGTGTTACACGTTGGCGATCAAAATGTTTTTTCCGAAATTAAGGTTACACATCACAAAACGCGGTGTCAATGATATTTTGGACACCTAGTTTTCCCCAATAATGTAGGAAAATGCTGATTAAATAACACCTTTTCAAAAAAAAAAATGGAATTAAATTGAAGAAAATTGATAAAATACGAAAATATATTGTGAAAACAGCAAAATATGAAAAATATTTAATATAGTACTAAATATGTAAAAACATGTAACGAAAAAATTCGATATTTCTTTAGGAGGGCGATGATTCACCAAGATTACAATTTTGGGGACGGTAAGTAGAAAGACAAAAAACATGTAATTACATAAAAATCCGATCCCTACTTATAAGTACAGCACGTTGATGTTTTGTGTAGCGTAAGCAATAGTTTATTTGATTGGTTTATGAATTTTTTTTTCTAACTAATATGCATTTGTGTAACGGGTATTGAAAGTAGACAGTGAGAAAGCAACCGAGGTGGCTAAATTTAATGAGTGAATAAAATCTGATTATTTCGAGTATCATTAATAGTTTTCTTGATGCAAAAGAAAAGGGATGTTAGATGAAGCTCCTTGATTTCACCAAGGCCGGATTTACCTATAAATACGAGTAAAACAAGCAGTTGTAAAAATGAGTTGATTACGGACTTCCATCTAAAGAGCCTATAGGATAAGCATCCTCTGCGTGTCATAAAAATGTTAGTTTCTGCAAAATAATTGTAAAATGTGTTTATATCTCTAGAATAATAAATAGATACAAATACACGTGTGTTTGGGTGTATGTATAACAAAAAAGTTATATTAAATGTATATAAAAGTATGTAGTATAAAAATATGTAGTATTAAAAGTCAAAATATGTACATAAAAATGTAATGAAAACAGTAAGAATATGTAATAAATATGTAAAATTGATGTATTATGTAATATTAAAATTCTCTAAATAAAAACCATTTACACAGCAAGAAATTACATATAGAAAAACTGCTCACTTTACATCATACAACTTTCTCGTCAGTAGTAAAAGCTTGATCTATTGTAATCCAGGACCGTAGTTTAGCAGCTGGACTAATCGCAACAAACAAGTTATTATAATATAGTCTCTGAGGCACATTTTCGGGGGCGGTCCCAATATGAACGGGCATTCATTTCACATTGTAAACTTGGGGTCTTACAGCATTCCCTTCAATTTTATATAAAACAATTAAAGCAAGAAAAGTATCATTTGCTTCATCTACACCTCTGTCATCCGTGTAATTCTTTCTTTGTGTCTGTGTTTCCTCATGTATAAAATTTATAATAGCAATTATAGTCTGTGTAATCATATGTAATTACCGTAAGGTAAGTTCATACATTGCCAAAAGACATGTTCCTGCGATGACTGGAATCTTAATCGAATGGCATTCCCAGTTGGTGTTAGACATTATTGTATTAGTGGACCGCATGCCCACCTGCGAGCATTCAGTCGTTATCAGATTCAGCGTCACTTTCTTCTGAAGAACTGTGTTGTCTTTACAATTCTCCCTCTGTAATATGTTAAGTCTCTGTAATACGACAGTATAGTCAAAATTTACCGAAAACCATTGACACAAATCCCTGTAAGCGTGGTAACGCCGGACAGGGAATTAATCACAAATCCTACATCAAAATACATTTATGACGAAGAAAATATTGACGTAAGGGGAGGACCGACACGCAACCCACATCACATGCTCACTGCAACCCGCGCTGCCGCCGTGAATAACTCCAAAACGACGCGCGTAGATCCTTAAAACAGCGTAGGCACCTCAAGAGTCACGACGTACATGGCTTATGCTGTAATTTTCACTACTTTTTCCGACTTCTTTAACATTTTTCGAGCCTTTACCCGAAAACCGATACGAGTAACCTTTACTCCTTAGTGGAGCGGATCTAGAGACAAATTTTGAGACGGGAAATTCGCAATGTTTTGGTCGAATGTGTCATATGACAGATTCTGTAAAATGTCGCAGGCTTCACTCACAGCTCATGCTGCGATACGATTTTATTCGTTTTAATGATTATCAGAAAATATTTTTGCTTGAAAGTTTCGTGACAAGTTACAATTAATAGTTACTGAAAAATATTAAGAGGAGGGGGGATTTTCCTCATTTCCCTCCCCGTGGATCCGCGCCTGCTGCCATGGATTATCAGACACTTTGGAAGTGGGTACCAGTTTGAAGCTATCTGAACTTTGAAAATCGTGATTTACAAAGTGTGGTACGCATGCATCGAAACACCATCTATTTCTGGCGTAAAACGAAAAATAAAGAAGACACAGAAAAGGCGCCCTTCGAGTTATTGATAATTGAAACAGTTCGGGTTTGGTTGCTGTGGTAGTTCTCTAAGCAATCTAAAATGGACTGCTAGTTATGAAGGAAAGACAACCAGCTTTACCAACGAGGAGTCTGAATTTTGCGAGAAACGTAAGTCGTGAGTGATATTCAGTCTTTGTGCGGCGACATTCTGTGTCGAGACAACGTGTATGGAAGACAATGCCAGTTAGTACGATGAAACTCACGCGAGGAACGAAAACGACAATAAACTCTAGGACCCTGTGATAATGTCACTAAACTGCCCAATATTGTTATTGAAAGAGCCGGCTTTCAATATATATGCACTGACGGAGATGACATAGTTTTATTATTCCATTTAATTATGTCAACAACACCCCATCAGAAATAATTCACATTCTAAAGCCGTAAGGCAACGTTGTCCAACTCGGGGCCCGCGATGCCATTTATTGTGGCCGCGAAACGTTACTAGTCAAACGTGAAAGTCCCTTGCATCCATGTCGAGCGAGAATGTTGAGTCTACTATACACGCCCTCTCGGGGTCAACACTCCCTTAATGTACAAGTAGATTAACTTAGATTTAAGGATTTTTTTCTAGTAAATTCAGAAATTGAAAATCATCTCAATGTGTTTCACCGCGTTATGCATAATACGGCCTGGCATCACACATTGTTTTATCCCCCTCCTCCCATTTCAGAGCAGCCGGGCAAATTGCCGAGCTCAACAATACCGGGAAGTGTGGATCGCCCGAGTATTGAAATTATGACCCGCAACAATATTAAAAGCGTTAGGTGTGGCCCTTGAGGCCTTACTAGTTGGACAGCCCGGCCGTAGGCGATTTAAAGTTCTGAAAAGTTATTTTAAGGAAATGTACTTTGTCATAGTTTACACGAACTTGAACGATTCGTAATATTGAAACATAATTCTCAAGTGAAGTGGCCCCTTTTTGGGCGACACTGACTGAAGCAGCTCAACTCAACATTCCCCTTATCCTCACCGTTAGCACTCGTCCAGCTCCCACCCACCTTGAGCAAGCATGCTTCAGCAAGTATGTACTTTATCATAGTTCACAAGAACTTGAACGATTCGTAATATTGAAACATAATTCTCAAGTGAAGTGGCCCCTTTTTCGGGCGCCACTGACTGAAGTAACTCAACTCACTTTCCGCTTATCCTCACCGTTATCACTCGTCCAGCTCCCACCCACCTTGAGCAAGCATGCTTCAGCAAGTATGTACTTTATCATAGTTTACAAGAACTTGAACATTCGTAATATTGAAACATAATTCTCAAGTGAAGTGGTCCCCTTTTCCGGCGACACTGACTGAAGCAGCTCAACTCACATTCCCCTTATCCTCACCGTTAGCACTCGTCCAGCTCCCACCCACCTTGAGCAAGCATGCTTCAGCAAGTATGTACTTTATCATAGTTCACAAGAACTTGAACGATTCGTAATATTGAAACATAATTCTCAAGTGAAGTGGTCCCCTTTTCCGGCGACACTGACTGAAGCAGCTCAACTCACATTCCCCTTATCCTCACCGTTAGCACTCGTCCAGCTCCCACCCACCTTGAGCAAGCATGCTTCAGCAAGTATGTACTTTATCATAGTTCACAAGAACTTGAACGATTCGTAATATTGAAACATAATTCTCAAGTGAAGTGGTCCCCTTTTCCGGCGACACTGACTGAAGCAGCTCAACTCACTTTCCCCTGATCCTCACCGTTAGCACTCGTCCAGCTCCCACCCACCTTGAGCAAGTATGCTTCAGCAAGAATGTACTTTATCATAGTTTACAAGAACTTGAACGATTCGTAATATTGAAACATAATTCTCAAGTGAAGTGGTCCCCTTTTCCGGCGACACTGACTGAAGCAGCTCAACTGACTTTCCCCTTATCCTCACCGTTAGCACTCGTCCGGCTTCCACCCACCTCGAGCATGCTTCAGCAAGTATGTACTTTATCATAGTTTACAAGAACTTGAACGATTCGTAATTTTGAAACCTAATTCTCAAGTGATGTGGTCCCCTTTTCGGGCGACACTGACTGAAGTAACTCAACTCACGTTCCCCCATCCTCACCGTTAGCACTCGTCCAGCTCCCCACCCACCTTGAGCAAGCATGCTTCAGCAAGAATGTACTTTGTCACAGTTTACAAGAACTTGTACAATTCGTAATATTGAAACATAATTCTCAAGTGAAGTGGTCCCCTTTTCGGGCGCCACTGACTGAAGTAACTCAACTGACTTTCCCCTTCTCCTCACCGTTAGCACTCGTCCGGCTCCCACCCACCTTGAGCGGGCGTGCTTCCGCAGAAAGAGTCCTCCGCCGCACGACCGGCAATAAATCCCGCGCTGCATTATCATTCCGCGTGCTCGGGCGCCGCGCCCCGCTGCACGCACGATCTCCGACGCGAGGAGCAGCGACGAGGCTTTCATCCCGAGCGAGGGTTCCGAGCGCTCGCAACGACTTGTCCTCGCACGCCGCCGCGGACGAGGAGGAAGAGCGGTTCGAGTGGATTCAAGCTCGAAAGATACGTTCTTGAGGGATTCCGCAATAGTTGGGAATTCTGGGCTGGTGGTGTGGAGAAGTAACGTGGTTCCGATCGCGTACGCGGTATTTCGAAACTTACGTTCTGTGTTCGGTCCGATAGAGCTAGGAAGTACAAATAGAGCGGAAAATTTAAATCAAGTTTCGGAACGTTTTCATCACATTTAAAAGAATTTATGTTCTCTCTGGTTTTGGTGTCAGTACATGCATTCATTTGTAATTATAAGTGTTATCGTGTAACCAAACACTCTTCGTCGCATAAGAAGAAAACTATATGTGTAGTTTTGAACATCAGATGAGAATCTCTCCCATTTATTTCAATAACTTCGTCACTGAGGCCTCTTTCAGGGTCCCTTACATTTCAATACAAAATATATTTACATTCAAATACGTATGTAATACGAACATTTAAAGATAATTCTTAGAGTGTTTGTTCATACTTCGAAATCGCTGATATAGGCTTTTATAAAAGAGGAGGAGCAGCATTCTGCATATTTCAAGTGAATTTAAGAACAGGCAACATGGCAATGACAAATTCATCATGTTCTGAGTATCTACTGGTAACAAAGTATAGTTTCAGATCTCAATCAACCCCACCTCTCTATCAGCGAAAACACAATTTTTTCTGTCAGTGAAATTCACACTACGTGCGCCTCTTTCTTTCATCAATCAAATATATTTACACTGAATGTGCAACACTTTGCTTTGTTCTGTGGAAAAAAAACCTACATGTATCCAAGAAATATGAAACGTTTCGGTCAAATTTCACGTGCAAAAGTACATGAGAAACAATTCAACGTAAAAAGAATCCACCACCACCAACAACCACAATACAGAAAGCGTTTCTGTAACAGTTACAGCAATTCTGCTGTGAAAGAAATTAAGTACTTTTGTCTCAAACATTAAATCAAGAGATCTCAGGCACTTTCAATGACTGATCTAACAGAAATTGTATTTTTTAAATTATTCAATTAGTGAATGTTCTTTTTATCTGTCCCTTCTAGTGATGCGTACTCTATTAAAATATATTTCTTGTTACTAAATAAGTACTGTAGAATATAAAGAAAATTTCTAAATTAATTTTCAAGTACAACTTCCATCTCTTTCAAGAAATCATTCCAAGAGGCAGTTTCATTACGAATTGATATGTTAAAAGTACAATACCTATATTTTTCGTCGTATTTTATTATTAATAATTTTATTTGAGATTATTAACGTATTTATTGGCGAAATAGTCATATTGAATAACGCTCATGTATTTATTACTTACGTAAATAACGCGACATTTGTTTATCACAAATTTGGAAAAAAAATAAAGAAAAAGGCATGTATCTGTGTACAGTACACAGGAATTTTGCAGTCATTGCCAGGGTTCTCAAAATAAAACGTTATGGATAATTTTCCCGTCGAGAATATCCTAAAACATGAAAGAGAAAGTAAGCGATTCATGATACCACATGTGACATCGAATGTCACACTCGACACACCTTTTTTTCTGCTATTTTTTTAAAAGAAGAACTCCCACCCCTTTTAAAGTCTGCTGGTTGTTTCCGGCTTCCGCTGTTTTGTGTCTGTTTCGGCTTTACGGTGTCATCCTGCCCTCCCCTCCCCGCTCCCTCTTTCTCCTCCCTACCCCAGACCCCGTCCTCTGCCGCTCCCCCTCCCTCGCAACCTGTTGAGCGCGTCCGTTCGCCGTCATTTAGCCGCCTGCATCTTTCACGAGGCGCAGTTTATTTATAACCCGGGAGGAAGGACGGAGCGGGGCGATCGAAAGTTCGGCTTTCTGCCGCTGCGCGCTCTTAACTCCTTCCGCTGCTCGTTTCTTCCGATGCCTTCTCCTCGTCGTTCCGGTGCATTCTCCAGGCGCGAGGAAGGTAGTCTTTGGGAAGGAGAGGTCTGCGGAGAAGAACGGAACGAGAAGAAAAGTTAATGTCTTCTCTTTGTCAACAATCAGCTAAACTAAGTCAATCGTTGATCCAGTGAAATAAAATACTTTCTTGTATTCAGCACTTTTAGGACTATTCAATGCTAAAACATAACAGTTTTTAATATCACACTTACATGGTGAATGATATATAACTTCATTTTTGGAATCAGTTGATGAAAATACACAAGAACCAGTTAAAACAGTGGAAGGTAGGCCTTGGGACGGAGAGGACTGAGGAGAAGAAGGGGACAGCTCATTAAGGGCCATTCAGGGTGAGAATGTTAACGTACACGTGAGGGCTTAAACATGTGGTACTTTTAATATGAACACGGACATACCAATTACGACTGGCAAATGTGGCTCAGGAAATCAACTGATGGCACTGCAGAGTGTCTGATCGGGAGGTGGTAGGGTTCGAGTACCGTCGATGGCTGGATTTTCGACCCTCGCTTGCCAGCTAGGTGGAGTTCAACCGATGTCCGGAGGAGATTTCTAGCGTTCGGCTGCTGTCATCGCTAGTTTCCCGTGATTTCTGCGATCAACACACTACACTACCACTCTTGCCGGGAGCTTAGAGCTTGCCCCGGCTCGAGCGGCGCCACGCAGGTGAAAGATACTTGGTTGGGGGGAAAATTCTCGCAAACCGACGTAGATCGGACCGTATCTCGCCAGCCAGCGACGGAAAAATCACCGCCACCTCCCGCGATAAAAATATGCACTACACTTACGGAACTGATGACCATACCAGCGCATGGAATCACTAATCAGTTAAAGAACTTTAACAACGACCGTGAACGTAAACAGGTCATCACTCACCGTTCATCGATTTTCGAAACAATACCTGGTACAGAAAGTCTATAATATAATAGAAAGGCATTAAATAAAATGAACGCGATCATGCTAGAATGACAATTATTTCGATGAGTATGGACACCACAAATGATTTATGGAGCGTTTCATGGACAATTCTGTTTATGAAGGCAAAGTACATTCTTACGAAATGCAGTAGTTTCTGTGTAAAGAAAACGCTAAAGGTTTTTGGAAGTTGCTACGATATATGAGAATATGTTTCTCTCAGGCCTCGTTAACACGAAAGCTTGCAGCTTGAGAACTTTCACAGTTACGACTTATGTTCACATTCACGTTAACGTTTACGTGAATGGTGTGAATTTCGTAAGGTTTTATGTGAATGGATCCATTCAGTAACGCAGCACCTAACTTTTGCGTTTGCGCTACATTTACGATTAATTTTATACGAACGAACAGTGGCGTACCTTCAGTTGGTGTCATCCGGGGCAAAACTAATGGTATTACCCCCCCCCCCATACATTAAATAAAAAAACTATTAATGAATAGTTTATACATTATTGATAATCTCTTTCCCCACACTTCATATACAGTTTTTACTGTTTTTGACCAAATAAATAAATATTTAATAAAAATATATTAGTGCATGACATTTATTTATAATATATTAAAAATTGCATTTAATTCACAATAATTGAAATTTAATTTAAGTAAATAATCTAAAACAAAGTATAACTAATTAACAAGTGCATGTTTTTATAAGAATATGACTTTTAAATAAATCATTAAAATTACACAATTCCAATTATAAAATTTTCTAATTGGTGTCACCCGGGGCGGACCGCCCACCCCCATCCCCACCTAGCTACGCCACTGTGAACGAAACTTAAGTCTTCAGTAGTGATGTACGAGTCCTGAGGACGGCTCTATATATGTATTTGAAATTTCTCACTATACCGTTTCGTTGCGTCAGGGTAACACTGCTTTGCAAAGGTATGAAGGATGTCAAAAAAACTTGCTGTTCCCTAACGCAACTCGTCAATACCAACTATTTAATGGCGGGGGGCCATTTCCTTGGAGCTTTGCTGACTCATGACGTCAGTTGCGTCGTAAGCAGTGACACAATGAAAAAATCAGTTGGTACGCGCAGTAAGAGAATAGGTAAAATAACATATGTAAATATTTTTCATTCAAACTGTAAATGATTTGATTTTTCTCGAGTTGGGGAAAACGCACGAAACCTCTTGTGTTTTACATGATCGGAGGCTGCATAGCATTCTTTCAATTTCTACGCGTTCTAAAGTTGGTAAAATACATTTGAAAGATTACGACCTTTCGACAAACGATATTGTTTTCTTTAAGAGTCTTTGCGAAGGAAATCCTTCGATTACACAGAGTTTAAAATTGAATATGAAGTTGTGTTGTAACGTATCTCAAAGCAAAATTAATATAAGAATGTCTGTAATTAAAACATTATTTATTTATAAAATTGATTATTTGTAGGTTGATTGATTCGAGTTAGCGGGCGCGTCAACTACTTAGGTCATTAGTCTCGTAAGTGTAGTGCGTATTTTTTCTCGGGAGGTGGCGATGATCTTTTCCCCGCTGGACAGCGAGATCTGGCGCCGACCTAGGTCGACTGGCGTCGACTAGCGGAGTTTTCCTCCTCAATCAGGTATCTCCCACCAGCGGGGCACCGCCTCAGCCGGGACAAGCTGTAAGCTCCCGACCAGTCTCCCGGTATGTGTGGTAGTGTAGTGCGTTTTAGTGTAAGGGTGTGGGTAAGAGGAGAGGATAGAACAAGGAAGAGGACGGAAAGATCGCGCGCGGTCCGTGGCCCGTTTGTTAGGGTACTGCTCCGGCATTCGCCAGTTGTTGATCGGAGAAACCACGGAAAACTACCGGTCAGAGCAACCGACGGCTAGAATTCTCCTCCAGACAGCGACTGAATTCGACCTAGCTGACAAGCTAGTGATTATTTGTAAGTTTATTTTGGAATGATAAGGACAATGAGCGTACAAATTATTTGTCGTTTGGATCACCCGATTCCAACGAATACTCTATTGCCGTCCGCGTCGCCGCAGACACCGCCTTCACACCGGTGTCCGCCGCGGAAGGCGAGCGAAGTGAGCGAGGCCGCGTGAGAGGGAGGGATGAGGCGGAGACCAACTCGGCGCCGACGGCCGCACGCCGGCTGAGCGGCGACGGCGCAAAGTTGGCGCGCAAGTCCCCGATCCAGGGGCTTTGGGGCGCCTCCGCCCGCGGCGAAATATCTCCCAAGGCACGCGCCGCTGGCACTCCACGCCCCCGCCCCCGCCGCCATCCCCACCTCCACCCCGGGCCGTCCCTGCGGAGTCCCCTTCTCCTTCGATCTCCGTCTCCAAGACCCGAACCGAGAAAGGTGCTTCTGGGCATCACCTGATGTCCCTGCAGTGCCTCTGAACAGAGGTCCTAGAGTTTCCAGGATTTTCGAAACTAGCGTGAACGCTAGGTCAAATTCAACTACCAGGAGGATAAATGTAGGCCGGCTGCTCTGATCGGTGGTTCCGTTGGCTCCCAGATCAATACTAGGCGAATGCCGGAGCAGTTCCCTAACAAACGGGCCAAGGACCACGCGCGATCTTTCCTTCCTCTTCCTTACCCTATCCTCACCCCTAACACACCCACACACACACACACACTAACATGCACTACACTAACACACATGCTGGGAGACCAGCTTAGAACTCGTCCCAGTGTCCCTCTGGAGGGAGATATCTGGTTCGGGAAAACTCCGCAAGCCGATGTCGGCGCCATTCAGCGGGGAGATTAGCGACACCTGCCGCGATAAAAAAACATACACTACACTTACGGGACTAATGACCTTAGCGGCTGACGCGTCCAGAATAAGTAATAATTCAATCCATTTCCTGTCACATCCATCGAGCCACTCTCACCACTCTCGCTCCACTTGGCTTTGCATCTCCCCTGTCACCTGCACTGCCTTCGCTTCAACCCACACCCTCGTCTTCCTTTCTTCTCGCAGCCCCAGCTTCGCCTCTGTTCTCACCATTGTTATTACCTCAGTGCCTGAGTTTTATCGCGTCGTTATTTTATTTTGCGCCGCACAATGACAATTCTGCGCGCCGTGCTGACAATTCTGCCGCAGCGCCGATCAACATTGCCTACTTTTCTTTGTCTCTACTACTCTCCATCATACTTGGCAATAGCACCTTACCCTCATTAACACCTGCCCCGAGTCCTATCTGAGACCCGTCCGCTTGCACCTCTACCCTCCCCCTACCCCACCGTTTTCGCCACTCTTCCCCGCACATTTATTTTTGCTTCTCACTCCACTGCTGTTTTTAACCTCAGCAAAGGTAATTTAATCCGACCACTTTACTTCACGTTCGGGAAATGAATGGTAGTCGGGGGAACGTGTTCCACAACTCATTTGTTTGTTGTTTTTTTTTCACGAGATTAACGACGCCGAAAATGATTGTAATGAAATTATAAAACGTTACCGAAATTAACCACGAGATTATGCTATTCACTGTAAATTTTATTTCAAATACTACTGCAATGACTGAGAATTCTGGGATCCATGATAATTTGAAGGAAAGTAAATAACTGAATGCGAAATAATACTGCAAGAAACAGGCACTCCTAACACTGATAAATGCAGGACAAATTAATGTCGGGTCCATGTTCTATATTACTTTCCTATCCTTCATAATCTCGACGTCACTAGATGTTGTGGTTAAAAAGAGTACGTTTCCAGAGTTCCTTCGTAGTTGCTTATTCAATATCCCTTGTACTCGGTGATGTCAAATTTGTCAACATATTTATTGTATTATGTGCAACTTTAAGGAAGAAACAAAACAGGAGGGGGAAAAAACTAGATGGCAAAGCGATCCATCATAGAGCAGAGACTTCAACTGAACTTCAAAAATAAGCAGAAAACAACTAGAACACAGCTATCGAGATAACAGGACCCAATTTACTAAGACCTGAAATTGCTCAACAGCGAAAGCTCTCGGGAGGTTATCTCGAGGTCCTCCTGTTTTCCACCAATGCTCTATCATTCATCTCGCCATTATCGTACTAGTTAGATCGTCACTCATGGGTCGCAATGGCATTAAAAGTTGAAGGGTTCATAATAATAATAACAATAATAATAATAATAATAATAATAATAATAATAATAATAATAATAATGAGACGATCTGGATAGTCCAGATCGCTAAAGACAGTAGTGTCGTAGCGATCTCGGACGGAAGGATAGCAGGTTCGAGTCTCGCCTCGGACATGGTTGTGTGTGTTTGTGTTTCTCCATTCACTCTTATTCTTCATCATCATAATCTTCATCATCTCATACTTTATTCCCCCAGGGCTAACAACCCTGGGGTGTAAAAATGGATCCGACATAAAAGTGCTGATCCCCCCGTAAAGGTCACGTGCACTTCCCCTGGGAGAATATGACTGGGTGCGAGCGGCGCGTTCGCGTGGTGCTTGGATAGCTAATTCACGACCAAAAAAAAAAGAATGAGCATATATGGGCCTCTACAGTGCCCTCGCTGTTTCTATCATAAGGACCAATCCAATGGCTTTTAGAGACTTGTCACACTCAATTCACTAAATTCACGTGGTCCTTCTCATGCTGTTGACATTTTAGACTGACAAAATTAAAAACGTAGACTACAACTTTGTGTGAACTTAGTACGTGTTGGACAATACATTACGGGAACACCGACACGCCAAAATGTTTCAAAAGCTCTGCTAATTCAATTCCACTACCGTCTAAATACTAATAAAAAACGAATTGGTGTTTTGAATGTTTACTGTATTCAGTTTTGTTCCTGCTCACGACCATGTTCCCGTTGCCCCCCCCCAATTTTTTTGTTTCTTCTTTAAAGTTGCTCACAAATCCCTCACCTAGCCTTCATGTTCCATTGTAATTTATTTCTCTTCTCACTTCCTCTACACACCTGCAACTACTTATCTCCTCAATCTGCCCTGTTCCTTTCATATCCCTTCTTCCATTCAGTACTTAAACACTCTTTAGGACTTACACAATTATTGAGGTAGATTAATTTCATTAAAAAAAGTGAAAAAAAAAAGATGTGACATATGGGGGAGAAATGTCATCTACTGTACCACACTAACACTAGCACATTCAGAAGTAAATCATCGATTTCATTACCTCCAAAACTGGAAACTTCGCGTTCATCATTTCTGGATCCTTCGTACCTCCTTTCTCGGCGATCTTCCTCGTCCTCACCCCATCCTCCCGCCCCCGTCGTCGTCGCCAGAGACTCGAACCCCGCGCGGACCGATAAAACAGGGGGCTTAACTTTACTTAGAAGAGCGCGAATTATGGTGGCAATAATAAACGACAGCTTAAGGGCTTTGGCACGCGCCCCCAGTGGAGGGGCGTTTGGAGGGAGAGAGGGAGGGAAGAGGGGACTTTGGGAGGGGAAGTGGCGGGGGCTGTCCCTTGCCAGCGCGCGCCGCCAAGTTTACAGAGCCTGCCCCTCGCCAATTAAAACGGAAGGTTCGTAAACTGCTGCACAAACCCGCGCTTCCCCTCTTGCTGCCCCCACCGCCCGTGTCCCACCGCCGCCACCACACCGCCACCGCGGCGGCCCGCGCAGCTGGGCGCCACACACAGTTCCCGAATAAGCTGATGGACGGGCACACCAAAAACAGAAACATGCAAACGAAAGAAAACATTTTCTCTGTGATTCTTTTTTTTACTTAAGGGAGACACTAATCACTTTACAGCATGGAACTGTTAATTGGCTATGATAACCATTATAAAATATAATGAATATACTATTTTGCAGGGTGGAGCTCCATCGAGCATGAGCAGAAATTCCTGTCCATTTCCCTCTCTTCAATCACAGGCCATACGTACGGTCGAAGCATCTCCAAGTATCATTCACCATTCATGGTGTCGCCCAGCACGTATGGACCGATTAATATGGTAATCGTTATTCCACACCTGACTATTACTTTTCGCCGTGATATCATTTTTTCTACCGTTAAATGTAACGTAGTAACCAAATGGTACACCCTAACAATGTATTCGATGATAATAAAACGTTACTTTGTTGTTTACTTTATGAACTATTCATTGTTACAAATAGGTGTTGACTTTACAACCACTTTACAACCACTTTACAACCACTCTGTACTGTAGTTTTAACTTCTTGAAACTACATAATATCAGAAAGGGATAAACGCTTTTGCAATTTTAGTACTTCGTGGGTAAATGGGCAATAGTGGTACACGTTACATTGGAGAATCTTATACCACAGCAACGTTGAAAGTAACCAAAATCTTTGTGAACAATTAATACCAATGATGCCAGCATTTTTGATTGGTTTTACTCCCTTTCATGCGAGCATTGTTTTTATTTTTTATTGAATATCCAGAGCTTTTGTTGTTTGGGCTCACTGTGCAGTGCCCCAGGGCCAGTCTGGTGCATCTGCCTCCCACGCCCATTTGTCCGCCTTCACGCTGTCCGCAAGCCAACCTCGGGTGCGAGTATTTACTTTTGAGGAGCTGCTAAAGCAAATGGGCAAATAAAACACGTGCGAAATGAACTGCGAAATGGCGGCGATTCAAAAAGTTGTACTACGTGAATAGGTAGTTTGGTTAAGTTAGTTCAGCAAAGAAGAAGAAATTATACTGTCGGTTTGACTCGTTTCGCTAGCGTATTAACACGTCGACAGCTAGATTCCAGCCTTCCGCCGACGAGATTAACACAAAAACATTTCTGAGTTCTAACAAAGTAAACCTTCCACTGCATTTTACACCAAAATACAGATACAGAAATTAAATAAACGCATTACGCACGTGTTTTACAAATCCATAACGGCTGAGAAGGCTCAAAGATAGATTGCTATTGTCTCCGCAGGTCTCTGACAGGGAGATCCTCAGGTTCGCGTTCCGACAGTAGCAGTTTTTCTACATAGCGAGGTCGAATTCCTCAGCGGTTAGACGGAGAATTTTAGAGACCGGCTGCTCTGACCCGTAATCTATCGTGGTTTCTCCGATCAATGCAAGGCGAACGCCGAAGAAGTACAACGCACACGGGCCACGGAGATCGCACGATCTTTTCTTGCACCATCTTTGATCTCTCCTCTCCCTTTACACTGAAACACGTATTGGCAGACCAGTCGGAAGCTCCGAAGTTACTCTCAGTGGGGTAGTGCTCCGCTGAGGGAGATTCCTCGAGAGGGAAACCCTGTCCCGCAAGTTGGCGATAGTTTCAGCGGAGGAGCCGACGGACCCCACGTTCCAACGGAGAGGGGAACACCGTCGCTTTACCCCCATACAACAGTCACTTAAGCGGCAGGTCGAATTCAGTCGCTGTCTGGAGAAGAATTCTTGCAGCCAACTGCTCTGATCGGTAGTTTTCCGTGGTTTCTCCGATCAACACCAGGCGAATGCCGGAGCAGTACCCTAACGAAAGGATCGCGCGCGATCTTTCCTACCTCTTCTTTGTCCTGTCCTATTCTCGCCCCTTACACACACTTACACTAACGTGCACTACAATACCACACATACCGGGAGACCGGTCGGGAGCTTAGAGTTTGTCCCGCTGGTGGGCGATATCTGGTAGGGAAAAACACCGCCAGTCGACGGTAGGTCGGCGCCGGATTTCGCCATCCAGCGGGGGAAAACTACCGCCACTTCCCAATGAAAAACATTCACTACACTTACGGGACCAATGACGACAGCACTTGACGTGCCCGGAGACCGTAAATAATCAATCTACTAATATATAAGCTTCAGTTCTTTCTCTAGCATATTCTCGCTCCTCGCATGTCACTTCGACCGTGTCTTGGCACAGCACTCACACGTCCCCATGGCGCGCCGCCCGGACAAAGCAGATCGGATGCTGAGGGGATGGGGACGCCAGCTTCATTAGGTTATACTTTGACACACATTGTTTAGGCGAATAATGTTTCCTGGGATTTCGGTTTTCCAACATTGTGTGAAGTGAGTTAATGCTAGTCGAAATATGGTTTCGACTATATATTTTAAGGACTATCAACATATGGCTAGAGTATTTGAACACGTTTATATCAGACCCACAGGTTTTCGTTCTAATGTTCTCCAATATTTGGAATATTTTCTATGAAGTGCTACTCAGTAGTTTTAGAAATTTAACAAAGTATTTTATAATCTTGAACCAAGAGACAATTTTTGAATTCCATTAAGACAGTTCAGACTAAATGGTAATCGGATCTCAGTACTATTGTGTTGCAGGGACAAAGGAATCATCAAAATAAGAATTATTATATTCTGGAATATCATGAAGAGATGGAGAAACAAATATTTTCTAAGCAGTTTTATAACGACCAAATAAACAAATTAAAAAAACAAACAACAACACTGTTTTGATGTGTATGAAAATTCCTTCGTGCGAATAGTCTACCTTTCTAATTTTAAGGGCAATATGAATACAGAATGCCTCATTTAAATATTTCCAACAAGGTTTATGATAAAAAAATGGGTTAACAAGTATTTAGTTCTTATGTCTACTTCTCAACTCACCACTGGCAAACAACCCCACAACCACCGAAACAAACTGTTTTCACAAATCATTCTTTTCTCGAGACAAGATTAGGATTCACACTGTCACGTTCTGAGAATAAATAAAAGCGAATAGATTTCTATTCGAGTATCTCCCCCAATTATATGAATTTTGGTTATATAATTATTTTCTAAAATTATTTACTTGAAAATGAAGAGAAAGTTTTTTAGTATATTATAAAATGATTTAGGTATTGTTGTTGACGACCTTTTTTAATGTCGTTTCATCCATCTAAAATCATGGGAATCCTAAGTACTGAAGGTTAAAAATTCACATGAGTAAATAATTATTTAAAATCCAAAGGGTGTTGAGCGTACTAATGTTGTGGAAGTTATTGATATCGTTGCACATTCATTGCTTCAAGACCAATTCTACAGACTTTCATTCTACATTCTACAGATCTCTCGGAAAGTTATTGTCAATCACCAAATGTTTGTATATTTCTCAGAATCGTATGAATAATGAAACAAGTGTAAGTTCGCTTACTCTATACTCGCAGTACTTACAAATTCCACGTGAAACAAACGTACAGAAATATTAAAAATTACTAGACACATTAGAGAACATTTCTTGTAAAAAAAGATTTTGTGTACTATACTTTATGCGTGATGTAAGGGTAAAGTCATTAAATATACGAGTGAAACTGCAAAATGTAAGTTAACACATATTTGAAGACTTGCGAATTGAGGAATTAATCAATGAGAGAATTTACAAATACAGTTTCAAACGTACACTTCAAATACTCAAATAAATTACAACCCTTCGTTATTTTCCTATTCTACTGGTTTCGTTATCTAAAGGAATAGACAATATGACGAAAACATGCCACATTTCATGTCCTATGACAACACGAAAACGAGTTTTCTTTTTATGATTGTAAAATTCTACGTCGCAACACGCCCTTGTAACAACACGTTAAAAAAACATAACACCTCGACCACATATTAACGAAGTGGGTCCACGGACCGCCGGTTTAAAAACGTCACAGACAAAACACGGCTATCCCCTCCCCCGCGCTCGGGCGCAGCAGCGGAGAGGAGAGTTTAGTCCCTGGGGTCAGCCGGCGCCACATCCAGCACGCACGAGGTGGAGCGCAGTGGGTCGGATCGCAGCACGGGAGCGGTGCAAACTCTTTATTTATTTATTTACGTCAAAAACAGTTTAAAACTGTGTGTGACGAACTATAGGGAGAAGTGAAATTTGTGCATATTTTCATAATTCTGTGATCTCTATCCTAAACCATATTCTAGTCGAATTTTGAATACAGAAAAAAGAGCGTTTTTTCAAGTTTTGTTGCCAAAAATATTCGCTCCTGTTTAATAAAATATATTTTCAAATGTAAATTAGCTATGAATTTGTGCCCTTAACCCTCATCATGTTTTTCATGAAAGAATAATACTTTTTTTCCGCTACATTATGGAAAACAACAATTTCAATAACTATATTTCCCACTGAAATTCAGAAGACGTGCACAAATAATGAAGTTACATTTATGTCCAGAAGCAAAACAAGGGACCATCTTAGCATTTGCTCGAAGGATCAGGGAAACTGGACGAAAAACCTGATCGAGATTGGGGCCATCAACCCAGAGTGAAGGCAATGACATCAATCTTGCCTCTTGCAAGGAAGTGATCACCCAGAAACTAACACCAAACTTAACAACCCGATAATTTAAGTCAGGGGGGGGGGGCTAAGACCAGGCGCGTGACGGATGGGCGTACATGTTTTTTGGGCCTTCCTTTTAATGCATGACTAATTGAGATGGGCTCACGAGCTACGCATGTCCAAATCTGTGTAGAATGACCACGTACTACTTCAGCGTGTTGAATAGTGAGACCATTGTGTCCTACGGTAGCTACTTGTACTATAAACCTCAGTTGGGGGAGGGGTGGCGTAGTTGTAAGTAAAACAGGAATACATGCATTTGGGTACGGGAGATTAAGAACATACTTTCATCGGTTTAGAATAATTGAGAACCCTATGGGTAAAAGCAGTAAATATAAACAGGATGTGGATCGTCTAATATTTGAATGTAGTATGCCGAGGCAGGAGAACAGAATATTTAAAATGAAATAAAATGAGCTTGTGAAAAGTGTCTAATTATCAAAGAAGAGTTTATTAAGTAAAATACATTTTATAAGTTTTATAAATGTAATTGACTTTGAGAAATTATGAGATTTAACATCGAGAACATATGTACTCGTAAATACGCATCCTACGCGACAACATGTACAGTGAATTGAATGCCATCTTTTACGTGGCGAGACTCAGGCCATGGGGCCTGCTCTTCCATCTGACCACGCAAATTTTGCTACACTCCTTTCACCAACTAGCGGAAAGAAGGTATTACTTGTGCGACGAAACAGGCGATTAGAATATAGTTCAGAGGCATCATTTAGGCTTGAGGATATTTTATGTGCAGTAAATCTACTAACATGGGACACCCGGCTTTACTTACCCTCCGAAGGAAGGCGTACAAAGGTTTTTTTCGCCCTGAAACCCGCGGACTTGTGTGTAGCAGTCCGATACGCTAACCGCTACCATCGCCCATACAGCGATTATCCTACCCTAGCATCACTGCCTCCCACTTGGCCTCCCTAAAGGCAATCCTCCCATTTCGAAGCATGTTTCGCGAAGGTCAACTTTCGCCCACCATAGAATTTGGACCTCCATCCTCTTCAACCGTCACCCACGCGAATCCACTCCCTCCACGGAAAACTGATTTTACAAATAGACGGTGTTATGCATCAACCGCCTACGCGAGATCATACAAGTTTTGAGATAATCGTGTTCAAAGGTTTTATTACATTTTCAGCTCTAAAACTGTAATTTAATTATTTCATTCATTGAGGCGCCAAACTACACAAACATGAGTGGAATATCTGGCGCTTACCTGCATAATGTGAAATTAAGAACAGCAGATTTGAAGATCTAGGTTTATAACTGGTTGTTGCGAAACAAAAAAATCCCTGATGTGACTGAAGGCGTTTACAGTTTTCATTAATTATAAGGCTATTTTTGCAGATGTGGCGCCAAAAGTTTGTGTACACTTAGAACATGGTCCAATGCAACGGATGGCGTCCATATCTCATTTTTTTCAAAAATGGCGCTTAGCCGTGTTGATGCATAACACCGTCTAAATGCAGGGGCAGGCGTGGCGTGGCACATTCGCCTGATGATGTCCCAATAACCAAAGATTCGTGTGCAGCGCACGAGAAAGCGCGAACTACTGCGCGGCGCGCGACGGTGTGGCGTGGAGGAGGAGCGCGGGGGGTGGGGGATGGGCGACACAGGCTGCGCATGCGCGATAGCGACCGCCCACCTGCGCCTGTTAATCCCTGGACGGCCGACGCCCCCCCCCCCATCCTCGGCGCCGGCCACTTCACGTTGAGCGAAAGCTGTCCCCCGGCGCTCTCCTCAACCGTCACCTTTCTTTTCACGTCTTTCGGAACCAATGAAATGCGAGAAAAACAAATTGCATCAAAAAGCCACAATGAACTAAATTTGGTTCTTATGGTCCAATTTAAACAGAAGTACTTTCTGGCTCTTTAGGACATCTTGATACTTTGAAGCAATGGAAATATTTTCTGTTTTCTAAATTCTGGCGCCAGTATGTTAGAACTGTAATGGGGAGGCTTTGTAATGGACTCTACGCCTTCGGGCCTAGCAATTACGATTTATATCCAACATTCGAAAAATTAGCTCATTAAATAAAATAAAACTAAGTATTGATTAGCGTAAACAGTGGCATTGCCATGGAAACTACATCATAGACATCCAATAGGCGTCAATTTCACTGTTGTTTTGAGCAAGGGTTAACTAAATATTTCAATTATGTAATATCATCAGATAAATTCCTAATTCATAATGGGTTCCAGTTAATTACATATCAATTTTTTTCTAATGTTATTTATACGAAAGTAAAAAGTATATGTAACCAATGCCATTATATTGTCACATACAGAATATAATGCGTACCATACAAATATATTTCTACCTAGAAATTATATTTTAAACAAACGAAATTTTCATTGCATGAGGTACTTTAAAGACAGCAGAAATATTTATGAAACGGAGATTTGTGTTTTCCTCAACTCTTATCTAGAGACAGTAAACTTGAATTTATCTAACGATACATAAAGAGGAATTCTTGGGGGTCAGCCAACAAAAACGGAATGATGGCAATGATTTCACTATCGTCTATTTCGTCATTATTATTCATTAATGAGATCTTTTGAGTCAATACGAGGCAAAAATATTTTTAAATTCCGTAATAAGCTTTGCGGTAGGTTCTGTGCGTCCCAAAAACTCCAAAATGTATTTATCAATTATTAATATTTAGTTTTTAGAAACTTGTCACTAAGTTTGAGGACGTTTTGTTTGGGTACGCTTAGGGAGAGATGCAACAGAACATTGTTGCGAGTCTTGATTTTGGTTGCGATAGAACAGTACCTTATTCAAGAAGGTAATGCGGTAGTTCAAATTTAACTGTCAGAAAAATTTCGTAGTTTCGTTCATAACAATACTTTTATTTACTAAAAATCGGCCTCCAAAACGCATTGAATTGGCTTTTTTTAGATACAATTGGATATTGGAATATTTTACGAAACAAATCCAAGTATTATTTTTTAGGAAGTTTTAATTCATGAACTGAAAATTTTTTACAAGACTCATGAAGTATTCACGCTACCGTTGATTTGAGATCGGCTGAAAATTGCTGCTCTGATCAGTAGTTGTCCGTGGTTTCTCTGATCAACACCAGGCGAATGCCGCAGCAGTACTCTAAGAAATGGGCCAAGGACCGTGCGCGATATTTCCTTCCTCTTCCTTCATATCCTCACCTGTTACTTACACACACACTTACATGCATCACACTACCACACATGCCGGGAGATCACTCGGGAGCCTAGAGCTTGTCCCGTTTGGGGCGGACCTGGCTGGGGATAATTCCCGCCAGCCGATGGGAAAGTCCAGCGAGGAAATATCACCGCCACCACCCGTGACAAAAAAACACCTTCAATACGCTTACGGGACTAATGTCCTTAGCAGTTGACACGCCCGGAAACACTCCTCAATGGAGGGTTATACTGCGATTTTTTTAACTTTTCCCCTCGAGGCCCGTCTTCACGATGGAATACGTCACGGTATTTCGCGTCTTTCTCAGTCTTGCCACTAGACACCGCATGATCGCGATCGTATCAAGCAGTGCTTGTGATCATGCGACTTCTAGAGGCAGGGCGGAGAAAGACGCGAAATGCCGTGTGATATTCCATCGTGGCCTTAGTGGCTTGAGGGGCAGAGTTATAAAAATCGCACTATAAGAGGTGGAGACGGCGTGGGCATGGCGAAGCGAATGGTAACGGGAAGGAAGGCGTGACCGGCGCGGCGCGGCGCGGCGCGGCGCGGCGCGGCGCGGCGCGGAGCGGCGCGGAGCGGCGCGGCGACTGGCGGCTAGACAGTGAGGGAGCGCACGGCCGGCGGGCGCTGCTGCGGCAGGCATCGGGCGATCTCCCCATCTCCCCGCGCGCACCGCAGCCGACGGATACTAATTACCTCCACGACAGCTCCCGTTATAAATAGCAGCGCCCGCTATATATCAAAACGAATTTCCTTTTAATTGATCGTCGGCCGCCGCCGTCACTTGAGCGAGCACGTCGCGCTCACGCTATCTTTGCATCTGCCGCCACCGCCGTCGCCCACCCGCCCCGCCCACTCGCCCACCGCACCGCCCCGGGCGACGGCGGGTAACTCATTTTCGACGGCGCAATTCAGCCTACAGTTGTTTCGTCCCTGTTCAGTTGAAAATTATAGACTAGAAGAGTCCTCGCGACGTGAAATAGTTTTTCTTTTAAGAAATATATTAACTGATCTGATCACACAAAGTTACATTAAAAAACATTACGCTACGTAATATAATGAATTCGTGTATTAAAGTAATATACGACGTATGCGTGCGTGAAATTGAAATACAAATTTCATTGCATTACATTACAAAATTTATTGTTGCGAAAAGGAAACAAACCTGACAGTTATTCAATGTCACCGGCTGCGATAGTTCAACGACGGCGCAATTTAGGCTAGATTGTTTCGTCCCTGTTCAGTTGAAAATTATAGACTAGAAGAGTCCTCGCGACGTGAAATAGTTTTTACTTTCCCGTATACGTACGTATACACGGAGTGATATACGTAGTATAGGGAAAGTTATGTAATCCTGCGCGAAAAAATGGCCAATTTTCGGCGGAAAAAAATTAATTGCCGGGCCGTGAAAACGAATAAGTGGATAAAACCAGTTGCTAAATTAGGAAAAAAAATCCTCTATCTCGTGGTGTGGTCAAAATCCATGATTTGTTGCTTCTTTATACTTAAAAATCGATTGACGGCATTCCGTCCGTCTGTCCGTCTGTGGTCAACGCTAGCGCCTAAACCGTTCGGTCGATTTTCTTCAAAATTGATATTCCCCAGTCGATCTGATTCTAGTCGAAGCTTTGTGATTTTGAAAAAGATTCTTTAAAATTTGGGGGTACTTTATATGAAGCCCCCCGGGGATTTTCAACATTTTCTCAAAAACGGCTCCAAATTTTTTCTTTGAATTTCTTGTATGAATAGAGGAAAATACACTTTTTAACATGGCATAGGTCCGATTTTCACGTACAGCTCTGAATTTTCGAAAATTGTGAAAGTTTGAATTTTTTTCGGCGTCTTTCTCCAACTACAAAATTGAAGATAGAGATTTTTTCTTGAAATAAAATTTGTTCTGCATATTAAGTTCTTTAATAAAGGTCATGTAAATGTTTATCACAATTTTGGTAGTTTTCGTGCAATATTGCGTGCAATGTGTGCAATTTTAAAAAATTACAAAAACAAAATTTTCTCAAAAACGGCTCCAAATTTTTTCTTTAAACTTTTGGTAGGGATAGTGGTAAATGTACTCTATCAATGACATAAAAGCCATTTTGGTCTATCGGTTGGTTTTTTCAAAAATTACAAAAATGTAAATTTTTTTACTTGTCTCTCACGTCGTTAATATTTATATTATCGGCGATTTTTTCACATTATTATATTTACGAGTATATATGCTTTAAATAATGTCAAGTAAAGTTTCACGAAAACACTACCGTTTTCTGTGAAAAGTAGCTCAAATTTCGGCATTTTCAGAAATGCTCAAACGTCATTTTCTCGTATATGGCTGCAATTTTTTTCTTGAAACTTTTGTAACGGATAGTGCTAATTACACTCATTAGTATAGCGTGAAGTTTAGTTTGAGTTTTTTTGTTTTTTTCAAAAATTATATAATGTACATTTTTTGAAAGATCTCTCACATCTTTAATATGCACATTATCCAGCAATTTGTAAAGATGATTATATTTGTGAGTGTAAGTGCTTCAAATAACTTCAAATAAAGTATTTTGAAAACTCAAAATTTTCTGTGAAAATGAGCTTCAAATTTCGCATTTTTAGTAGTGCTAAAACGCCATTTTCTCTTAAACGGCACATAATTTTTAAAAGAAAATTGCCATTTACGGCTTGGTTTTTGTGTTCTTTAATATTCTAAAATTAATGTTTCTGTTCTACCAATAGGTAACCGAAAAATTAAGAAAATGACAAAAAAATGTACTTTTGGCGATGATAGATGGAAGCTGGCAAGAAAGAGTATGTGGCAATTCCGAATAGCTAGCGAAGACCCAGGAAAATAGAAAACTAATACGGGAAAGTCTGTGCCATTCTGTAGCACCACTAGTTCTTTTAAGAAATACATTAACTGATCTGATCACACAAAGTTACATTAAAAACATTACGCTACATAATATAATGAATTCGTGTATTAAAGTAATATACGACGTATGCGTGCGTGAAATTGAAATACAAATTTTATTATGTCTAAATTTTATTACATTATATTACAAAATTTATTGTTGCGAAAAGGAAACAAACGTGACAGTTATTCAATGTCACCGGCCTGCGATAGCTCAACGACGGCGCAATTTAGGCTAGATTCAATTTAGGCTAGGGTTCAAGTCCCGACGGTCAACTGTTATTTACACAAGCTCGGTCGAACTGAATCACTGTCTGGAGGAGAATTCTCGCGGCTGGCTGTTCTCATCGACATTTTTCCGTAGTTCTCCGATGTATATTATTTATTTCCGAGAATGTTTATTATGAACTGCGTGCATTCTTTCTTCCTTGTCCCGTCCGCTTACCTTCTACTACACTTCGATGCACTACACTACCACACAGGAACTGAATGCTCGTCCCGGCTGGAGCGTTGCTCGTTCGAGGAGATAACTGGGGAGGGAAAACACTGCACGTCCCCATCGCCCTCGGATGCAACTTTCGAAAGGGAGAGAAACACATCTTCCGAGATTTAACATTCACTACACTTGTACAATGTTATGAAGCCTGAATTAAATTTCTAGTTGTCTATGAGGTAATGAAAGAAAAATGATCGGAAATGTGACTTCTCTATTACGCCAATGTCACTTTAAATACCTTCACAGAGAATGTGAATTAATACCGACCAAAGTGAGAATAAGAAAATAAAATCGTAAACCTACCTGTAACTAAAGCAAATCGTTCTTCATTAAACCGTTTCTTAATTTCTACACTTACATTTCCTGCGTTTTGTCAAATTATGTCCGCCTCATGCCATGTTTGTTTATCGTATCTTCGATAAAATACATAAACCATTTGAGATTAATTCGGTTTTAAGAAGTACTTAAAAATAATAGTTATTGCATTTTCAATTCACCTCCAGCTAAATAACAGCTCACGTCTCAAGCCTGCTAAAAATGTACTTAAAAAAGTAAGTGCTACCTGCCGAACTTGCCCGTAGCGCTGCCTGTGTCGGATTAGCAATTCACTTTTTCGACTCTCCGCGACGTTGCCACGTTTCTATTCAGGACTTGGAGTCGTTGATAATCTCATATTTGCACAAATACTTGCATATCATTGAAATAAACTCACCAGAGTAGCCAAGAACTCGAATTCTACACGCCAATACACAAGATCTCACGAATAGCACAATCGAACCTAATCTAACCACAAAATTGAAATGAATGATTGATGCCGTAATCAAGCATATTCAAGTATGTTATTAAACGATTCTGCCGCCACAGGCGCTTGAATTAAAGTTCACACTTCCTGCAAAGAAAGATTGAACATGCTTTTTAAACATTTATTTCTGCCTGTTCAATTCTGATTTAATTTATGTAGTCAAAAAACAGTAAACGCTGGATGTGACGTATGGGCGAGATCATCTGCCATTTTTTTCAGGGGTTTGAATATTGAATGTAACAATAATGTTTACGCAATTTTCATTTACTGAACGTAAAAAACTGTGTCATACTATCGGGAGAAGTGCAATTTGTAGATGCAACAATTAGTATTTCTCAACAAGAGAATTTTACGAATATAATAAAACAAATAGAAAAAATGAACGGTAAAAAACTCGTATCGTTGTCTAGGAGTGTCGTACGGATTATCATACATCATTTCTGTAAACTAATTTCTGATTAACCTTATCCCTCAGAAATATTATGTTATTAGCATACAAAGAAAAACTTATTAATAATTTTAATGGAACGTATTTCATATATAATATGTTTTTATATTTCATACGATTATAATCTAGGAACGTGTCTCTTTAAAACCATATATGAAGCTAATGCCTGAAAACTTAACTTAAAATCATTGCTGACGTAGTATACGAAATAATACGTATATAAGATATACCTATTTTAAGGACAATGCTTACTATACTTAAAAAACACGCGTAGATGCACCTTTTTTGGAAGTAAACACATTGCATCCTTTACCTGGTGAAAGAAACTATAGTTAAAAAGGGTTATTTATTACTTCTTTTTTACAAAATCGCGAAACGATGCAGTTACAGATGTTCCGATCATAATGGGTTATAACATCTTGTAGCTGCATTAATTAACTATGGGGAATATGTATTTTCCATTGAGCAAAGAGTAAGCATAATTAGAGTATAAAAAAGACAAATTCAGTACTAATACGAGTTTATTTTAAACTAGAGCAGGAAAGGAAAATTCTTTTGAAAGTGAAATATGAAAAGCTCTGTACGTTTCAAAAAGAATATCGATTTGCTATTGATGGTCTAACGAAAATATAATGTAAATATAAATTTAAAGGTAAGAGAACACCTTACGAGGGACTACAGACATTTATTGTCGATTTCCAACACATATTAGTTATCAATGCACATAATCCATCATTCTCATAGTATGCAACTTTTGTTTCACCCAGAAATTCTGCAAGGAAGGTATAAATAAATTATAGTTAATGGGACATGCATTTGTAACATAATCTAAAATCAAAATGGAAGGCACCAACTGAAATATTCGTTGAAACAAAGGATTGCAACTTACTTAATGTAACATGGGTCGACGTAATACGAGGTAATTATCAAGCTGGCTAAAATATGAAAATAATATTCCACTTTCGATGATAATAACAGCACATATTGCAAAGTAAATATACATTATCGAACGTTTCCATTTCTCAATAGATTTCTGCCGTGAATACTTCATACTTCAATACTTCTTACAAGCAATGGTCCAGTCTCAGTAACTCAATTGTTACGCATAGATTCACTTTCCATTGTTACATATTTGATTCCATACTTCTTCCGTGTTTTCACAATTTAATCAAATTCCATGACAAAAATAAGATGGGCGATGTACGCAATATGAATACGAAAAAAATAATGTATTAATGAATTGCAATCTTAGATTATTAGAATTATTCTAATAAGTGACACTAATTTGTAAAATAATTTTTTTCTACTGGTAAATATTCTCGAAAATAGTTATCTGTAGTTATCTGGAATATGTGATGCCTTTTCTTACTTTAAAAACTGTGTAAAAATACATGTAAGAAGCATTGAAAATGAAATAGCATATCTAATAAATTTAAAAACATAACTATTTCCATCTCTCTGGAAATCATCAAATATTCAACCAAACTAAACTTCATACATTAAGAATAGCCACTGAGAATTTACGATTTAATAAAACGATATTTTATAGAAAAAAAATGAAAAGATTTCATTCGAATATATTTTTCTTTCGTGTTTTATTGACACTCTCGTCGATTTAATGCGTCAACACCAGCTTTTCAAGAAATGTGAAATTTCAATTTCGTGTTGTAATAATTTATTCAAGGTTCATTTACTATCAAGATCTGCCTAAACAGACGAACTAACGCAACAAACGAATAATACAATAAAATACTAGTACAAAAGTATTCACACAGTAAAAAACCTTTTTTACGTAGGATACCAAGAGTGTCAGCAAATTTATTTTTCCGCAAGGACGACAATGTAAACAGCAAATATTTAATGGCAGGCGGACTTTTCCTTGGAGCCTTGCTGTCGCATGACTTAAGCTGTGTTGTAAGCATTGATGCACTGAATATGAGAATTCAGGCAGTTCGCGCTGTAAAACAATAAACGGAATAACACAATCAAATACGTGGGTTGGGGCGTAAGTCATGGAATTGTTTTAGAGGTGAATACGAGTACGGGTGGAAAATGTAAAATATACACATGAAAGGGTAGAATATGAACTAAATGCATGGACCTTTAACGACACACCAAAATTGTCGTTCTCATATTTATTAAAGAATTTGAAATGACAGTATTGGTTTCACGTTCCAAAGCATTTTAGCATTCACGAGTTCACAAAATACCAAAAACATTACATACCCGTTCTAAAGCCCCAATTCGGTAGATGCTCGATAACCGCACATGCTACGTTTGTCCGCACACTCACAGGTCGCCACGTGCGTTGCTGGTCACTGGTTGCTACCCGTCCTCGCAGAAATTCTCGTGACCATCTCGCAACCGATATGGAAGGGTATTATTCCCAAGAACTTTCACAATTTCCTGTGACATTCTCGAGCATTTATCCCATGGAGAACGGCTGTCTTGAAGTATGAACGCTGCTCGAAACATGTTACATTCACTGTCAGAAATTTCCGCATTACTTTTAATGTAAAAGTACATTAAAGTAAGTATCATGTACAGAAATGAAATTTAATGTACACGTACAGTAACTTTAAAGTACGTGTGCATTAAAGGTAATGTACGTGTACAATTAAATTTACTGTATGCGTGTACATTAAATTTACTGTACGTGTAAATTAAATTTAATTTACGTACATGATACTTACTTTAATGTACTTTTACATTGAAATTACTGTATGTGTGCATGAAATTTACTGTACATGTACTAACTTTAATATTTAAAATTTGTTCAAAGAATTGTCACGCCGACCGGGATTCAAACCCGTGTTTCCTGGTTTACGCCCAGTTGCTCTAACCATTATCCTATCGAGACAATCAATTCTTTGAACATGTTCTTAGGCCTGATGAATTGCCCGTTGGGATTTATGCAATTGTCACATTTTTGGACGCGTTTACGCTCGGAATTATGTCCCGCAGATGTAAAGAATACTAAGTTCTGACCTTGTTACTGAGTAACAAATGTATTTTAATATCTAAGTTGGTTCAACGAATAGTCACCCCGACCGGGATTCGAACCCGGAACTTCTGGTTTACGCGCAGGTGCTCTAACCACTGAGCTATTGCGACATTTGTTTCAGCAGGTTCTTAGGTCTAATGTATTGCCCACTATGATATGTATAATATATTCTTTACGTCTACGGAACATATTTCTTTAGACGTAATATATATTAAATATGTATTAACTCTACCTAATTATGTATATTATTTATAATTGTCACTACTTCTTCACCTGTTTTGCACGCGTTTACGCTCGGAAATATGTTTCGTAGCCGTAAAGAGTACTAAATTCTCACATTGTTACAGTGACAATTCTTTGAAAAAATTTAAATATTTCCGAAGGATTTGAATAAATTGTTAACTAAAGAATTAGAGTACTTTGTACATCACTACAATTTCATTTGTTACCGATTTGAACGTAAATACGAATTTTAAACATTTATATTTTTTGTATACATGTTGAAAATATATTTCAAATTTATTATACGTAAGTTCAAATAGCGGAAGAAAATATTTCTAAAACCTACACTGATTTTAATTTAAACATTAAATTTAATGTACAACACATTAATATCGGTTTAATTTACAAGATAAATAACGTTTAATGTAGTCCTACATTAAATATACATTGATTTTAAATTTAACATTAAATTTAATGCATAAACACATTAAAATCGCTTTAACGTACGTGGAACATTAAAACTACATTGATTTTAATTTACACATTATATTTAATGCACATGCACATTAATATCGTTTTAATGTACACGATACATTAAATTTAATGTGGAAAAGTGCATTAAACTACATTCAATTTAATGTAATTTCTGACAGTGTTCATCTCGCACAGCGGTAGTTGGACAACGGATTTCACGTTGCTTTCTGTACTAATCGAGACACTCACAGAGACCTCTGTGAATGTGAACACACTTTACTGCAGCATTTCTCTCACGCAACACATATAATTGTGCGCTTCGATCTCATTTCTCTTAGAAAAAAAAATAGTTACCATGACTTCTGCCCCAACTCTCGTATTTGCATTTTTCAGTCAAAATTGAAACTGTTTTCCACTGTTGTTTTTTTCTGTGTATCTAACGAGATACCCGTGTAATTTTTACTGGGTATCTAACGAGATACCTAGTAATATCTATGGATAAATAGACATAACTCACACCGTCGGGGCCGCAGAGTTTTCTTTTAATTTCTGCACGCAATGAAAATTAATAATGTAGATTCTTCCACAAACAAGTCACGGTTACAAAGCTAATATTTTTTACCAAGATATATTTTTCTCGTATTTTAAAACTTTTGAAAACTATCAAATGAATGAATGTAAGATGATTCAGTTCAAAGTACACAATGAATCGAAACAGAAAAAAACCGAAACACCAACACACGACTCCCAGGAATTGTAAGTATTTCATTGTTTGATGACCATTCAGAAAATGATAAGGGCGCTTTTATTTTACACAGGCTTGATGAAATGAAAGGGCGAGTCGTCCCAAAGACTCCTACTGACAAAAAACGTAACACCATTTGTCGACGATCCATTGCAAGCTCTTGGAACTTCCCACTCACACGTCGGCTGAGGCCACGAAGTGGCAGCGGGGATCTGCTGAATGCGACTGTTGCAATGAGCCACCTCAGCGTCAAGCGACGAAGGCCTACGAGGAGTTCGTCTCGGCAAGACTTGCACAAAAGCTTCGCACGACACAAACTGACGCCCATCGCTTCATCGACAAAGCCACATCAATCGTCATCTTCCTGCGAGTGTGAAGTCAATGATTTTGCGTCCCCAACGCTTCAGTGGCTAGACGCTTCTGGCGTTCGCGTTAACAATTATGACTTTCACTATAGAAGAGCTGACGTATTCGGGAAATACAAGTCCCACAAGATAAAAGAATCTTCAGGACAGGGCGGAAACAAAAACTTCACATTGTTCAAGTTGGTGTCACCTACCTCTTCTTCCCTATCTTATGAAAATAAACCCAATGATACTGGGTCAGTAAAGCTAAAGGAAGTAGATTCTTCCAGTTTTCGCAATTACCAAGATGATTCAGTGTATCATAAAGCTGAAGAATGTAGCAGACACGACCCCGAGAAGATGAAAGGTGTTAGTAAAACGAGTGACAGAGGAGATTTGCAAAGCCCATCAAGTGATTTTAAATCCGTACATAAAGCACCGGGATACTGCGGCGACGATCACAAGAATTATATCGTCGCTTCATGCGACCTCGACTTGGAGCAACACGTGACTGAATTGCCCGGGTCAACGCTTACTAAAAGTACGTCTGGATTGGATATACCAGTGACTGTTATTTATTCTTCTTCCCGACCATTCTTATCGGCGTCTTCTCGGACCACGAACTTTAGTTCTCTTTCAACAACAACCATTCCGGTGCAAAATGATCTGGGTGTTCGCTACGTAGAGGAATATAACAAAAGTGCAGGGATCTTAACAACCTGCCTCATCGCTCACACTCAAAAGGAAGATGAAGTGACTGCTTCTACTTCTTCGATGTCGTCTATAAAAGAGGAAGATCTTGATACCTTTTTCATGTCGGAAGTCTTTTCACAACCATCATCGAATCTACTTGTGGAAAGTGAATCGCTGGCATCTGATCTCCTGTCTGAAGTGTCTGAATCAGACGTATCGATATCCGACTCCGCATCGTCTGGGGGACTTTCTCCACTTCCTTTTCATGAAGCGGGATTGACCACTCAATCGAAACTGTATCTGGCACTCCTCTCAGATTGGGAAGCGGATCAAAGGGGCTTCGTCAACCCAAAATCTGTTGCCGCCATATCCGACCGGTGTGTCAGTGACACCTCCTCCCAGACCGCCTTCGCCCCCTACTCGACCAACTTCACCCATTCAGCTTTCCAGGCGAAGGCTGCACATCGACCTCCTGGCAACGCAGGTGCCGTCTCCACCGCCACCACCGTTGCCTCTTCCACCGACCTTGCCTCCCACTGTATCCGAGATAACAGCTCCCAAGAGGCCAGATCGGTCACTGCAACCGCCACCTCCACCGCCGCCACCGCCCTCGACTATTAAGCCTCATCTGCCATCTCGGCCACCTCCATTCCTGCATCACGCCCGCTTACCTCCACCTCCATTGCCGCCGCCTCCACCAGAAAGATGTTCTTTGTCTAACTCGACTCCACCGTCGACACAGCGCGTTTCGCCTCGCCAGTCAACGCCCGCCTTCTCACGATCTCTTTCCAACAACACTTACGAATATACCCTCAATCTCGATGCAGAATAGTAGGTCTAGTTGAAATTCCCTAGTACGAACTTCAGTGTAAAATCAGTTGGCGAAAAATATTCCATAAATTAAAGTTAATTCTACACTAAGAATTGAAAAAACATTTTTCTGTACATCGTTTGATAAAAATACTGTAAAAGCAATTCGAACTAATTGAATGCTTTAATTTATAAGAAAACTCAAATGATACACAAATTAAATGTTATGGAAAAAATCTTTTTGTGGAGATAATACGTACAGAAAATTCACAAAAGGAAAAACGAGACCATGATACATTTTAGGAAATAATTGTTAATCGAACAAAATTAACTGCTCGAAAAAAGTAATTGAAAATAATAAAAGCTAAGTACAATACACATTTCAAAAAATAATAGGTATCTGATAACATTCTTTAAACAGATAAAATATTTTTACATTGTGAGAGAAGGAAGAGAGAGCGATTAAAATGACTGGGTCGCAAATGGATTAAAACGGAGGAGTCGGGCGAAAAACGCTCTAGCGCAGGCAAGCCACGGTATCGGACAATGTAACCAGCTTACTACAATTCAGTTGTGTCAAGGTCTCCTACTGGTGGCAGTGGCACGCCTCGCGGCATCGTGCCATGCCACGAGCTTCTCTGCGCAACTAGCATCGGGAGAGGAAACCTATTAGTAACCCCGCCGTTTTACAATAGTGATGGCGTTGTCTCTTGCGGTGGCATTATGAACTAGGTGGAAACGCGATTTCGTCGTGGCACTCGTGTCACGGACTCCCGCTTGTGGCATCGACCTTGACAACACTTCTATAGTTCGCGGGCACTGCGTCAAATCGAGCAACTGGCCAAGATTACAAGTAAGCGTTGTACAAATTCCTTTGGAGTGGCGGTACGTCTCTGGATATCTAGCCCACGATCATCTTTTGGAGAAATTAGTACCCAAAATTTAAAGATATTAATTACCATTTCCTCTACTAAAGTAAAGATGGTAAAATGAAATACAACAGTAATATTTGAAGTTATCAATTAAGACAAAATTAAACATTTTGAATCGAAAGGATCTTGATTTAATAATCGCGAATAGTTAATGGTGCACTATTTGCATTACTTTCCTACGTTCAGGTTAGGACTAAAGATAATTTAAAGGAACTGTCCGCTCATAAGAGTTATACAATAAATTTAAGAGGTGGTTTTACTAGATGAGATAAACTACTTAGAGACTTATTAATTTATTTCATATTATTGCTACACTCACGTACAACAAATAACACCGTAATTTAATAAAACCTAACAAAAAACGAAAACAGACAAAGAATTTTCTTTTGAAACATATTCCAGCCCATTGACAAAAATGATTATGCAAGGCAGAATTTTAAAAGAAACTAAACATGAAATAAAATTATAACGTGTACAAACATTCAAATCTCGATTGTTTGCTACACGAAATCCAAACTACATAATTTTGAATGAAGCGTATTGGTCATGATATTACGAACGCGATTTGTGCTTAATCATCCTCGCTACAATTTGAGAGTGTACACCCCTTTTTTTTATTTGGCGGAGAAATGAAAGCGGGGTGAGGGGAAGTTACCCGTGCCCGTAGAAGCGCAGGGCTTCCCAGACGGATAGGTAGGTCGAATGGGCCCCCATGCAATGACAAGGATGAGCAGCTACGCATCCTCTCCGGTTTCAGCCATTAAGCTTCATGCACCAGCTTGGGTCACATATTAACAGAAATTTTTAATTCAGTCAGATAACAAAATCGGTATGTTACAAGTCACTGAAGCATAAACATGAAGCACATTTTTTTAAAAAAAAAATTGGCGTCTTATTTCAACTACACCTTCATCGTGTTATGTTTGGTTGGTCACCGTTGAAAAAATCTCACTCTATGTCACTTTTAAAATGTTTCTCTACACTTCTCGCTTGCCACGTAGCATGGCGGGAGCGGCCAATATCTAGCCTGAATTTTCAAACGAAGTCCCCGTGTTGTGGTCACTTGGTTGATGACGGTGCTCGACAGAACGAGCAAAAATCGGATCAGCTCAGTCATGTCATTGCATCATGGTGCAGGCACATTTTGACACGCCCGCTCTCGCGGCTAAGACATACCGTAGTTGAGAGCACCCTGCACGAGAATATGTTCCAAAGAAATTATTTCAAAAAACTAAGAGTTGGAGTTGCACATAATACGATGTAAAGCATATTCATATAATATAATTATGTAAAATAATAAGAATCAAAGATAAAATGGTTTAGACAATTGCTCCCTACACGAAAACGAATTACGTTGTCCCTGTGCCACGCACAGACAAACTGCACAACGCGAAATATTTTTGTAAGCGCCGTGACATGAAGAAACCGAGGTGAACTTTTCGTGCGAGGGCAATTACGTTCCGCACTGCCACAGCTGAGATTGCACAAAACAACTCTGACATTGTGGTTCACAAAACACCGCTGAAAGAAAACTAGAATTCTGAATTCTCGGCAGCAATACGTGCGCTCCTTGAGTAAAATAATTAGTAAACAGTTGGAGTCGTAACAAAAAGGGCCAAGTTGAGTAAATCGAGAAGCACCTGTAAATAAGGAAATGCCTTCTTGAGAAGAAATAAATTGATAAAATGAATATTTGTATATGATCTGATTTGACATAATCTAAGCTAAAGACCTCCTCTTCACTGATATAATATCGGAATAAAATTAACATTTTTTCCTGTAGAATTTATAAAGTTTAAAAGTCTTCCCTTTTATCAGACTTTGCTGTAATGATTCCGCATAGACTAAGGATGTACATCTTTACTCTATGGATTCAGGATCAGTTACAGTTGATTTGCTATGAATTACGGTAATTTTAAGTCATTCAATAAAGAACAGACAAAACGAGGACCATATGTGGTGAATACAATACAGAAAAAAACAAAAACAAAAGATAGCCGCATTGCGTAAGAACAATACCTTTAGTTTATTAAAACGCACAATTGAAGAGTACAATGAAATGGCCACTGATTTAAGAAGAATTACTGTGTTTGTTTCATCGAAATCGAACCACGGGTTGTGTAATTAGAACAGTTTTAATAAAATGCATAAGTGAGCTTCAACGCCATGTACGAGAAAAATAAACATTTTCAAGATTTAAAGTGAAACCCGTAAATTGTGCCGTAACAGTAATAACAGCAAATTTATGAAAATAGTAAAAGACTGGCAGGAGGCCGTAGAAGTTAATTTTCGTAATTTTCATGTTACAAAACGACAAGGGAGAACAATTGACGTGTAAATGCACAAGTACGTGAGGTAAAAATAAGCGTTTTTCGGCGTAAAGGGGCCGAAAATGCGTGATTTGAAAACTGAAGTGAGACATTGGAATCGGATGGCAATTTTGGAACACTATGGGAGAGTTCTAATGTGAAAATTGCGGAAAATAGAATTTTTCTTAGTATGGTGATAATTAACAAGAATGGCAGCGGCAGTGGTTTGTTTTTATCGAAACTATATAACCTGCGGAACAAAACAATCAGGGTAGCAGAATAGAAATGTGTGTTGTAACGTGTAACGGCATGTAAAAAAAATGTATGTGAAAGAACGTGATCGTGTTGAACTTCAAGTTTTGAAGTTGAATTTGTTTTAACAAATTTTAGTTATAAATCAATGTAAAGTTGGAACAGTGTCAATATTTTGAAAATGTGGCAGTGCGCAAATTTCGAAGTTTAGATTTTTTGCGATAAAATAGAAAAGTGGCGTCAATGATGATTACTAGTGTAAAAACTGAGTCGATTCGCCGCGGACGAAGCGCGACATATATTAGCGGATTGCTTGTGATTGGAACCTATCAACGACGGGGGACGCATGATAACGTGCACGTCCATGCAGTGATCGCGTATGCTGGGGGAAGTGGTTCGAAGCCCAGGAGATGTATTGTGATGTCTGGACATCTAGCAAACGACAGCAGCAGAAAAAGTGAAGTGTACGCGTTTTTTTCATTCTGGACAATTTCTGGACTGATTTCTGGAGAATTTCTGGACAATACATCAATAGTTATCAAAGACCAAGATTGTTTAGTAGTAACCGACAAATAAATGGCCATTAATAAACAGTAAAATATTAAAATGTGCAGAAATTTCAATTGTATTCAAATATCATTCAGGATTTTTTAAATAATAGGCAGATTTACATTTATCAGAATTATATCTAGAAATATTAACTCAATTTTAAAAGAAAGCACGTGCAAAAATAAAAAGAAAGGAATTCCAAGGAGAAATGGTTATTGTTGTGTATATATTTTGATGTTTGGTATATTTTGTTTTGTCAGTGTGTTACATGTTTCAGGATTGTTCTTTTTGTTTATGTGTGTTATTTAAGTGTATTGTGTGTAAGTGATGGGCTGGTTTAAATGCCAAATCACAACAAGTGGATGCAAAAAGGAAAGGATTCTTTTGGTGAATAAATTAAATGTCGGAAGGCGAGGCTGCCGACCGAGATTTTTGCTCTCTCACACTAATGTGTCATTATTTCAGTAGTTAGGAACCTGGATGCACTGCAAATTTAAGCTACAGTTTATGGCTTTCCGCACGGAACCGGTCACGACTCACCTTGGAAAAAAAATTCTGTAATTGTGTATATTTTTTTTTGAAAAAAATCTGGCATTTTAAATTGTTTTAAAAGTAAACACGTTATGGGCGTTATGTGTGTGTGTGTGTGTGTGTGTGTATGCCCGAATGGAAATTGGGCAACCGTGCGTTCATGTTTTATGTCGTGTTTTGACGAGTTGATTGGTAAATAAATTCAGTAAGCATAGCCGGTGCGAAAGGGGAACGCACGTATTGCAACTCGCGCACGCACACGCACGACATTGCGATAGATAGTTGATGGTGAGAAAGGAGCAAATACGGAAACCGATTACGTTACCTCATCGACGTCTAAAAGATTGTACGCCCTTTCCGGTCTAAATAAATATGTCTAATATCTTTATAATCCTGTGTAATATTTCTTAGGCAAAATAATTGGGTAGTAATACGCGCGATATTTCCTTCCTCTCCCCTTGCAAACACGCACACACGCACGCACTACACCACCATTCGAGAGATAAGAGCCTTTGTCGGCTCTGGCGGTGCCCTGGTGATTGATCGATTGATTGATTGATTCGTGTTTCCGGGCGCGTCAACTACGTAAGTCATTAGTCCCGTAAGCGTAGTGCGTGTTCTCTCTCTCTCTCTCTCTCTCTCGGGAGGTGGCGATGATCTTTTTCCCCGCTGGATGGAGAGATCTGGGGCTGACCTACCGTCGACTAGCGGAGTTTTCCACTCAACCAGGTATCTCTCACCAGCGGGGCACAGCCCCAGCCGGGACAAGCTGTAAGCTTTCAACCGGTCTCCCGGCATGTGTGGTAGTGTAGTGCATGTTAGTGTGTGTGTATAAGAGGAAAGGATAGGACAAGGAAGAGGAAGGAAAGATCGCGCGCGGTCCGTGGCCCGTTTGTTAGGGTACTGCTCCTGCATTCGCCTGGTGTTGATCGGAGAAACCAGGGAAAACTACCGATCAGAGCAGCCGGCCGCTAGAATTCTCCTTCAGACAGCGACTGAATTCGTCCTAGCTGACAAGCTAGTGTCGAAAATCCTGCCGCCGTGGGGAGTGGAGTCCTAGGACCTCCCGGTCAGAGGGACTGCGGTGATATCAGGTTGATGCACTGAGCCCTCTCTCCCGGTGCGTTGCCCTGGTGTGGGAGATACCAAGAGATGGAGATTCCGCGCAAGGTGGGGTAGGTGTAGGTCGGCACCGGATGTCACCATCCAGCTGGGGAGGAACGCCGCAAACCGCCTAGATAAAACATCAACTACACTAACGGGACTAACGGCCAGAGCAGTTGACACGTGAACGAGAGCGAGGGGGAGTGCGGGCGGCGGGCGCGCGGGGGTGAGGCGGTGGTGGCGACGGCGACCGATCGATGACCGGGGCAGCGGGGGCGGGGCGGAGCAGAGGGCGCGGGTTGAGCTTCCAGTCCGGTGACCTCCTGTCGCCGTCACCGCGTGCCCAGGGCTTGCCCTCGCTCAGTGGCGTAGCTTCAGTTGGTGTCACCTGGGGCGAAGCTAATGGTGTCACCCCCCCCATAAATTAAGTATAAAAACATCCATTGCTGCTTAGATTTTACATTATTTCATTAAAAATACAAACATACAAATATTTGCACATGATAGTTATTTATAATGTATTAAAAATGATATGTAATTAAGAATAATTGCAATTAAATCATAATCTATGATTTAAATGTATACTTATTAAATTAATATAAATATTTTTTAACTAAAATAAAAATTATATAATTCCAACAAAATTTTCGAACTACTAAAACTAAGAAAACTTACTAAAACTAAGAAAACTAACTAAATATATAAAATTTTTAAGTAAATTATTTAAATTATATAACTACTACTATAAAATAATGTAACTGGTGTCACCCCTAGAATGGTGTCACGCGGGGCGCGCCGCCCCCCCTGCCCCATCCCCTTGCTACGCCACTGCCCTTGCTCGCCCTGTACGACCTCCGTGGTCCTTCATATAAGTTTTTGTTGTTAGTGTACACACATTTATTGTAACTCCTTTAAATGTACATGAGAAGCGTACAAAATAGAATGTTCAACAGCTCACATTGAAAGACTTCACAATAATCATCTCTAGGTAAACCAAGTATTATTACGTCGTAGTTATTAGTCGCACGATTCCACAACGTAAATAAACACAACAATTGTATTTTTGTTTCACATGTCACGCTCTAACTGCGCTTCGAAGAGAATTCATACAGGTTTTCTCCGTTCTCTAATGTTAAATTCTATCGTTCTTCTAATTCTAACGGATATGAGTACTCAGTACAAATCAGTGGTGCAACAAGTGCAGAACACAGCGTTACCGCCGTCTCCGCAGCGAATCTGTTACGGAGGATCTCATTTTCGTGTCCAGGCGGTGGAGGATTTTCGGCACTAGTTAAATAGCTTGGTCGATTGCAGGCGCGGTGTGGAGCAGAATTCTAGAGGTCAATCCATATACTACTACGATCTTCTCAATAAGACTGTAAAATACAGAAGAATGCTTACAAACTGACACGTGGCGGATACCAACAGGTTTCCACAATGATAACAGAAAAATAAAGTATCTTTCCATATTAATTATTAGTAGGAAAATAAAGCTACTGTAGAAACTTCGGTGAATTTTAAGTTTATCTTTTTATTATCGATCATAAAAATCAGAATACTGTTCACAAACGTACCCCGCAGATCAATTTCCATCGAACACATCGTTTGCAACCCAACGAACGAATTCTAAAATATTTTATTCCACTGCTATTATCACTTTATTCACGTAGGCATGTGAGTCAACAGATATTTTTACCGTTGGATAGCTACGCTACTGTTTAATTGGTAAAACAAGCAAAGACCGGAACGCTCGAAAATAAATACCGCGCGCACACACACACACACACACACACACACACACACACACACACACACACACACACACATTCAGAAACACATTCGAAAAAACGCTGGAAACCTCTCCGCCCGAGCGGTTCAATGGAGGCGTGGCTGTTTCGGGGGGTGGGGGTGGGGGTGGAGGGGGTTGCGCTTGAGAAAAAGAGGGGGACGAAGCTGGAAAAGGGCGGTTCGAGCATCAGGACGGGCAATGCGGTCGCAGGGCTAATACGAGGCTATATACTGCTGTTTTCGTAACTCTGCCCCTGACAGGAATCAGCTGTTTCGCTGCCATCCAATCACGAGCTCATATTTCGCGATAGTGACCTCACTACGGTGACGTCCACGCTCCCGATTGGATGAAACCGTCAACAGCTGATACCTGGCAGTGGCAAAGTTACGAAAATCGCAGTATAGTGCGATTTTTATAACTTTGCCTCTCAAGGCCCGTCTTCACGATAGAATCTGTCACGATGTTTCGCATCTTTCTCGCTGGTGCCGCTAGATATGGCATGATCGCGACCGTATCAAGCAGTGCTCGCGTTCATGCGACGTCTAGCGGCACGAGCGAGAAAGACTCGAAATGCCCTGTGATATTCCATCGTGGCCATATGGGCTTGAGGGGCAGAGTTATACAAATCGTACTATAACGTGAGGCAGGCGTAGGGTGGCTGAATGTGATTGGCGAGGAGGGCGCGTTGGAAACGGAGAAGGACGGTCGTAGGCAGAGGTGTGGGTGCTCGCTGGCGCAAGTGAGAGAGCAGACTGTGTGAGAACTTTGACGGCGGATTGATTAACTGATTTATTAGTGATTCCCGGCGCATCATCTCCTCAGGTCATTAGTTTCTTAAGCACATGTTCTTATCACGTGAGGTGGCGGTGTTCTTTTCTGCTGAATGGCGAGATCCGGCGCCAAACTTTCCGTCGGGTTGCGAGGTCATCCCCAATCAGGAATCTGCCACAAGCGGAGCACCGCCCCAGCCGGGACAAGCTCTAAGCTCCCGACCGATTTTCCGAAATGTTCCGAAGTGCATGTAAGTTCCCCAGGTGTTGATCGGAGAAACCACGGAAAACTACCGATCAGAGCAGCCGGCCGCTAGAATTCTCCTCCAGACAGCGCAGCGGCTGAAATGACCTAGTTTTATAGCTAGTGTCGAAAATCAGTGCCAGAACCCTAGGACCTCCCAGTCAGAGGTCCTGCAGTGGCATCTGGCTGCAGCTGGATAAGCCGGTTGAAGAAATGTGGGTGATCACGGTGCCCTGACCGACAGGGGTGTTGGTGCAGAAGACTGCGAGAACCTTGGCGGCAGAGGTAGCCACGTATTCGGCGGAAGAAATGTTACAGCGAACAGACGGTCGGGTGAGACGATGGTGAGGTTGAGCGTGGCGCGGCCTGGGGGGGGGGGGCGTTCGCAGGGCAGGCGAGGGAGCAGCAGGGGGCAGGAGGGCGTATCCCGCACAGGCGACGCGACGGTGACGTGGGAGAGAGCGAGAAGGGAGGCAGTGGCCTGGCTTCAGTTGGAGTCACCTGGGGCGAAGCTAATGGTGTCACCTCCACCCCATAAATTAAGTATAAAAATATCTATTGCTGTATTGATTGTACATTATTTTATTAAAAATACAAACATATTTGCACATGATAGAATTTTTTACATTATAAATAACTATGTAATTAGGAATAATTGCAATATAATTGCAATTAAGTCATAATCTGTGCTTATGATTTAAGTGTATACTTATTATTCAATATAAAGAATTTTTAAATAAATCCTAAAAATTGAACTACTAAAAGTAAGAAAACTAACTATTAATATATAGCATTTTGAAGAAAATGATTTAAATTATATAATTACTATTATAAAATAATGTAATTGGTGTCACCCCTAGAATGGTGTCACGCGGGGCGCGCCGCCCCCCCTGCCCCCCCCTTCTCCCCCCCCCAGCTACGCCACTGAAGGGAGGGTCGACTGAATCAAGGGGAATGGTCCGGGTGAGGAGTTCGCGATGGCCGTATGGTAGGGTTGGTGGGTTGCTGGGAGTAGTGATGCGACATCGAGAAGAAGACATCGATATTGCCAAACACTGATGTTCAAAATCAAAACATCGATGTTTATAATACAGAGATGTTTTAAAGTTGGTTTACTAACCTCTAACACTAAATTCGTGCGCAACAAAAGTTAATCTGACGATGACCGCGCTTATTAATTTGTGATTAAAATTGAACTGGAAAGAAAGTCGACCACATCTCTCCACGTGCAAACTACAGGAAAGACGAAGGAAAAACCAAGCCATCAGGATCATCTGGAGCAAGGGATGGTAGTCTGGTCGATGAAGATGGAACAAACCGCGTTCGTTTCGATCGAATAGAAACAGATATTGGTACCATCCGTTATTGTTTCTTATTTTAACTTTTACAAATGGTGATTGTGGGCTTCGTTCATCCACGAACAAAACATCGAAAACGTAAAAACATCGAACCCAAAACATCGATGTTCAAAAATATCGGCTTCAATACATCGATGTTTAAAACATCGATGTTTTCACACAAACACTGACTTCGATGAATATTGTTTGTTTATTGTTATGAAAACATCGACATCAACGTCTTAGCGCTAGCTGGTGGCGGCGGGAGCGCAAGAACGCAGCCATCTAAAGCTCGCAGCGACAAAAACCGATCCCGTGCAAAACATATGGGTGTGTTTATTCTTCCTTAAGAATCAATGTTATTGTTCTCTTTGTACAGCCCTTTTTTGGAACATAACGCGGGGATAATTTTTTCTAAGAGCCTAAAGGTATTCTTAAATTTTGGGAAGGGTTTGGGAAATCCAAAAGAGCATTAAATTAGCCTAGAATTTTAGATATAGTGTTGGTTGAGATAGGTTTTTTGTGCGCTGCTAGCTTTAGATGGCTCCAGAACGCGCGGGCGGCTGTCCAGCGGCGGGAGGAGGGGGGTCGGCGTCAGCAAGGCAGGCGGAAACGGCGGCGGTGGTGATGGCGTGGCGGTGGCGTGGTGGTGCGTGGTGGTGGTTGGTGGCGGTGGGTGGTGGTGGTGCGGTGCTGGTGGCGGTGGCGGTGGCGATGGCGGTGGCGGTGGCGGTGGCGGTGGCGGTGGCGTGGCGGTGGCGGTGGCGGTGGCGGTGGCGGTGGCGGTGGCGGTGGCGGCGGTGGTGGTGGTGTTGATGGTGGTGGTGTGGTTGGTGGCGGCGGCGGGGGTGACGGCGGCGGCGGTGCGGCGGCGGCGTGGTGGCGGCGGTGTGGTGTGGTGATGGTGGTGGTGGTGGTGGTGGTGTGCTGCTGCTGCTGCTGGTGGCGGCGGCGGCGGCGGGGGGTTGGGAAGGTCCGGTGGATTTACAACGCGAATTACAACCCCCTCCCTCGCGTCCAGCCGAGTAAGCCGTCGCCACAGTCGTCAAAACCTTCCCACCTTTTTGCATGGGCGCTCCATAAAAGCTTTGAGTATTAACTCGGGCCACCGCGACCGCGTGCGCCAACATTTCGTCCGCGCGCCTCGTTTTTTTTTGTCCTTGCTTTTTTGCCGGTCTTTATGGCATCCCCTTTGTTTACGTGAACTGTTTTCTGCACGTAACGTACGGATAATTTTTATCATCGCTGTTGCGCCGCTATTCACAGGTTTTCCGCTCGTTCTTAGCGGGCTGTGTGGTTTTAGTGCGTTGTAGCCGTTCGTGATATAAAAAAATTACATAATACAGGTTTACTCTACCAACATCAAATTAGTGATTAGCAATAGAAATGTCTGTCCTCCTTTCCTCCTGATTCGTCAGTCTACAATATTAATATTGTATTATTATTCTAAAAGTTTACTTTTGTTAATCAAACTGTAAAATGTCATTTGCAGTTGTACCTAATATCGGCTTGAGAATAACTAGATGGCCTAATGGGGGAAAAAGTAGAATTCTGGTCTAAAAACAGAAGAAAAATTGGAAAAAATAGGAACGCCTTTACTCTTCCGTAAGAATTTTTTCTAGATATTTATCTCGCCGACAGACAATTACCCTTTACGCCCCGATGGGGCGCATCATTATTCGGCCGTACACTAGATACCAATACATTTGCGGGCTCCTCTGATCTGGGGTCAGCAGAACGCGACGCCCTCCGCGACAACATATACAGCGTGTCCAGGGAGGAAACGTCCAAACTTCGAAAATAAGGTCTTAGGCAATTCTAAACATGTTTTGTCTAATAAACTATGTTGATATTCCGAATGGTTGAACCGCTAAAAGTACTCAAAAGTTGGTTTGAAAAATTGATTTCTAGGCAAAAATTTGCATTATAGAAGCATAGAAACACTCCAGAATCATATAAGTTGTTCATTATTTACAAAAGAAATTAATATATTTGTTCAGAAAGAAAAAAAAGCGAGAAATAAAAAAGCACCCAATTTACACAATTCGACTGCTTTTTTATTTCTCGGTTATTTGTCTGTGCAAATATATTCATTTCTTTGTAAGTAATAAACAACTTATATGTTTCTGGAGTGTTTCCA